>VMOF01000369.1:31214676-31390164 GCA_011764245.1 Trialeurodes vaporariorum | reverse complement strand
TAATACACTGAACTGAACTGTGTATTTTTTTAAACCCGGGTGAAATCATTGGTGAATTAAAAAATAGCATTGATTATACGCAAAACGGCAGCCCTGCTGTATCTCCTGCGGAAAGTGGCGAGAAATTGCATACCCTTAAAATCGAAGGCACCCTAACCAAGTTGGTCATGCGGTTTACGTTGTTATTGGATCATTATTGTCTCAAGCAATGTGGTCGACAATATAAGGACCCCAAAAAAGTTCGGGATGGGCGCTCTCCAAAAGACGTTGAATGGTGAGCTCTTACGTGGGGTTTTAAATGGCCGTGAGCCCGTGAGTACTGGCCAATCATCTGTGAGCGGGATCGCGACCGTCCCGAATATTTTTTGGGCCAAGGTCTCCAATCTCACATTTTATCACACATAGCTCGTGGTTAAGCTCTTATTTTTATCTACCCATCAGCTATTTGTTGCAGACGTGGGTATTTCATTCTTTCATACTTTCTAATCCAGATCGGTTTTTATTTTCTTTTGATCTGTGACGGTAGGTAATGTATGTGCCGTGAAGCTATCAGGTTGCATCTGCCCCTGAAATCGAAGCCCATTTTTTCAGAAACATTTGCGTATGTGTATACAGTATACGTATACAATATCTTTGGATTTTTCAGATACGAATCCGGTCTCTCCCTGTCCGTTCACGAACGAACAACCGGAGACGTAAGTATCTATAACCGAAAATTTCTCAAAAATGCGCGGTATAATAACGCTGTTCCCAGCTAAGGTTTCCGCCCTCTATGTCCTAAACTCGTACATTTTGTCTCTTTGAACTATAGGGGTGAAATTCAAAGACTCTGAGAAAATAACCTCCTTAAGTTGGCTAGTTATTGGCTTTGACTTGAGAAGTTTTGAGGTTTCTTAATTTAAACTTACTATTTCTAGGGAATGAGGAGCAGCATTTTTTTTTTTTTTTTTTTTTTTTTTTTTCACTAACTGATTTTGCCGCCCACGGAGATAAATATGTAAATTTGATAATTTTGTTTGCTTGATCACCCTGATTTTGTCGCCCCCAGAGTGTGTTATATGCTCCCCATTCACCCACGGACACACCCCTGCATAGTGCTGCGTAGCAAAAGTTTGCCACTGACAGACACATCGTTGAAGCTCTAGATGAAGCTATACTCAATTCTTTTACACAATTTAAATGGGAAAATTTCGAGAACTCTCAAGTCCAGGGCCAATTTAAGGAGGTTTTTCAGTGGGGTTGCCCTTGAATTGTCCCTTACTCTGTCTCACATTGTTTCATTTCATTATATGTATTGAAAATAAAAGAACGATGAATAGTCATTTCATATGAATGCTAAGTTGCGCCTTCAATTGATGATGTAGACAAAAACAAGTACTGCGGAGTCGGAACATTTATCTACTCGCTCGATTTGAATCTGTGCGCTGTTAGTTGACTTACTAACTCGGTATTGGAAGAGTAGTTCCTCTCCTAACTAATGGAGCTGCGGCAAGTGAATACATTCCCTGCTGCTTTGAACACACAGAGATTGTTAGCAGATTTCACTTTTAATGGACGAATCTGAAAAGTGAAATGCCAAGAAAAACAAAAACCTTTCATGAACAGTGTTGCCAGATCGAGGGTAAAAAGCCGTATTGTCCCCATTTAAATCAATGTAAAACGTACGGCTTTTTCATCCCAATCTGGCAACACTGTTCATGAATAAGAATACCTATATATGTAAGTAAGATGCCAAGACAATTTCAATAGGGTCAAAAGTACACTGCGATTCGCTCAGTATAATCAAGTCAAGACCCTGCGGTTTGATAAAGTGATTTTATTAACTCAATAATTTATGTCACATTATTTTATACCCTGTAGTTTTACACCTCACATACAATTAAAGCATTATATAGGGTGTAACAGATGTACTCCCCCCCCTGTCTAACTTTTGCACGAGTTGAGATAAATTGTTGCGGTTTGGACCATTCTTCATAGTTTTAGTTGAACTTTATTTTTTTGGGGGTCAAAACCCCCCACCCCCCCTAGGGGACCTCCCGGGGGGGCTATCTCAACAATTTCAAATGGCAACCCCTATCTTGTGATACATCGTTTGAAAGGGCGTAAAATTCTAAGACTTTTGGCGCAAACCGAAGGTCGATATCGTTTTTCGTTTTCGATATATCGAAAGTCGAAGTTCGACTTTGGCCCATTTTCAAAAAATCAGAACTCCTATTTCTATTTAAAAAGTCGGAATTTAAAAAACTAGGGGTCTAAAATACTTTAAAGAACAAGTACTTTTCAGAAAAAAATACGGTTCTGCCATAAATTTGGTCAACATTTGGTTTTAGAGCCCCCCAACAGTTGTTACAAAAATTGCCCCTCAAGGGGTCTATCTCAGAAATTCCGAGGCACGACCCCTATCGAGTGATACATTACTCAAAAGAGCGCATTAAACTGAGCATTTTGGCTCAAACCGCAGGTCGATATCGTTTTTAGTTTTCGATATATCGAAATTTGACAATGGGTGAAAACCCAACTTCGCCATTCGATATATCGAAAACTAAAAACGATATCGACCTGCGGTTTGAGCCAAAATGCTCAGTTTAATGCGCTCTTTTGAGTAATGTATCACTCGATAGGGGTCGTGCCTCGGAATTTCTGAGATAGACCCCTTGAGGGGCAATTTTTGTAACAACTGTTGGGGGGCTCTAAAACCAAATGTTGACCAAATTTATGGTAGAACCGTATTTTTTTCTGAAAATTACTTGTTCTTTAAAGTATTTTAGACCCCTAGTTTTTAAATTCCGACTTTTTAAATAGAAATAGGAGTTCTGATTTTTTGAAAATGGGCCAAAGTCGAACTTCGACTTTCGATATATCGAAAACGAAAAACGATATCGACCTTCGGTTTGCGCCAAAAGTCTTAGAATTTTACGCCCTTTCAACGATGTATCACAAGATAGGGGTTGCCATTTGAAATTGTTGAGATAGCCCCCCTGGGAGGTCCCCTAGGGGGGGTGGGGGGTTTTGACCCCCAAAAAAATAAAGTTCAACTAAAACTATGAAGAATGGTCCAAACCGCAACAATTTATCTCAACTCGTTCAAAAGTTAGACAGGGGGGGGGGGGGGGACATCTGTTACACCCTGTATAAAGCTGACGGCCCTCCAAAATGATTTTTCTTTTTCTCGAAAATTGGCCGAAGCGATTTCCCTCAAAGGCACGATGATTCCCTAGGGTATTTCGAAGAGATCTGTGGAATCCCCCCCCCCCCCAAAGTCGTCTAGGAGTGCCGCAAATTCAATGTTAAAATTGGAGGGGGGAACTGATTCTGTCGCTTGCCTTCCCTCCTCCGAGCCGTGTTGCGCTGGACTCTCTTATCTGTCCCTTCCCCCGCTTGCTCTACGCTTGGCTGAATTTCATCAAGCAATGCAGTGTGAGTGGTGGAGGGAGGAGTTGGTTTCCTCGCGAATTTCTTGAGCGCTTGGTCTTTCAAATTTTCAATTTTCGTTGCCCGGGTTTTTAACCCTTTCAATCCTAAAAACCTTTTTCGTTCAGGGACGGAGTTTTGACCATCATAGCTGATCTGAACACAATTTTCTCATAAAAAAAAAAAAAAAAAAAAAAAAAAAAAAAAAAAAAAAAAAAAAAAAAAAAAAAAAAGTGCATATCATGTTTTAATTTTCTCCATACGATTCTATGTTCTTCAGATGTACATTAAAATGTAACTCGCTTAAATACCAACTAGCCCGTGCCCCTAGAATGCTGACCGTGGAGGGTGCCCGTAGGGTGCATGGAACGGCTAGTAATCTTATCTACGCACGCGTGGTACAATGCACGCGCACGATTCACGTAAATCCAACGCAGTGATTGCATTGCTAGATTTATTTTCTAAAGATTGATAATACTTACCCGTGAAGTCAGCATCTCAGTAGACTGTAATAAAATAAAGCGTTTTTTATATACTCTTGGTCATGATGTTAAGAAATATTCAGAGGCGTGAACTCATCAGAGAAGCAGACGAAGCCTCTCTTCAGGTACCTCCTCATTGGAAAAAGAAAGAAAGAGGAAGGAGGAACGATGCCAACTAAACAAGTCCTTAGCATTTGAGGCGCAAATTGGGCAAGGTTTATTTACGTATTTCCACTATGCATTAATTCGCAGGTAGACGTAATAAGTTTGCATACAGGGTGTACCAGACCACCCGGATAGGTACTTTTTCTCGAAAACGGCTGGGCGTAGAGAGCTGAAACAAAAAAGTCAGATAGGAAAATGACCCTAAAGAATTCAATGAAAATATTTTCAAAGCCCCCCCAGGCCCCCCCGGGGGGTTTTGGGGGGGGGGGGGGGGGGTTCGAAACACATTTTTCCATTTTTGGCGGGAAAAAGCCTATAAAAGGTACAAAAATAAGTTCAGTTCTTGAAAGAACAACTCATTGCCGACATTTTTGTTCCAGTAAATTTTTTCCAGAAAACCCAATTTTTGGGGTTATGGGCCTTTTGGGGGGAAATTTTCAATCGACCACTGTGACCACACTATTCAATATTTTTCAAAAACTAAAATCCATCGAAAGGGGAGATTAAGACCTTTCGATTGATATGCCACATAATACCTAAAAGTAAAAAATTAGGGCCCCCACTTAGATTAAAAAATTTTGGGGGGGTCTTTGGGCCCCCCACGTAAAAAAAGTCAAATAGCAAGGTATGGCTTGTGATACATCGATCGAAACCCCTCAAAGAGTAGAATAAGATGGCGTAATCCAAAATCCTCTACAATCATTCTTTCAAAATGGCGGCCATTTGAAAAATATGGGTGTTAAAAGGTAAGTCCTGGAAAAGAGTCCAAGGTTGAACGATACATGGATTAAAAGGGCCTTAAAAAAAGCAAACGAATGGCGCAAACCGCAAATCAATCCGCCTCTTAAATCAAAAGTTATGGCCGATTGAAATTTAAGCAGCCTTAAATGGGCCCTTATTGACCCCTTTTAAGTTTCAATCGGCCATAACTTTTGATTGAAGAGGCGGATTGTTTTGCGGTTTGCGCCATTCGTTTGCTTTTTTAAGGCCTTTCAATCCATGTATCGTTCAACCTTGGACTCTTTTCCCAGGACTTCCCTTTTGAACACCCATAGTTTTCAAATGGCCGCCATTTTAAAGTAATGATTGTAGAGGATTTGGATTACGCCATCTTATTTACTCTTTGAGGGCTTTCGATCGTGTATCACAAGCCATCCCTTTGCTTTTTGACTTTTTTTACGGGGGGGGGCCCAAGACCCCCAAATTTTGGAATTAAGTGGGGCCCTAATTTTTCACTTTTAGGTATTATGTGGCATATCAATCGAAAGGTCTTAATCTCCTCTTTCAGATGGATTTTATTTTTTTGAAAAATATTGAATAGTGTGGTCACAGTGGCGATTAAAAATTTCCCCCCAAAAGGGCCCATAACCCCAAAAATTGGGGTTTTCGGGAAAAATTTACTGGAACAAAAATGTCGGCAAGAGTTGTTCTTTCAAGAACTGAACTTATTTTTGTACCTTTTATAGGCTTTTTCCCGCCAAAAATGGAAAAATGTTTTCGAACCCCCCCAAAACCCCCCGGGGGGGTCGGGGGGCTTTGAAAATATTTTCAGGGAATTCTTTGGGGTCATTTTTATCTGACTTTTTTGTTTCAGCTCTCTACGCCCAGCCGTTTTCGAGAAAAAGTACCTATCCCGGGGGGTCTGGTACACCCTGTACAGCCTGAAAATTGAAAAAGCTGACCGCAAAAGCGTACACAATACACATCATCAACGATTCGATCTTTAAAGATTACGATTTGATTCTATAAAAGTTGCACAGATACACTTACAGGGTGTGGCAAAAGTCCCCCCCCCCCCGTGGCTAACTTTTGAACAGATGCAGTAAAAAAATCAAACTGGGGGGATTTTTCTAACTTTATGGGAACTTCATTTCGGCGAATTCAAAATTTCCGGGGTGCGCCCCCCCCCCCCCCAACCCAAAAAACCCCAACTGAAAATTTTTAAATGGAAACCCCCCTCTTGTGATATTTCGTTTGAAAGGGGAGAAAATTCTAAGACTTTTTGGGGCAAAACCCAAGGGCGATATCGTTTTTCGTTTTCGATATATCGAAGGTAAACGTTCGGTTTGACCCATTTTCAAAAATTCCTACTTCGAAAGTCGGAATTTTAAAAAAATAGTAGTCTAAAATACTTCTAAAAAGCAAGTCCATTCAGAAAAAATACGGCTGTGACACAAAGAGCTGTATTCAAAATGAGCATTTTTGGGCCCCAAAAAAGAAAACCTTTCAATTTTTTAGGGGTTTATAGAGCTACTCAAAAGCTTTCTAAAAAAAGGCCAGTTTTTTTTTCTAGCCCTCTTGGAAGAGGGGGGGGGGGGTCAAAGTTGGAACCTTTACCTCCTGAAATTTTTAAAAGTTGACCAATTTGAATGCGGTTTTTTTTTAAATGTAGATTTTTTAATGTTCTTTCGATTGATGTACCACACTTTACCTTTTAAGGAATTTTAAGACAATTTTTTTCAATTTTTTCGATTTTTGAAATTCCAAATTTTTTTTTTTTTTCATTTTTGAACCGGGAAAACGCACTGAGGGTAACAAAAACCAATCTGAATTAAAGCTCTTTCAATTTGTTTCAAGTAGTTCAAAACCCCGGGTTTGGGGAAAAATGTCGTTAAAAGTTTTAAACACGTAAAGTTTACGCGGAACCGATTGCGGCGTACTCAGGACCCGCGTCTTTTACTTAAGGTCGGCCGCTCCTCTCCGACTGGAAAGGGAAAAATAAATATTCTGGCCTAGCGCGATTAATACCAATACTCAACCCATTTTAACTATTAAACAAGTGTTTTCAATGGTCTTTCATCATTTTCCCAAATTTCAAAGCCCAAAAAAGGGGGCCCCGCCCCCCAAAAAAAAAAAAAAAAAAATGTACTCCCCTCTAAAAAAAAAAAAAAAAAAAAAAAAAAAAAAAAACCAAATAAACTCCCTCTAATAATGTTCGAAACGCAAGCTTCAAATTGACAATTCCTCCAAACAAACAGAACGGAACAACTAACGACCTGCAGTGGCATCGCGTGCAGCATGACAACGTTGCAATGTTCTCATTTAATCTCTTGCAAAATATCGAATCAAGGGAGTGCACTGTGCACCTCCAATAGTTCGACCTTTTTCATAAGTTTAAATGGACAAAATGCTGCGTTGACAGATTGCACGCAACTCTACCGCTAACGACGAAAGCAGGTTTTTTTGGGCCTCCTTTTTGGGCTTTGAAAGTTGGAAAAATGATGAAAGACCATTGAAAACACTTGTTTAATAGTTTAAAATGGGTTGAGTATTGGTATTAATCGCGCTAGGCCAGAATATTCATTATTCCTTTCCAGTCGGAGAGGAGCGGCCGACCTTAAGTAAAAAACGCGGGTCCTGAGTACGCCGCAATCGGTTCCGCGTCAACTTTACGTGCTTATAACTTTTGAACGACACGTTTCCCCAACACGCGGTTTGAACTACTTGAAAGCAAATTGAAAGAGCTTTAATTCAGATTGGTATTTGTTACCCTCAGTGCGTTTTCTCCGGTTCAAAAATGCAAAAACAAAAAAAATTTGGAATTTCAAAAATCGAAAAAATTGAAAAAAATTGTCTTAAAATTCCTTAAAAGGTAAAGTGTGGTACATCAATCGAAAGAACATTAAAAAATCTACATTTAAAAAAAAACCGCATTCAAATTGGTCAACTTGTTAAAAAGTTACAGGAGGTTAAAGGTTCCAACTTTGACCCCCCGCCCCCCCTCTTCCAAGAGGGCTAGAACAAAAAACTGGCCATTTTTAGAAAGCTCTTGAGTAGCTCTATCAACCCTGAAAAATTGAAAGGTTTTCTTTCTTGGGCCAAAAATGCTCATTTTGAATACAGCTCTTTAGTCGAAATTTGGTTTTAGAACCCCAAAAAAGTTCTAACGTTTTTACGCTCCCAGGGGGGATATCTCAAAAGTTCCTTTAGACAAACCCTATTGAGAGACACGTCGATCGAAAGGGCGTAAAAACTGAACGTTTTGGCAAAAACCAGAGGTCCATACCATTTTTCAAATTCGAGCGAACTCCCCCTCCCCCTTCTTGGGGATGCCACCCGGAAATTTTGAATACGCCGAAATGAAGTTCCCATAAAGTTAGAAACATCCCCCAAGTTTGGGTTTTTTATTTGCAACTGTTCAAAAGGAGACTTTTGCCACACCCTGTACTTATTCCTTTAAAAAAGATATTATTTTGCATACTCCCAAAATTGAAGGAGCATATTGCGAAAAATCGTTTAGCTTGCAAATGGGCTGTTGCACACTTTTGCTATAAGCAATGGGTCAAATCAGATGCAAACACCTGCAAAAATAACGATGGTAGCACTATTAACTCGCAAAATTCACTCCAAAAATCATTAAATGCATTTAATTGCGCGAGCGTGATGGCGGTGCATGACATTAATGATGGAAGATTTTCATCTCAATTTCGTCATTTTCTCTACAGTAGCGGCTCGTAAACGTCAGAATTGGTGAAGCAATAAGAACAAAGACCTAGAGGCATCGGGTGCTGGAGGGGGGGGGGGGTCGTCTGAACAACTGGGAAACCGGTGAGGCACTGCCTCACCTGATTCAGGAAAGGGAATGGAAGGAAACAGACCATTCCTATAATCTCATGGAAAGTGGTAAACTATTCGTACGCACCGGTATCGTTTTTGTCTATCTTTAAAAATGAAGGCGCACTATAAAAGTAAGACTAATCAGTCGAATGGGGCTCTTGCGAACTTTTGCTACACGGGAATGAAGAGTTGATTCTTGCATAAAAACCTGTAAAAATGACGATGAGCACGCTAAAAAATCACGGAATTCACTCTCAGAATCGAGCTCAATGGCGGTTCGACGCAGGTATCATGGGAAATTCCTATCTAAATTGAGACATAGGTACCTCTGTGTTTCCAAAGAGAAAGTGGCATATTAGATAGGAATCAATCTCCCATGATACCTGCGTCGAACCGCCATTACGATCTTGCCATTTATGTAGTTATGTAGGTATATTACCGACTGAATTTTAAACTTTCTCAGTGTGATTTTCGTGATTTTTGCTGGTTTTTATACATCAGAATGGACTATTCATTTGCTCACAGCAAAAGTTTCAAGAGCTCCATTGGGGGAAGTTTGGGTGGAGTATGTGAATCAGATATCCACCACTGCTGTGCTGACAAGGAGGATTCACTGAGTAATTAGACACGAGAGAAGTGACCCACATCCGATTAATGGAACCGTGACGCCTGGTGACACTGGTGTCAGAAGAAAGCAATCTCTTGTTGGTCACTTCTCGAGGGAGTGACTGTATCATTGGATGGGAATCTTCCTTTATTAGTGTCATACGCCACTATTACGCTCGCGCATTTAGATGCAATGAATGAGTTTTGGAGTGAATTTTGTGAGTTTTTAGTGCCACGTTATTCTTGCAGGTTTTTGCATCAATATTGACCCTTAAATAGCTTTCATCAAAAGTTTACAACAGCCCCATTGAATTGAAAGCCTGCTCAGCTTATTTCCGTTTCATCAACTTATTTTACGGATCACCTTTATGATAAGGCCTGTGTATGTAGGTATCTCCGCGCCGCAGGAGAAAGATCTTTCGAGTAAAAGTGTGAGAACAATTTATTTGTTCTCGCTTCTCTGTTATTTTGTATTCTTTTTTACTCTTATTTTTTTTTTTTTTACATTTAAGATGATTCCAGGGTCGATTAGTTCCAACCGTGGACACCACGTCGCGCTGCTCAAAAAGTCAACAGTATTTTGTTAAATTTGACGAATTCACACTGAAAAAAAAAATTTGAGAAACGTCAGCACCTGCGAGCATACTTCAGGAAGATACCCTGAAAGTTTCAGACTAAAACACTCAAAAATAAAGCCGGAAATTATGAAAAACGAAACTTCCCGTAAGCCGGAATGAGTGCGAGTGCGGCAGATAGACGTATCATCACTCGCGCTCACTCTCACTCACTAAGCTTATGGCGAAACGAATTTCATAATTTACGGCTTTATTTTTAAACCAATTTTGCTCATTTAATGCTCAAAAAATCCATAAAAAAATTTGCAGGTGCTGACGTTATTGGATTTTGCGTTTTATCCATGGTTTCAGTTTAAAAAGCCAAAAAACACGACTTTTCCAAAAAGCGACTAGTGGCGCTATCCATCGGATTGAAATCTGGAAAAGTTTCGCCTGGAATTACCTTAACTTTACTTACTGAGAAATAATTCATGATCTTTCCATCGAACAGTGGCGAGACACATTAGAAAGATCGAAATGCCTAGTCATCGTCGATGACTGAAGCACTCGACTTTTTGGCGAATTTAAATGGAGAAAATGCATTGTTGCCAACTTTCGCGCTTCGAACTGAAAAACGATAAACGATCCATCGATTTTTTTTTTTTTTTTTTTTTTTTTTTTTTTTTTTTTTAAATTATCGATATCTATGTTTTTTTCGACCGCCACGCCAGATACGCGTCTTCGAACTATCTTTAGCATTAACGATGATTAGTAAAGTGAATGATCGGTTGATAACTTATCGGACTATTAAGCTGCTAGTATGAGCGGTAGGCGCGTGCGCGCTGTCGTATCTATGAGTTTTATTGACTCTGGAGTAAAAATGATTGGTCTCAATAAATAAAATTGTCAAAACAGGAACATGCTCGTCTCTCGGCGAATATTTCCAGGAAACATTGAGGAAGGAAGTGTTGCACAGTCGCTCTCAAAATTTTTAATCGATTATGTAACGGTCACTTAGCATAAACTCGCATGTCTTTACACTCACTTTCTTACGACAGCAGAAGGATTCTTTTTTGTTTATTGATTGTTTTTTTCATTTTATTTGATTTAAAGTACGCTTATTTTACCAGTTCAAAGGCTGTTCGGAGTGGAAAATTGTTTCCTGTGATTGTTGTACCCCTTTTTTCATTCTGGAGGTAATTCAATTCATATTGTTACACTAGATCCATTCATATTCAATAGCATAGTGGTAGGAGGATGTGAGATAAGGGAGAGGAGTGCTCGACAAAGTCGTTTTGAAACTAAATATTTCACATTTTTTATGACGTTACTTACCATCATTTATCTAATTGGAAGGGTGGGGGGCTGTGCGAGACGATATATTTCCATGTGCCATACAACACCTAAGGTAGGTGACCCAAAGGTGGCCCGGCTCTTAAGGTGGCCCACCCCCGTTTATTTTAGTTAGTTTCATGAATTGACAATAAATGGCGTTAGTGGTGAGTAAAAGTAAGCTATTGCTTCCTTTATACCAAAAATCAAGTGTGTCGGGTGATTCAATCTGTGCGGAAAAGGGTGATCACCAATTTGGCAGGCCTTTTTACAATTTTCACGTAATTAAACAAGCGTAAAAGCTATGCCTATAAACTAATTTAATCCTGACTTGTTATACATTTTTCAAACGCTTATTTACTCCTCTTTCATGAGACATAATTATCTTTTCTTAAACTTTACCGGTTTTGACGATATCAGCAAATATTTGTGAAAACACGTGGTTTGACTGGTGCACCTAAGATGTCACGCTCGTTTATGTAACATGTTTTTATTGACCTACGATAGGTTTTTTTTTTTTTTTTTTTTTTTTTTTTTTTTTTTTTTTTTTTTTTTTATACAAGTTTTATTAACACGACTATACAACATGAGTACAATAATTGTTTTTTTCTTATGATAAATAGTATAAAATAATTACAGTATGATTTTTTGTAAATATTTATGGATATAGTAAAATTTTCCTTAGTTTTATGTTCCTGAAAAAAAAACGAACGAGAGATAAAATGATGATGACGATAATGATGACGATGATGATATGGAATGAAGGGATGAAAAGATGGAGGAAAGTGAAGTGAAGGTAAAGACAATTCTGAGTGGAGGAGGGAAAAAAGGAGAAAAAAGTTGACCCCCGTCCCTCAGATTTTATGATAATAATCCGAGGCCAGCTCAAAAGGCTTGCGCCGTTTGAGCCTTTTCAGGACATTGCTATTGTCCAGAAGGCGAATAGCTTCTATGTTCGGGTGAGAGTGTAGCCGAGCTTCGTACCTCTCAGCTATTTTTTTAATGTGGGTTCTGACGTCATCGACGCCTAGATCCCTGTGTATGTCAGAATTTCTGACATACCAGGGCGCCCCAACAATTTTCCTTAGGACCATATTCTGGAAGGTTTGAATAGGCCTCAGGTTACTATTTGCGGTGCACCCCCAAAGCTGGGAACCGTACGCCCATACTGGTCTCAATACCTGTTTATAGAGTAGGACCTTATTATCAACGGATAGTTTTGAGTCTGGCCTTAACAGCCAGTACATTTTCCTATATTTCAGACCTAGCTCAGCCCGTTTTTTCTTGACATGAGCTCTCCACCTTAATTTGGTGTCCAGTGTCAGGCCGAGATACTTCGCCGTGTCTGAATAAGGAACAGGATTGGGACCTAAGAATATTGGCATGTAGCCTACAACCCTGTTTGTGAATATGATATGCACAGATTTCTGGCGGTTAAGGGCAAATCGCCACCTTCTGTACCACCTAGAATATCTGTTAAGTGCCGTTTGCAGCTTTCTATTTGCGAGATACAGATCACGACCTTTGGCCCCATAGGTGAAAAATTAATTTTACGAATCATAGGCCGGTATCATTAGTATAAGGTGTCAAAACGCACAACTGGACCAAAAAGGAGCAAAGCAAAATAAAATTCTGCTCATTATAAATTTTCAAGAAAAATATGAAAAAATAAGTTTTTTCTCCCTCTATTTTATTTGCACTCACTGATGCTTATGGTCCCCGTTGACTCCCTGATGGGCACTAATATTTAGTTTATAATTCCCTGTAATGGTAATTAGTAAAGATACTAATTAGGTACTATCAGCAGCTAATTAATTACTATTAACAACCATTTTCGGAATATTATCATCAATTGTAAATGGGAAAAATTAGTGAAAAAAAAATGAAAAAATGTAAGAAGGCCTAAAAGGGTTAAAACCCCCCTTTAACATTAAAACTTTATCATTATCATTGTAATTTTTGATTGAACAAAGGTCTTGATTTCATTTGTGAACGATACAATAGCATTCGAATGCGTATTCATGAAATTTAAAAGGGGTGGCCACCTTAGGTGCATCAAAAATACTAGGGGTGGCCACCTTAGGTGCACGTTTTGCGCGATGTCAAAACCTTACTTTTTTTTCAAACGAAAAAAAACCCAAAAAAAAAACAAAATTGAAGAAATGAAATCGATACCCAACTTTACTGTCTGAAGAGTAAATTGACGTATATTTCTTTTTTCTCTCTCTTTCATGCCTTATTGGTGCAAATGGAGCTGTTGCAAACTTTTGCTACAGGCTTATTAATAGTTGATAATGGGGTAATACCCAGTAAAAATAACGATTAGCGCACTAAAAATCACGAAATCCACTCCTAAACTCACAAAATGCTTTTAAATGCGAGACCGCAATGGCGGCCGAGGCTGCGGTTTTCTTATGGCAATTGTATGCTTCTTCTTCTTCTTCTTGTGTGGTGTTGCGAGAACACCTCGTGTAGATGGCGCTGATTGAAGATAGGGAACCCCAATGAAAACCGCGGCCCCGGCCGCCATTACGGTCTCCTGTTTAAAAGCATTTTGTGAGTTTAGGAGTGGATTTCGTGATTTTTTAGTGCGCTAATCGTCATTTTTACTGGGTATTACCCCTTCTTCAACTATTAATAAGCCTGTAGCAAAAGTTTGCAACAGCTCCATTGGCTCCAAGCTTAGGTATGGCCACCTTTGGGTCACCTACCTTATAGGTACTAGAAATTTTGTTAAAGAGAAGGGGGAGGGGAGTTCATGAGTCGATGAATTTTCAGTTTCTTATCTACTCTTGAAAATTCGGATAATATTATGTGCGAACTATTTAGAATCAAATTTCGTCTTTAGAGCTGGTATACTCCCGGCAATAAGCGTTCAATTTGCAGGCAACATTTCATTTCATCAATTTAAACCCATGTGAAAGGTCGACTTATTGTTCACCGTACACCCAACTATTTGATCTTTGTCAAGAGTTGAAATAGACGAGATGAATGTTGCCAAATTGCATGCCTCATAACTGCTCGTGGCTTCTTCCCTCTTTCTCATAATATGAGTGCTACCTAATTACTTAAAAGTTATTCGGTTTGCATTCGCCGTGCCGCGCCGCGCGCGCTTCTCTTCAAAATTTTTCGATGCAAGAAGCATGTAAGTACTAACATGAAGCTTGAAAAATGTATAATGAGATCAAAACAGTATTGCCAATAGTGGATAGATTAGTCCACCCGTGGACTATTTTGATGAGAATAGGTACTATAGACGAATTAAAGATTGTCGCGAAATTTTCACACATTTTCAATTATGGGTGTGAGTGTGGGACTAATCTGCAACGGCTATTCCGCCCCACCCGCACTGGCCTCTCACCTATAAGGTGTGAGTATGAAGAGTGGCCGAACCAGAACCTTGAAGGCGAAACTTAGCTCGTGAAAATCTCGCGACAATCTTTAATTCGTCGATAGTACATAGCCACAAGGGAGCATGGACAGTCCACGCTCTCGCTTCCGATCCTCTGTATAACCCTATCTACAGTGTGGAATAATCTACCCGGTCCAAATCTGGTAACTCTAGACCAAAATCTACGCACACGTCCAACCAAAGAATAAACAAGAGTCGCACTTGAATAAGGCCTGCGTGGTCACTGGTCAACGCAGATAAGAGATCGGAGACGCGGGCTGCGGCTTCTGATTGGCTGTAATCGAGGGTCCAGACTGTTTTTGGCCTTATGGAAATTAACACGGGGGTTTTGTTCCGGGCCGTTTATCTCGAAACCTGTGCAAAATTGCCTCTACACAATAATACGAGTCAATTTAGCAGAATTTTCCAAACAAATTGAAAGGTCATAAGTGCCATTTTATTGCAAATTCGAGAAGACTGTCTCATTGTCAGTTGAAAAGTAGATACAAATAATAGAGTGTTTTCATGATTGACGTGTGTTGACTAACTCACTATTGTGTGTATTTTTCAACTGACAATCTCTTCGAATTTTCAATAAACTGGTACTTGTGACCTATCAATTTGTTCGGAAAAGTCTGCTAAATCGACTCGTATTAATCGTGTAGAGGCAATTTGGCACAGATTTTGAGATAAACGGCCTGAAACGAAAACTCCATTTTAATTTCCATGAGGGCAAACTGGACTCACGCATTTCCCTCCATTTCCAGCCAATCAGAAGCCGGCTCTTATCAGCATTGACCACGCTATAGCTCTGATTGCAATTGCGACTCTTGTTTACCTACTCTTTGCGCCCAACCTCTGTCCTCATCAATCTGTAAGCCGTACTAAAAATCACGTGCGAAAACAAAAAAGAAAAAAAAATCGAAAGAAAAACAGCTGTTTCCGTCTTTTTCATGGATGAAGTTGCCAGATTAATAGAATTTCCGATTCCTCCTTTACACTCAATGTTGAAATTGGGGATTTTAGGCGAGATCTGGCCACCAACCCTATCCATTGAAATCCCATTTAACCTCACTCGCATTGCGATAGGTCGTTGACTGCAATGCAGAAGAGCCGTAAACGACAAGGAAAATTTGGAAATGAAACCAAGCTCGTTGGTTCAATTACCAACAAATATAGAGAATGAGGTTAACACCTAACCAAAAATATCGATCCTTCATAATCAAAATAAAGTTCCATCTACATTGATTGAAGTTCAACTTTTCTTCTTAAATGTTCGATTTTGGTTTGAGATATTTTTCGTGATGTGCACAGACATTGGAATAGTTTTGTAAGTATTCGTCGTTTACTTCGTTTCTGAAGACTTATACCCAACTAGATCATGGCTCAACCTTTCACCCATGCTGTTCGCCGAGAGTGTAATTCCGTTTACGAGTAGGTAATTGCTGAAATCTGACATTTTCCTAGATGTAAGGCGGCTATAGTCCTTATTCTAACTATCTATAGGTACCCTCAGAAAGTGCTGCGGAGGTGTAATGAATTATATAAATAAGATTTAAACGCCTTCAAAGTTAGATCATATCCAGCTACCTCATTATTGACTTACATAGATTGTTCCGACTTGGGTACATAATTCAGTTTATATTTGATTGATGATCGTGAAAGAGGGACTTTTCTCTTTTTCGAATAGGTAACCAAATAATATGTAGGTGTTAAGAAAAAGAATGGATTTCTAAAAATTGAAAAAGAAAAATTTTTACTCCTGATAAAAAATTGAAAAAGAAAAAATACTCCTGATATGTAAATAATGATATCTTATTTTAAAAGTGAATTCTGGATATAATATCAAATGTTCATGTAGCTACTGCTATTACCTTCCAATGTTGAGCAATGCATCAAGAATCTTCAACTTATCCAACTTTGACGTCATCGGTTAGTTTATAATGATGACTATGATGCCAGATTCTGTAGAAAATCTCCACAACTAGCTATTCACAAAATTTATTTAAAGGGAGAAAGAATAAGGCATTGAGCTCATCTTCATCTCACAATCAGAAGTAAAGGTGGAGCTCAGTCGATAATCTTTTGAATTTTCCCAAAGTTATGTTTCTCCAACCCATCGACGGATCCAGAATTTTTTTCTGGGGGGGGGGGGGTCCCCATTTTCATTTTCGAATAGGACCTCCCTTAATCTTTGTCTTGTGATATCTTGCACTCAATATCATGGGTACTGACGCTGACTTCCGGATTGCGTTAAAGCGCCTGGTTCATTGCGAAATTTCGCTTTTTCGAATTAGAATAGAAAAAAAAACGATATCGACCTTTGATTGAACCAACATGAACAACCTTTCCCGCCTTTTCGAATGAGACATCACAACTTACAAGCAAAGATTACTTGTACTCTAGAGTCCCTTGATGGAAATATTGTATAGGGAGTACCGACACGAGCTCAACGAGTTGTGATTGGTCGTTGGTTTTAGGTTCTCACGGAGTCCAGCAGGAGTCGACGACATCGAAGGCTCCACACAAAAGGAGTCGATTCGCAGTGGAACGTATGGGAACAGACCGGAATGCCGGCAAATCCGCCAGTCCACCACTGGTCCACTGTCGAACTTAACCTTCGAATGCGTTCACGCGGTCGACAAAATCGACTCCTGTCAAAATGCATAAAGCGTCGTGTCGGTACTCCCTATACAATATTTCCATCAAGGGACTCTATTGTACTCCAGAAATGGATGGCATTAGCTAAAATCTTGTTGAGCGCCTTCATTGCTAAAACACATGTACACTGGCCCACGGTTTGTTTACGTTTCGGCGAGCGAGAGATGTGCGGGCGGGGTGGGGCCAGTCGGCTGGCCCACGACCCCCACCCCGCCCGCACGTCTCTCGCTTGCCGAAACGTAAACAAACCGTGGGCCAGTGTATGTGTTTTAGCTCGATTTTAGAAATGAAGGCGCTCAACAAAATTTAACATCGGCAAGATAGCTAGTGCCATATCTGGAGTATAAGTAATTTTTGCTTACAAGATATAGGAACTGCTGCATTATTTTAGCTAGAGTAAAATAGAGTTTTTCCGCAAAAACTTTATAGGGACTTGAAAAGCCGGTTAACTTGATTCCGAAACCCCAAACCCCCCAAAAGCAAAATTTTGGATTTTGAAAGTTTTAATGAACGCAAGTTCAGGTCCGAATAACCCTAAAACCCGATTTTACAGTTTTTTATATTCATGTGTTTGAGAAAAACACAATGAGCAGAGAATGTGAAACACCCTGTATAACAACTATGCTATGATCCAAAAGAAAGAAAGAAAGTTTTGCTTTTCGTTGGCGCTTGGTAGCCGACGGAACGACGAATAGTTCTATTTGTTAACTTAGTTTGTGATCTTATAAAGAAACTCTCTATGAATACCTACATAGGTCAATGGCTGAAAACAGATTATTATGGGACGTTTTGGGGGAAGGGGTTGTTAAAAAGACAGTTTCATCCAAAATATTCACGTAGGTATGAAAGAAAATGTTTTTGGAATCAAATAATGTTAGGTATCTATTCAGGAAACTTTTACTTATTAAACGCCTCAAACAGCATGTCTAGGCAACTTTATGAGTTGCCTCCGACAATGTTAATGAAATTCAGCCTAAATGTGAAAGATTTTTGATAATAGATTCTCTCAAAGGTATATTTTTCAAACTTTTTGAAAATTTCCTGGCATAAAATTCAATCCCCTCAGTAAACTTTGCCTCTATTAGCTCGATACGCTGTTCATTTGCCTCGCTGAGAATAGAATCTTAAACTCTTAAGTATTCTGAAAACTGATTGTTATGAGCGAAACAATTGAACTGATAAAAAACAAACTTACTTCTAGGTCAACATTTACCAATTCACCTATGCCAAACCATTGTCAAGGCTGTGTATAACTAGCTTTTCGAGCAAATAAGCTTATACTTACAGAGGAAGTATTACTGTCCTATTGAAACCACCTTCTCACTCTTCTCGTAAAATATATATTCCGCTTTGTCGACTGATAAAAATCGCATTTTCATACTTAGATCTTTCTTATGTTTTCATGACAGCAAGAGGTTGCTCAATTATTCCGCAGAAACTATTTTAGCGATTCGCTGCAGTGTTTTAAGATATTTCCAAGTCTCGGTTGAAATACAATACTAATATTTTACTCTCCTTTTTTCCTCGAGGAATATTTTGATCATAGCTGGAAAATGTTGACTATTCGGGAAAATTGAAAAAAAAGAAATTTTTCTCCGAGTCTATTTATATTAATTCGTGATGGTTGTTGACGGTGCTTGTATTTGTGACAGAAAGAAAAGTGAATGACTAATTAAATGCGTTGATGTATCGTATAAAGTAATCACAGTGCCGCTTCAATATTTGAAGTTATCTTTGAAAACATTTTCTTCTTATTTCTCCTTTTTTGTGCTATGATTGTAAGAAATATGCCACGGCGCGACAATGGATTGTCTTATGGTGAGAGTGAATAATTCAATATTTTCTCTGAAGTGTATGGCTTCCAATCAAACCAGTTGCGGCTCGTTCAATTGGCAACAATGTTTCTCCTCAATGGGGCTGTTGCACACTTTTGCTAGAAGCAATTTAACAGTCGATTCTGGTGTAAAAACCTTGAAAAATAACAATGGCAGCACTAAAAACTTCATGTGTCATTTATTAAATTAATTGTGGTGAGTGTGATGTCTCTTACATCGGTCAGACTAAACAACATCTTCAAAAGCGGTTAAAAGGTCATAAATATAGTCACGGGGGAAAAAAATGAGCAATAACTTTAGAGTGGCACATCAAGGAACGTTCCGCTGGTTCATTGTTGTCACCTAGGGCGCCGCCATCTTGCCGTAAAAATCGATTTTGAGGTTAAATTTGGTAGGTTGTTTCCGGTCGTTTCGTAAACAAACTCGGACATCGCCGGAAACGACCTGCAAAAATTAACCCCAACCTTGGAATCTGCCGTCCAAATTCCCGCCAAATCCCGAACGACCTACGAAATTTAACCTCAAACCTTGGAATCTGCCGTCCAAATTCCGCTTTTTCCCGGGATTCCTTCTACCCTGTGTGGCACAAGGTGGACCAGCCCGCTGCCACTCTAAAGTTATAGCTCATTGGGAAAAACTGCTCTTCATGCTCACCAAGAGTCCACTGGTCATAGGTTTGATTTTGACGGTGTTAGTGTGTTGGACAAAGAAAAGAACTTGTTTGCCCGTCAGATGTTGGAGATGGTCCATACATTGAGGAAAAGGAGCAAGGCATGCAATTTCCGAGCAGATGTGGACAATTTAAGTTCAGTGTACCATCAGTTTTTTCAAACTTTGGAGCCACCCGGTAGATAGCCTCCGTGACTGGTACTTTCGGGTCACCGTGTTTCGGTTGCTTTCCTGTTTTGTTTTTGTGATTTTGTCTCTGCTTGTGGTTGTGTGCTTGCCGAACTTTTTCGTTTAGTAGCTGATGAAGAGTGCCGTTTGTGCCTCGAAACGTCCCACGGTTTATTTATTTTATTTTAATGTTTTAGCTTTGACCCTAATTTATTCGTTTCTAATATTGTTAAAATTTCGGGCTATTTGTGTAGTTTTGTTGCTAAAAACTTCCTAAATCCACTCTTAAACTCAATAAACGATTTGACTTAGGTAAATGGGCGTAATGGTGGCCGAGGACAGTAACAATGTGTGATTCCTATCTAAATTTCGTCACTCTTTCTATGTTAACAGGGATGATTCACAGAGTAATTAATCATCAGATTGATGATCCACATCCGATGAATGGTACCGCAACACCTAGTGACACCGGTGTCAAATAAAAGTCGTCCCTTACCTATTGGTCACTTCTTGATGGAGTAACAGTATTGTTAGATGGGAATCTCCCATTGTTACTACCCTCAGCCACCACTACGCCCGCGGAAATAAAAGCGTTTATCGAGTTTAGGTGGATTTTGGAGGAAGTTTTTAGTGCTGCCATCGTTATTTTTTGAGGTTTTTAAACCTGAATCGACTAATAAATAGCTTTTAGGAAAATTGTGCAACAGCCCCATTTAATTCAATGTGAAACAATTGATTCGGTAATTGGTAGCGAAGCAGCCCCTTACCATCAATCGGTTGCTGTGCATACATTCAAATGGAGGAAAAGAATCGTTGCCAAATCAAAGTATTTTTCCTTTGAAATTTCTCCACTTTTACGAAGAACATCCAAAAATAAATTGCTTTCAAAACCAGAGAAAGTCCATGTCCATGAAAGTCCAAAATAACCATGATGATGACTTTGGAAAACTTCCGAAACCCTTTCCGTTAACTGATGGATGAAAGCTTCAAATGGCGGATCGTGCAATGTGGCAACAACGTAATTTCTCCATTTAAACCCATGTAAAACAATCGATCTTCAGGAGGTGCAATTGCACCCCCATGATATCGATAATTTCGAATCGGTTTAAATGACAAATAAGCATGGTTGCCATATTGCACGAGCCGCCACGGAAATCTTTTAACCCTCTACTGCTCGGCGTTACCCATAGGTAACACTTGGTATTTTAATTTCTAAAAAAAATCAAGAAATGTGGTGCTATTTATGCTGCATGTTGTTACCTACAGGTAACCTAACCTATAGGTAACAGTATGGCCGATGTGGGGGGGATTATGATCTAGTGCTCCAGTAGTGCCAACCTGAAAAAAAATCCGGTTTTCCCCCGAAATCGACGAAAAAAAATTTAATTCATGCAATAGGGGTTAAGCGGACGACAGACAACTGATTTTTTTGTACATTCGTTTGTTCGTTCGTTTGTACGCTTGTTTGTTTGATCTACAAGAACTAAAAAACATTGATTAATTCAAAATCACCCAAACGTCTGACAACTAAAGTTAGTTGTTTCAATTTTTTCAAAATTCCAATACAAATGTCAAAGTATATAGTCTTGATTTCCAAATTTTCTCTCAAGAATAATTCGAAGTAATACTGAGTCTAATGGCCGAGGCCTCCATCAACACTGACTTATCAGTCCTGGTGCCAATTGAATGTCCCCCTTTTTTAACCTCTTCCGGAAAGAGGGAGAGATCAGCGTTGGGTCCTTTGGCATCTTAAAAAGCTGGGTCCTAGCGTCAGTGCAAAATGTATCTTTCTTTTTCCATTGGGTCCTGCGACACCGATCAATAAATGAATGTTAAACTTATTGCTTCTTCTTCTAAAGCATAAAATATGGCTATTCATTACTTACTATGTTTTTTTTGTTTTTTTTTTTTTTTTTTTTTTTTTTTTTTTTTTTTTTTTTTTTTTTTTTTTTTTCAATCTGGCGAGCTTCTCTTTAAAATTATCTGTCATTTTTTTCATTTTTCACAGAAAAAATCTGTATGGATCCACGAAAAGACGATACGGAGGAACCATCGAATGGCATTCAATCGGAAAGTCGGAAATTTCCCAGGCGGAGTCATCACTCGAGGGAGAAAACTCTCGCAGCGCCCAACCTACAGTTTGGGATCAGCTTGAACGAACTGAGAGCTTTAATGGGAAACTATGGAAGAAGAAGCGTTGAAACGTTGAGAGAGCTTGGTGGGATTAACGCGCTGTGTGACAAACTCCAGACTGATTCCGGTGAAGGACTTAGAGACTCTAAAGAGTTTTTGCATTTTCGTCGAGAGCAATTCGGAACTAATAAACTTCCAACGGAGGAACCAGTCCCATTCCGACTGTTCCTTTTTGACGCATTTCGAGACTACGTGCTGTATCTTTTAACCGGCGTGGCGATTTTATCCGTGCTCACTTATTTCATTAAGTATCACTTGGACCCTCGTGCGGGAGGCCACGAATGGATAGATGGTCTTGCTATTCTCTTCTGCGTTATCGTTACAACGATCACAAATGCGTTGAACGATTATTCCAGACATCGAAGGTTCAGATCTCTGAAAACGCGGCTGGTTCATGATAAAGAATTTTCCGTCATGCGCCAAGCTACTGTCCAAGAGATTCCAGTGGAGGATATTCTGGTCGGAGATGTGTGTCTTCTGAAAGCGGGTGACAGAGTGCCCGCGGATGGAGTCCTCATTCAAGGCTCAAAATTGAAAATCGACGAGTCTGCCATGACAGGGATATCAGACGGTGTTGAAAAAAACGAAAGATTTGATGTTTTTCTTTTATCGGGAACTCACGTTATGAGCGGGATTGGTAGGATGGTCGTGACCGGAGTAGGGCTCAACTCTCAGGCGGGAATACACTTACTCGCTGAATATCATCACGAGGATAGTCTCTTCAGGTCATGATACTGTATCTCTTGCTCATCAATCAAGCACTGTTTCTGATCACATGTTTCCCAGTGAAAGACCAACCAACGAGGCTCAGGATCACGACTCATACCTTCAAAAGAAACTTTCTCGAGTTGCAGTAAAAATTAGCTACGCAGCCACCACTTTGGTCATCGTCGTCGTATTGATCCTTATCTTGAGGTTTTCAGCCAAAGAGTATTTCATCGAGAACGATAATTTTGAAGCATTGAGCTTTTTAACCTACATAATGCATTTCATATTCATCGGTGTCTCCATATTAATCGTGGGTATACCAGAGGGTCTTCCGATGTCCTGTGCTATCGGGCTCACTTATACCGTCAAGCAAATGTTAAGGGATAATTGTTTGATTCGTCATATCAACGCATGTGAGAAGATGGTAACGCGACATCAATTCTTTGTGACAAAACTGGTGTTCTCACAACAAATCGCATGACTGTAGTTCAAGCATATATTAACGGAGTCACCTGGAAGACCATACCTCAATTCGAACTCCTTCCTAGAGCTGTAGGTAATTTAATTACTGAATCTATTGCGTACAACTGCTCATATAGCTCCGACGTGACACCAGGAGATAAGTTTGGCTTGCCGCACTATGTCGGTAACAGAACCGAATGTGCCCTGTTGAGGTTTTTGCTGAATCTGGACCAAGATTATCATTCACTACGAAGGAAGATCCCAGAAGAAGATTTAATTCTCATTTAATCTCTTGCAAAATATCGAAATCAAGGGAGTGCACTGGCACCTCCAATAGTTCGACCTTTTTCAAATTTAAATGGACAAATGCTGCGTTTGACAGATTGCACGCAACTCTACCGCTAACGACGAAAGCAGGTTTTTTTGGGCCTCCTTTTTGGGCTTTGAAAGTTTGGAAAATGATGAAAGACCATTGAAAACACTTGTTTAATAGTTTAAAATGGGTTGAGTATTGGTATTATCGCGCTAGCCAGAATTATTCATTATTCATTTCCCGTCGGAGGGAGCGGCCGACCTTAGTAAAACGCGGGTCCTGAGTACGCCGCAATCGTTTCCGCGTCAACTTTACGTGCTTATAACTTTTGAACGACAGTTTCCCCCCCAACACGGGGCGGTTTGAACTACTTGAAAGCAAATTGAAAGAGCTTTAATTCAGATTGGTATTTGTTACCCTCAGTGCGTTTTCCCCTCCGGGTTCAAAATGCCAAACAAAAAAAATTTGGAATTTCAAAATCGAAAATTGGAAAAAAAATTGTCTTAAAAATTCCTTACAAGGTAAAATTGTGGTACATCCCCCGAAAGAACATTAAAAAATCTACATTTAAAAAAAAAAAAACCGCATTCAAATTGGTCACTTGTTAAAAGTTACAGGGGTTAAAGGTTCCAACTTGACCCCCCCCCGCCCCCCCTCTTCCAGAGGGCTAGAATACAAAAAACTGGCCATTTTTTTAGAAAGCTCTTGAGTAGCTCTATCAAACCCTGAAAAATTGAAAGGTTTTTCTTTTGGGCCAAAAATGCTCATTTTGAATACAGCTCTTTAGTCGAAATTTGGTTTTAGAACCCCAAAAAAGTTCTAACGTTTTTACGCTCCCAGGGGGGATATCTCAAAAGTTCCTTTAGACAAACCCTATTGAGAGACACGTCGATCGAAAGGGCGTAAAAACTGAACGTTTTGGCAAAAACCAGAGGTCCATACCATTTTTCAAATTCGAGCGAACTCCCCCTCCCCCTTCTTGGGGATGCCACCCGGAAATTTTGAATACGCCGAAATGAAGTTCCCATAAAGTTAGAAACATCCCCCAAGTTTGGGTTTTTTATTTGCAACTGTTCAAAAGGAGACTTTTGCCACACCCTGTACTTATTCCTTTAAAAAAGATATTATTTTGCATACTCCCAAAATTGAAGGAGCATATTGCGAAAAATCGTTTAGCTTGCAAATGGGCTGTTGCACACTTTTGCTATAAGCAATGGGTCAAATCAGATGCAAACACCTGCAAAAATAACGATGGTAGCACTATTAACTCGCAAAATTCACTCCAAAAATCATTAAATGCATTTAATTGCGCGAGCGTGATGGCGGTGCATGACATTAATGATGGAAGATTTTCATCTCAATTTCGTCATTTTCTCTACAGTAGCGGCTCGTAAACGTCAGAATTGGTGAAGCAATAAGAACAAAGACCTAGAGGCATCGGGTGCTGGAGGGGGGGGGGGGTCGTCTGAACAACTGGGAAACCGGTGAGGCACTGCCTCACCTGATTCAGGAAAGGGAATGGAAGGAAACAGACCATTCCTATAATCTCATGGAAAGTGGTAAACTATTCGTACGCACCGGTATCGTTTTTGTCTATCTTTAAAAATGAAGGCGCACTATAAAAGTAAGACTAATCAGTCGAATGGGGCTCTTGCGAACTTTTGCTACACGGGAATGAAGAGTTGATTCTTGCATAAAAACCTGTAAAAATGACGATGAGCACGCTAAAAAATCACGGAATTCACTCTCAGAATCGAGCTCAATGGCGGTTCGACGCAGGTATCATGGGAAATTCCTATCTAAATTGAGACATAGGTACCTCTGTGTTTCCAAAGAGAAAGTGGCATATTAGATAGGAATCAATCTCCCATGATACCTGCGTCGAACCGCCATTACGATCTTGCCATTTATGTAGTTATGTAGGTATATTACCGACTGAATTTTAAACTTTCTCAGTGTGATTTTCGTGATTTTTGCTGGTTTTTATACATCAGAATGGACTATTCATTTGCTCACAGCAAAAGTTTCAAGAGCTCCATTGGGGGAAGTTTGGGTGGAGTATGTGAATCAGATATCCACCACTGCTGTGCTGACAAGGAGGATTCACTGAGTAATTAGACACGAGAGAAGTGACCCACATCCGATTAATGGAACCGTGACGCCTGGTGACACTGGTGTCAGAAGAAAGCAATCTCTTGTTGGTCACTTCTCGAGGGAGTGACTGTATCATTGGATGGGAATCTTCCTTTATTAGTGTCATACGCCACTATTACGCTCGCGCATTTAGATGCAATGAATGAGTTTTGGAGTGAATTTTGTGAGTTTTTAGTGCCACGTTATTCTTGCAGGTTTTTGCATCAATATTGACCCTTAAATAGCTTTCATCAAAAGTTTACAACAGCCCCATTGAATTGAAAGCCTGCTCAGCTTATTTCCGTTTCATCAACTTATTTTACGGATCACCTTTATGATAAGGCCTGTGTATGTAGGTATCTCCGCGCCGCAGGAGAAAGATCTTTCGAGTAAAAGTGTGAGAACAATTTATTTGTTCTCGCTTCTCTGTTATTTTGTATTCTTTTTTACTCTTATTTTTTTTTTTTTTACATTTAAGATGATTCCAGGGTCGATTAGTTCCAACCGTGGACACCACGTCGCGCTGCTCAAAAAGTCAACAGTATTTTGTTAAATTTGACGAATTCACACTGAAAAAAAAAATTTGAGAAACGTCAGCACCTGCGAGCATACTTCAGGAAGATACCCTGAAAGTTTCAGACTAAAACACTCAAAAATAAAGCCGGAAATTATGAAAAACGAAACTTCCCGTAAGCCGGAATGAGTGCGAGTGCGGCAGATAGACGTATCATCACTCGCGCTCACTCTCACTCACTAAGCTTATGGCGAAACGAATTTCATAATTTACGGCTTTATTTTTAAACCAATTTTGCTCATTTAATGCTCAAAAAATCCATAAAAAAATTTGCAGGTGCTGACGTTATTGGATTTTGCGTTTTATCCATGGTTTCAGTTTAAAAAGCCAAAAAACACGACTTTTCCAAAAAGCGACTAGTGGCGCTATCCATCGGATTGAAATCTGGAAAAGTTTCGCCTGGAATTACCTTAACTTTACTTACTGAGAAATAATTCATGATCTTTCCATCGAACAGTGGCGAGACACATTAGAAAGATCGAAATGCCTAGTCATCGTCGATGACTGAAGCACTCGACTTTTTGGCGAATTTAAATGGAGAAAATGCATTGTTGCCAACTTTCGCGCTTCGAACTGAAAAACGATAAACGATCCATCGATTTTTTTTTTTTTTTTTTTTTTTTTTTTTTTTTTTTTTAAATTATCGATATCTATGTTTTTTTCGACCGCCACGCCAGATACGCGTCTTCGAACTATCTTTAGCATTAACGATGATTAGTAAAGTGAATGATCGGTTGATAACTTATCGGACTATTAAGCTGCTAGTATGAGCGGTAGGCGCGTGCGCGCTGTCGTATCTATGAGTTTTATTGACTCTGGAGTAAAAATGATTGGTCTCAATAAATAAAATTGTCAAAACAGGAACATGCTCGTCTCTCGGCGAATATTTCCAGGAAACATTGAGGAAGGAAGTGTTGCACAGTCGCTCTCAAAATTTTTAATCGATTATGTAACGGTCACTTAGCATAAACTCGCATGTCTTTACACTCACTTTCTTACGACAGCAGAAGGATTCTTTTTTGTTTATTGATTGTTTTTTTCATTTTATTTGATTTAAAGTACGCTTATTTTACCAGTTCAAAGGCTGTTCGGAGTGGAAAATTGTTTCCTGTGATTGTTGTACCCCTTTTTTCATTCTGGAGGTAATTCAATTCATATTGTTACACTAGATCCATTCATATTCAATAGCATAGTGGTAGGAGGATGTGAGATAAGGGAGAGGAGTGCTCGACAAAGTCGTTTTGAAACTAAATATTTCACATTTTTTATGACGTTACTTACCATCATTTATCTAATTGGAAGGGTGGGGGGCTGTGCGAGACGATATATTTCCATGTGCCATACAACACCTAAGGTAGGTGACCCAAAGGTGGCCCGGCTCTTAAGGTGGCCCACCCCCGTTTATTTTAGTTAGTTTCATGAATTGACAATAAATGGCGTTAGTGGTGAGTAAAAGTAAGCTATTGCTTCCTTTATACCAAAAATCAAGTGTGTCGGGTGATTCAATCTGTGCGGAAAAGGGTGATCACCAATTTGGCAGGCCTTTTTACAATTTTCACGTAATTAAACAAGCGTAAAAGCTATGCCTATAAACTAATTTAATCCTGACTTGTTATACATTTTTCAAACGCTTATTTACTCCTCTTTCATGAGACATAATTATCTTTTCTTAAACTTTACCGGTTTTGACGATATCAGCAAATATTTGTGAAAACACGTGGTTTGACTGGTGCACCTAAGATGTCACGCTCGTTTATGTAACATGTTTTTATTGACCTACGATAGGTTTTTTTTTTTTTTTTTTTTTTTTTTTTTTTTTTTTTTTTTTTTTTTTATACAAGTTTTATTAACACGACTATACAACATGAGTACAATAATTGTTTTTTTCTTATGATAAATAGTATAAAATAATTACAGTATGATTTTTTGTAAATATTTATGGATATAGTAAAATTTTCCTTAGTTTTATGTTCCTGAAAAAAAAACGAACGAGAGATAAAATGATGATGACGATAATGATGACGATGATGATATGGAATGAAGGGATGAAAAGATGGAGGAAAGTGAAGTGAAGGTAAAGACAATTCTGAGTGGAGGAGGGAAAAAAGGAGAAAAAAGTTGACCCCCGTCCCTCAGATTTTATGATAATAATCCGAGGCCAGCTCAAAAGGCTTGCGCCGTTTGAGCCTTTTCAGGACATTGCTATTGTCCAGAAGGCGAATAGCTTCTATGTTCGGGTGAGAGTGTAGCCGAGCTTCGTACCTCTCAGCTATTTTTTTAATGTGGGTTCTGACGTCATCGACGCCTAGATCCCTGTGTATGTCAGAATTTCTGACATACCAGGGCGCCCCAACAATTTTCCTTAGGACCATATTCTGGAAGGTTTGAATAGGCCTCAGGTTACTATTTGCGGTGCACCCCCAAAGCTGGGAACCGTACGCCCATACTGGTCTCAATACCTGTTTATAGAGTAGGACCTTATTATCAACGGATAGTTTTGAGTCTGGCCTTAACAGCCAGTACATTTTCCTATATTTCAGACCTAGCTCAGCCCGTTTTTTCTTGACATGAGCTCTCCACCTTAATTTGGTGTCCAGTGTCAGGCCGAGATACTTCGCCGTGTCTGAATAAGGAACAGGATTGGGACCTAAGAATATTGGCATGTAGCCTACAACCCTGTTTGTGAATATGATATGCACAGATTTCTGGCGGTTAAGGGCAAATCGCCACCTTCTGTACCACCTAGAATATCTGTTAAGTGCCGTTTGCAGCTTTCTATTTGCGAGATACAGATCACGACCTTTGGCCCCATAGGTGAAAAATTAATTTTACGAATCATAGGCCGGTATCATTAGTATAAGGTGTCAAAACGCACAACTGGACCAAAAAGGAGCAAAGCAAAATAAAATTCTGCTCATTATAAATTTTCAAGAAAAATATGAAAAAATAAGTTTTTTCTCCCTCTATTTTATTTGCACTCACTGATGCTTATGGTCCCCGTTGACTCCCTGATGGGCACTAATATTTAGTTTATAATTCCCTGTAATGGTAATTAGTAAAGATACTAATTAGGTACTATCAGCAGCTAATTAATTACTATTAACAACCATTTTCGGAATATTATCATCAATTGTAAATGGGAAAAATTAGTGAAAAAAAAATGAAAAAATGTAAGAAGGCCTAAAAGGGTTAAAACCCCCCTTTAACATTAAAACTTTATCATTATCATTGTAATTTTTGATTGAACAAAGGTCTTGATTTCATTTGTGAACGATACAATAGCATTCGAATGCGTATTCATGAAATTTAAAAGGGGTGGCCACCTTAGGTGCATCAAAAATACTAGGGGTGGCCACCTTAGGTGCACGTTTTGCGCGATGTCAAAACCTTACTTTTTTTTCAAACGAAAAAAAACCCAAAAAAAAAACAAAATTGAAGAAATGAAATCGATACCCAACTTTACTGTCTGAAGAGTAAATTGACGTATATTTCTTTTTTCTCTCTCTTTCATGCCTTATTGGTGCAAATGGAGCTGTTGCAAACTTTTGCTACAGGCTTATTAATAGTTGATAATGGGGTAATACCCAGTAAAAATAACGATTAGCGCACTAAAAATCACGAAATCCACTCCTAAACTCACAAAATGCTTTTAAATGCGAGACCGCAATGGCGGCCGAGGCTGCGGTTTTCTTATGGCAATTGTATGCTTCTTCTTCTTCTTCTTGTGTGGTGTTGCGAGAACACCTCGTGTAGATGGCGCTGATTGAAGATAGGGAACCCCAATGAAAACCGCGGCCCCGGCCGCCATTACGGTCTCCTGTTTAAAAGCATTTTGTGAGTTTAGGAGTGGATTTCGTGATTTTTTAGTGCGCTAATCGTCATTTTTACTGGGTATTACCCCTTCTTCAACTATTAATAAGCCTGTAGCAAAAGTTTGCAACAGCTCCATTGGCTCCAAGCTTAGGTATGGCCACCTTTGGGTCACCTACCTTATAGGTACTAGAAATTTTGTTAAAGAGAAGGGGGAGGGGAGTTCATGAGTCGATGAATTTTCAGTTTCTTATCTACTCTTGAAAATTCGGATAATATTATGTGCGAACTATTTAGAATCAAATTTCGTCTTTAGAGCTGGTATACTCCCGGCAATAAGCGTTCAATTTGCAGGCAACATTTCATTTCATCAATTTAAACCCATGTGAAAGGTCGACTTATTGTTCACCGTACACCCAACTATTTGATCTTTGTCAAGAGTTGAAATAGACGAGATGAATGTTGCCAAATTGCATGCCTCATAACTGCTCGTGGCTTCTTCCCTCTTTCTCATAATATGAGTGCTACCTAATTACTTAAAAGTTATTCGGTTTGCATTCGCCGTGCCGCGCCGCGCGCGCTTCTCTTCAAAATTTTTCGATGCAAGAAGCATGTAAGTACTAACATGAAGCTTGAAAAATGTATAATGAGATCAAAACAGTATTGCCAATAGTGGATAGATTAGTCCACCCGTGGACTATTTTGATGAGAATAGGTACTATAGACGAATTAAAGATTGTCGCGAAATTTTCACACATTTTCAATTATGGGTGTGAGTGTGGGACTAATCTGCAACGGCTATTCCGCCCCACCCGCACTGGCCTCTCACCTATAAGGTGTGAGTATGAAGAGTGGCCGAACCAGAACCTTGAAGGCGAAACTTAGCTCGTGAAAATCTCGCGACAATCTTTAATTCGTCGATAGTACATAGCCACAAGGGAGCATGGACAGTCCACGCTCTCGCTTCCGATCCTCTGTATAACCCTATCTACAGTGTGGAATAATCTACCCGGTCCAAATCTGGTAACTCTAGACCAAAATCTACGCACACGTCCAACCAAAGAATAAACAAGAGTCGCACTTGAATAAGGCCTGCGTGGTCACTGGTCAACGCAGATAAGAGATCGGAGACGCGGGCTGCGGCTTCTGATTGGCTGTAATCGAGGGTCCAGACTGTTTTTGGCCTTATGGAAATTAACACGGGGGTTTTGTTCCGGGCCGTTTATCTCGAAACCTGTGCAAAATTGCCTCTACACAATAATACGAGTCAATTTAGCAGAATTTTCCAAACAAATTGAAAGGTCATAAGTGCCATTTTATTGCAAATTCGAGAAGACTGTCTCATTGTCAGTTGAAAAGTAGATACAAATAATAGAGTGTTTTCATGATTGACGTGTGTTGACTAACTCACTATTGTGTGTATTTTTCAACTGACAATCTCTTCGAATTTTCAATAAACTGGTACTTGTGACCTATCAATTTGTTCGGAAAAGTCTGCTAAATCGACTCGTATTAATCGTGTAGAGGCAATTTGGCACAGATTTTGAGATAAACGGCCTGAAACGAAAACTCCATTTTAATTTCCATGAGGGCAAACTGGACTCACGCATTTCCCTCCATTTCCAGCCAATCAGAAGCCGGCTCTTATCAGCATTGACCACGCTATAGCTCTGATTGCAATTGCGACTCTTGTTTACCTACTCTTTGCGCCCAACCTCTGTCCTCATCAATCTGTAAGCCGTACTAAAAATCACGTGCGAAAACAAAAAAGAAAAAAAAATCGAAAGAAAAACAGCTGTTTCCGTCTTTTTCATGGATGAAGTTGCCAGATTAATAGAATTTCCGATTCCTCCTTTACACTCAATGTTGAAATTGGGGATTTTAGGCGAGATCTGGCCACCAACCCTATCCATTGAAATCCCATTTAACCTCACTCGCATTGCGATAGGTCGTTGACTGCAATGCAGAAGAGCCGTAAACGACAAGGAAAATTTGGAAATGAAACCAAGCTCGTTGGTTCAATTACCAACAAATATAGAGAATGAGGTTAACACCTAACCAAAAATATCGATCCTTCATAATCAAAATAAAGTTCCATCTACATTGATTGAAGTTCAACTTTTCTTCTTAAATGTTCGATTTTGGTTTGAGATATTTTTCGTGATGTGCACAGACATTGGAATAGTTTTGTAAGTATTCGTCGTTTACTTCGTTTCTGAAGACTTATACCCAACTAGATCATGGCTCAACCTTTCACCCATGCTGTTCGCCGAGAGTGTAATTCCGTTTACGAGTAGGTAATTGCTGAAATCTGACATTTTCCTAGATGTAAGGCGGCTATAGTCCTTATTCTAACTATCTATAGGTACCCTCAGAAAGTGCTGCGGAGGTGTAATGAATTATATAAATAAGATTTAAACGCCTTCAAAGTTAGATCATATCCAGCTACCTCATTATTGACTTACATAGATTGTTCCGACTTGGGTACATAATTCAGTTTATATTTGATTGATGATCGTGAAAGAGGGACTTTTCTCTTTTTCGAATAGGTAACCAAATAATATGTAGGTGTTAAGAAAAAGAATGGATTTCTAAAAATTGAAAAAGAAAAATTTTTACTCCTGATAAAAAATTGAAAAAGAAAAAATACTCCTGATATGTAAATAATGATATCTTATTTTAAAAGTGAATTCTGGATATAATATCAAATGTTCATGTAGCTACTGCTATTACCTTCCAATGTTGAGCAATGCATCAAGAATCTTCAACTTATCCAACTTTGACGTCATCGGTTAGTTTATAATGATGACTATGATGCCAGATTCTGTAGAAAATCTCCACAACTAGCTATTCACAAAATTTATTTAAAGGGAGAAAGAATAAGGCATTGAGCTCATCTTCATCTCACAATCAGAAGTAAAGGTGGAGCTCAGTCGATAATCTTTTGAATTTTCCCAAAGTTATGTTTCTCCAACCCATCGACGGATCCAGAATTTTTTTCTGGGGGGGGGGGGGTCCCCATTTTCATTTTCGAATAGGACCTCCCTTAATCTTTGTCTTGTGATATCTTGCACTCAATATCATGGGTACTGACGCTGACTTCCGGATTGCGTTAAAGCGCCTGGTTCATTGCGAAATTTCGCTTTTTCGAATTAGAATAGAAAAAAAAACGATATCGACCTTTGATTGAACCAACATGAACAACCTTTCCCGCCTTTTCGAATGAGACATCACAACTTACAAGCAAAGATTACTTGTACTCTAGAGTCCCTTGATGGAAATATTGTATAGGGAGTACCGACACGAGCTCAACGAGTTGTGATTGGTCGTTGGTTTTAGGTTCTCACGGAGTCCAGCAGGAGTCGACGACATCGAAGGCTCCACACAAAAGGAGTCGATTCGCAGTGGAACGTATGGGAACAGACCGGAATGCCGGCAAATCCGCCAGTCCACCACTGGTCCACTGTCGAACTTAACCTTCGAATGCGTTCACGCGGTCGACAAAATCGACTCCTGTCAAAATGCATAAAGCGTCGTGTCGGTACTCCCTATACAATATTTCCATCAAGGGACTCTATTGTACTCCAGAAATGGATGGCATTAGCTAAAATCTTGTTGAGCGCCTTCATTGCTAAAACACATGTACACTGGCCCACGGTTTGTTTACGTTTCGGCGAGCGAGAGATGTGCGGGCGGGGTGGGGCCAGTCGGCTGGCCCACGACCCCCACCCCGCCCGCACGTCTCTCGCTTGCCGAAACGTAAACAAACCGTGGGCCAGTGTATGTGTTTTAGCTCGATTTTAGAAATGAAGGCGCTCAACAAAATTTAACATCGGCAAGATAGCTAGTGCCATATCTGGAGTATAAGTAATTTTTGCTTACAAGATATAGGAACTGCTGCATTATTTTAGCTAGAGTAAAATAGAGTTTTTCCGCAAAAACTTTATAGGGACTTGAAAAGCCGGTTAACTTGATTCCGAAACCCCAAACCCCCCAAAAGCAAAATTTTGGATTTTGAAAGTTTTAATGAACGCAAGTTCAGGTCCGAATAACCCTAAAACCCGATTTTACAGTTTTTTATATTCATGTGTTTGAGAAAAACACAATGAGCAGAGAATGTGAAACACCCTGTATAACAACTATGCTATGATCCAAAAGAAAGAAAGAAAGTTTTGCTTTTCGTTGGCGCTTGGTAGCCGACGGAACGACGAATAGTTCTATTTGTTAACTTAGTTTGTGATCTTATAAAGAAACTCTCTATGAATACCTACATAGGTCAATGGCTGAAAACAGATTATTATGGGACGTTTTGGGGGAAGGGGTTGTTAAAAAGACAGTTTCATCCAAAATATTCACGTAGGTATGAAAGAAAATGTTTTTGGAATCAAATAATGTTAGGTATCTATTCAGGAAACTTTTACTTATTAAACGCCTCAAACAGCATGTCTAGGCAACTTTATGAGTTGCCTCCGACAATGTTAATGAAATTCAGCCTAAATGTGAAAGATTTTTGATAATAGATTCTCTCAAAGGTATATTTTTCAAACTTTTTGAAAATTTCCTGGCATAAAATTCAATCCCCTCAGTAAACTTTGCCTCTATTAGCTCGATACGCTGTTCATTTGCCTCGCTGAGAATAGAATCTTAAACTCTTAAGTATTCTGAAAACTGATTGTTATGAGCGAAACAATTGAACTGATAAAAAACAAACTTACTTCTAGGTCAACATTTACCAATTCACCTATGCCAAACCATTGTCAAGGCTGTGTATAACTAGCTTTTCGAGCAAATAAGCTTATACTTACAGAGGAAGTATTACTGTCCTATTGAAACCACCTTCTCACTCTTCTCGTAAAATATATATTCCGCTTTGTCGACTGATAAAAATCGCATTTTCATACTTAGATCTTTCTTATGTTTTCATGACAGCAAGAGGTTGCTCAATTATTCCGCAGAAACTATTTTAGCGATTCGCTGCAGTGTTTTAAGATATTTCCAAGTCTCGGTTGAAATACAATACTAATATTTTACTCTCCTTTTTTCCTCGAGGAATATTTTGATCATAGCTGGAAAATGTTGACTATTCGGGAAAATTGAAAAAAAAGAAATTTTTCTCCGAGTCTATTTATATTAATTCGTGATGGTTGTTGACGGTGCTTGTATTTGTGACAGAAAGAAAAGTGAATGACTAATTAAATGCGTTGATGTATCGTATAAAGTAATCACAGTGCCGCTTCAATATTTGAAGTTATCTTTGAAAACATTTTCTTCTTATTTCTCCTTTTTTGTGCTATGATTGTAAGAAATATGCCACGGCGCGACAATGGATTGTCTTATGGTGAGAGTGAATAATTCAATATTTTCTCTGAAGTGTATGGCTTCCAATCAAACCAGTTGCGGCTCGTTCAATTGGCAACAATGTTTCTCCTCAATGGGGCTGTTGCACACTTTTGCTAGAAGCAATTTAACAGTCGATTCTGGTGTAAAAACCTTGAAAAATAACAATGGCAGCACTAAAAACTTCATGTGTCATTTATTAAATTAATTGTGGTGAGTGTGATGTCTCTTACATCGGTCAGACTAAACAACATCTTCAAAAGCGGTTAAAAGGTCATAAATATAGTCACGGGGGAAAAAAATGAGCAATAACTTTAGAGTGGCACATCAAGGAACGTTCCGCTGGTTCATTGTTGTCACCTAGGGCGCCGCCATCTTGCCGTAAAAATCGATTTTGAGGTTAAATTTGGTAGGTTGTTTCCGGTCGTTTCGTAAACAAACTCGGACATCGCCGGAAACGACCTGCAAAAATTAACCCCAACCTTGGAATCTGCCGTCCAAATTCCCGCCAAATCCCGAACGACCTACGAAATTTAACCTCAAACCTTGGAATCTGCCGTCCAAATTCCGCTTTTTCCCGGGATTCCTTCTACCCTGTGTGGCACAAGGTGGACCAGCCCGCTGCCACTCTAAAGTTATAGCTCATTGGGAAAAACTGCTCTTCATGCTCACCAAGAGTCCACTGGTCATAGGTTTGATTTTGACGGTGTTAGTGTGTTGGACAAAGAAAAGAACTTGTTTGCCCGTCAGATGTTGGAGATGGTCCATACATTGAGGAAAAGGAGCAAGGCATGCAATTTCCGAGCAGATGTGGACAATTTAAGTTCAGTGTACCATCAGTTTTTTCAAACTTTGGAGCCACCCGGTAGATAGCCTCCGTGACTGGTACTTTCGGGTCACCGTGTTTCGGTTGCTTTCCTGTTTTGTTTTTGTGATTTTGTCTCTGCTTGTGGTTGTGTGCTTGCCGAACTTTTTCGTTTAGTAGCTGATGAAGAGTGCCGTTTGTGCCTCGAAACGTCCCACGGTTTATTTATTTTATTTTAATGTTTTAGCTTTGACCCTAATTTATTCGTTTCTAATATTGTTAAAATTTCGGGCTATTTGTGTAGTTTTGTTGCTAAAAACTTCCTAAATCCACTCTTAAACTCAATAAACGATTTGACTTAGGTAAATGGGCGTAATGGTGGCCGAGGACAGTAACAATGTGTGATTCCTATCTAAATTTCGTCACTCTTTCTATGTTAACAGGGATGATTCACAGAGTAATTAATCATCAGATTGATGATCCACATCCGATGAATGGTACCGCAACACCTAGTGACACCGGTGTCAAATAAAAGTCGTCCCTTACCTATTGGTCACTTCTTGATGGAGTAACAGTATTGTTAGATGGGAATCTCCCATTGTTACTACCCTCAGCCACCACTACGCCCGCGGAAATAAAAGCGTTTATCGAGTTTAGGTGGATTTTGGAGGAAGTTTTTAGTGCTGCCATCGTTATTTTTTGAGGTTTTTAAACCTGAATCGACTAATAAATAGCTTTTAGGAAAATTGTGCAACAGCCCCATTTAATTCAATGTGAAACAATTGATTCGGTAATTGGTAGCGAAGCAGCCCCTTACCATCAATCGGTTGCTGTGCATACATTCAAATGGAGGAAAAGAATCGTTGCCAAATCAAAGTATTTTTCCTTTGAAATTTCTCCACTTTTACGAAGAACATCCAAAAATAAATTGCTTTCAAAACCAGAGAAAGTCCATGTCCATGAAAGTCCAAAATAACCATGATGATGACTTTGGAAAACTTCCGAAACCCTTTCCGTTAACTGATGGATGAAAGCTTCAAATGGCGGATCGTGCAATGTGGCAACAACGTAATTTCTCCATTTAAACCCATGTAAAACAATCGATCTTCAGGAGGTGCAATTGCACCCCCATGATATCGATAATTTCGAATCGGTTTAAATGACAAATAAGCATGGTTGCCATATTGCACGAGCCGCCACGGAAATCTTTTAACCCTCTACTGCTCGGCGTTACCCATAGGTAACACTTGGTATTTTAATTTCTAAAAAAAATCAAGAAATGTGGTGCTATTTATGCTGCATGTTGTTACCTACAGGTAACCTAACCTATAGGTAACAGTATGGCCGATGTGGGGGGGATTATGATCTAGTGCTCCAGTAGTGCCAACCTGAAAAAAAATCCGGTTTTCCCCCGAAATCGACGAAAAAAAATTTAATTCATGCAATAGGGGTTAAGCGGACGACAGACAACTGATTTTTTTGTACATTCGTTTGTTCGTTCGTTTGTACGCTTGTTTGTTTGATCTACAAGAACTAAAAAACATTGATTAATTCAAAATCACCCAAACGTCTGACAACTAAAGTTAGTTGTTTCAATTTTTTCAAAATTCCAATACAAATGTCAAAGTATATAGTCTTGATTTCCAAATTTTCTCTCAAGAATAATTCGAAGTAATACTGAGTCTAATGGCCGAGGCCTCCATCAACACTGACTTATCAGTCCTGGTGCCAATTGAATGTCCCCCTTTTTTAACCTCTTCCGGAAAGAGGGAGAGATCAGCGTTGGGTCCTTTGGCATCTTAAAAAGCTGGGTCCTAGCGTCAGTGCAAAATGTATCTTTCTTTTTCCATTGGGTCCTGCGACACCGATCAATAAATGAATGTTAAACTTATTGCTTCTTCTTCTAAAGCATAAAATATGGCTATTCATTACTTACTATGTTTTTTTTGTTTTTTTTTTTTTTTTTTTTTTTTTTTTTTTTTTTTTTTTTTTTTTTTTTTTTTTCAATCTGGCGAGCTTCTCTTTAAAATTATCTGTCATTTTTTTCATTTTTCACAGAAAAAATCTGTATGGATCCACGAAAAGACGATACGGAGGAACCATCGAATGGCATTCAATCGGAAAGTCGGAAATTTCCCAGGCGGAGTCATCACTCGAGGGAGAAAACTCTCGCAGCGCCCAACCTACAGTTTGGGATCAGCTTGAACGAACTGAGAGCTTTAATGGGAAACTATGGAAGAAGAAGCGTTGAAACGTTGAGAGAGCTTGGTGGGATTAACGCGCTGTGTGACAAACTCCAGACTGATTCCGGTGAAGGACTTAGAGACTCTAAAGAGTTTTTGCATTTTCGTCGAGAGCAATTCGGAACTAATAAACTTCCAACGGAGGAACCAGTCCCATTCCGACTGTTCCTTTTTGACGCATTTCGAGACTACGTGCTGTATCTTTTAACCGGCGTGGCGATTTTATCCGTGCTCACTTATTTCATTAAGTATCACTTGGACCCTCGTGCGGGAGGCCACGAATGGATAGATGGTCTTGCTATTCTCTTCTGCGTTATCGTTACAACGATCACAAATGCGTTGAACGATTATTCCAGACATCGAAGGTTCAGATCTCTGAAAACGCGGCTGGTTCATGATAAAGAATTTTCCGTCATGCGCCAAGCTACTGTCCAAGAGATTCCAGTGGAGGATATTCTGGTCGGAGATGTGTGTCTTCTGAAAGCGGGTGACAGAGTGCCCGCGGATGGAGTCCTCATTCAAGGCTCAAAATTGAAAATCGACGAGTCTGCCATGACAGGGATATCAGACGGTGTTGAAAAAAACGAAAGATTTGATGTTTTTCTTTTATCGGGAACTCACGTTATGAGCGGGATTGGTAGGATGGTCGTGACCGGAGTAGGGCTCAACTCTCAGGCGGGAATACACTTACTCGCTGAATATCATCACGAGGATAGTCTCTTCAGGTCATGATACTGTATCTCTTGCTCATCAATCAAGCACTGTTTCTGATCACATGTTTCCCAGTGAAAGACCAACCAACGAGGCTCAGGATCACGACTCATACCTTCAAAAGAAACTTTCTCGAGTTGCAGTAAAAATTAGCTACGCAGCCACCACTTTGGTCATCGTCGTCGTATTGATCCTTATCTTGAGGTTTTCAGCCAAAGAGTATTTCATCGAGAACGATAATTTTGAAGCATTGAGCTTTTTAACCTACATAATGCATTTCATATTCATCGGTGTCTCCATATTAATCGTGGGTATACCAGAGGGTCTTCCGATGTCCTGTGCTATCGGGCTCACTTATACCGTCAAGCAAATGTTAAGGGATAATTGTTTGATTCGTCATATCAACGCATGTGAGAAGATGGTAACGCGACATCAATTCTTTGTGACAAAACTGGTGTTCTCACAACAAATCGCATGACTGTAGTTCAAGCATATATTAACGGAGTCACCTGGAAGACCATACCTCAATTCGAACTCCTTCCTAGAGCTGTAGGTAATTTAATTACTGAATCTATTGCGTACAACTGCTCATATAGCTCCGACGTGACACCAGGAGATAAGTTTGGCTTGCCGCACTATGTCGGTAACAGAACCGAATGTGCCCTGTTGAGGTTTTTGCTGAATCTGGACCAAGATTATCATTCACTACGAAGGAAGATCCCAGAAGAAGCAAACAATATAGTTTTACTCCTCCACTCAAACGAATATAAAATAATTGTTTTTTGTTTTTTTGTTTTGTTTTTTGGAAACAATCGCTTTTACAAAACTATCGATTATTTTACGTACACTTGAATGATGAAAATTCAGTGTTGCCAGTTATCGCGCTTACAGGGGTAGCGCATCTCCATTCCAACAACGCGACGCGAAAGTAGGTATCAAAAAGTGAGAGAGCGAGACGATTGTTAAGACTGAAATAATATTTAAGAGTTAAAATTGCCACCCTATGGTGGTGGAGGGGGGATGCGGCGCTCAAGTATAGTGGGTGTCAAGAGGCGCGGCGCGGAAGTTGGGGATGGTAGGAGGGGGTTTATCGGGGGGGGGGGAGTCAATCAATGACAAAACACCCTCGTCAGCCTTGGGCGCGGGGCCCCTGAAGATCCCTCCTCCTCTTCTCCTCTTCCTATTTCTTCCCCTCCCTCCCTCATCCCTGTCCGCTCCTGCTATACTACTGAGACTGCCGCGCTAAGGACGAAGAATCCGCCTGAACTAAGAATAAGAATAAGAAGTGTACAAAAACTTAATGTCTGCGCTGGAAAAGAGATTCAAGCTCTTCATTAATCAAACCCTGTGACGTATTTCTTAGCCCCCTCTCTCCCCTCCTCTTGCCACCGCCCCTTCCCCCTTCTCACTCGCGTCCTACTCACCCCCTGTATTCCCTCTCTTTAGCTGTGTCGATGGTGTTGCCAACTTCCACTTTCCATGGAGAAATGTTCGTGGCTGCGGTGACATTTTTTTGGAAAAATTGCTGAAAATTTCCAAACAGTATTTATTTAATAGGCCCTTTATTGAAGTTTTTCAGACTAAAAAATATTTAGATTTAACCTTAAATTAGGCAACACTGATGGTCCCTGCCCTTGGTTCCTACCAACTCCGTCTCTCCTCATACCTCCAAAGTTGGCCTTTAAATTTTCTTCGGAACAGTTTTTCTATTTATCTCTCTCTCTCTCTCTCTCTCTCTCTCTCTCTCTCTCTCTCTCTCTCTCTCTCTCTCTCTCTCCCCTCCCCCCTCCCCCCTCCCCCCTCTCTCTCTCCACCCTCTCTCTCTCCCTCTCTTTCTCTCTTTTTATTATTTCTTTCATCGTTTCGAGTTTTGTTCCCCCGGTCACACAATTTCTTTTTGAAATCTAATGTGTGTCTAATCATTTCCCAAAGGCAGAGCTTTCGGCTCCCAACGTGACAGTGCGAATTAATTTGATTAAAATTTTGAAAAGTACCGGCACCTGATAACCTGGACGCATGTATGCAATTGCTGTTCGTGAAATGCGATATATCGATTCTCACTCTATTTAAAACTATAGAAAAGTATCGATTCTTCGGAGGTTCAATTGCACCCCCTGACGATCGATACTTTTCTATAGTTTTAAATGGAGTAGACATAGATATTTCTCATTGCACGAGCCGCCACTGCATGTATGTCATCAATATCAGGGGTTTGAACCGAACCGACTCGCTAAATCTCTAAATTTAACCTTGAACCGATTTCTAGAAAATTTCTTGAACCACGAAGAGATCTGATCCTATACTCTGTTCAGGATACGATGAAACTTGATGAGTCAGGTAGAAACGCACTACTTTGCAACGCGGCCTTTTGAGTTGTATGGCCATTGTACTCACTCGGGCTCTTTTCGACTGGACCCTTCTTCGGGAAAAGGCAATACCGAGAATCGGCTGACTATGAATGTTATCTCTGCAAAAGTCAAATTAGAAACGGTCACAGATACGACGAAATGGATGAAATTTATGCCCAAAGGGCCATAACTCGTCAAAATTAGTCGAATTGGACTCCTCGATATCCTCAGACACTAATTTTTTTAAACAATTCAATTGAGGTACACTCATAAATGGAATTCTCAATAAATAAATCTCCGATTATGATGAGGTGTCAAATTCGACTAACTTTGACGAGTTATGGCCCTTTGGGCATAAATTTCATCCATTTTGTCGTATCTGTGACCGTTTCTAATTTGACTTTTGCACAGATAACATTCATAGTCAGCCGATTCACAGTATTGCCACTTCCCGAAGAAGGGTCCAGTCGAAAAGAGCCCGAATGAGTACAATGGCCATACAACTCAAAAGGCCGCGTTGCAAAGTAGTGCGTTTCTACCTGACTCACCAAGTTTCATCGTATCCTGAACAGAGTATAATTGGTAGAACCCTGTTCTAAACCGCCAAACCGGTTCGACAAAATGTTCGAAAGCGGTTCAAATGCGCAAGTACGGGAAATGAGTTGAAAAATCTTGTTTTAGAAGAGTGATTAATTGAACGGTTTTGAAAACAGTCGATATAGTTCTGAAAAAGTCCAGAGCTTTAGCATCGTAGTTTAATTAAGGTATCCACGGGTACGATGATACTATCATACTATCGTGCCTCGTGAGTTTTGATTCAGCGATTTAATTTGTTTCATACCTAAACAGTTTTTGTGCATCTATTTCTAGACTATTCGTGATACGCACATCGTATAACACTCAAAACGCAATCCCTCATTTTTGTTACTCAAGAATTTTCAACTCTCCGCGATTGCCACACCTCTGCAGATGAAATTATTACTATTGCTCCTCATTAAACTAAGTTCCTTTGACTTAAAAATCGAAACATCGAACTTATTTGATCTTTTGTAAAACTGGAATCTGGTTGGGACACCATGTGGTCCGTCTTAAAATTATGACCAAAGTATTATTTTTCTTAAAATTAAAACAAAAAAAAGAGGATAACAAAGGAGTTTCAACCTCTTTTTCATTATATCCCTGTTATTTTCCTTTTTTTCTATTTTTTTCTCTTTTCCTTTCCTCTTTTTTCCTCTTTGCTTTAACTTATATAACCGTAAAAAAATGATGCCCTCAGAGACTTGATGCCCGGGGCGGGCCACCCCGACCCCCGCCCCCTCTGGCTACGCCACTGTGAGTCACAATTATTTGCAAATCGCGTATTCATTTAAAAGGGAAACGATTTTGAAAGGGGCTTTCAAATTTTATGGAGCAGATGAACTACATTGGAATAACACGGAAAAAAGACTGGTAGAATTTACCATCTGCGTAGCTGATATTGGAGTCTACCCGAAAGTATGGTTCACACAAGATTATGGTAAAATATACCAACAGATTAACTTAATTTAACACCAGGTAAGTATGTACGTTGCATTTACCATGCTACCTGGTGAAATTTACCGTACTTTCTAGCAGATACCAAATCAGGTAAACGCAAATGGTGAATTATATACCAGTCTTTTTTATCCGCGAATAAGAGCCACTGACAATTGTTTTGGAGAGCGGAAAAAAACGCCTTCAAATCGTTGGATATGCAATTAGCCAAAATATTTATCTATTATGAATATTGGGGGTTATGTAAACACATTAATCGTCAAAAGTGATACTTGGATCGGAGATTTTAATCTAACGGTCTCTGAAGCCGTATCATGTTGAAGCTTGAAACACAGAAAGTGAGACTTAGGTCTAATTGAAGCTCGGAAACTACACCGCCGAGACTGACCAAACAGAATGAAGCATTCGTAAAAAGTGATGTTATGCTAAACATACTGAAATCGAACGTTTCGCCAAACTGAATTGGCTCCAATGCTCCAGTATCGTAAAGCGACTTATAGCAACGAGCAACGACAGCCAAAGCCCTGCTGATTGGTAAAACGCTTCTTAGTTTTCCTTCAATTGGAGAGCGCTGCAATACGCATCACTTGATGCGAAGAACAAAAGAGACTCCTTCACGCTCGCGATATTCTAACATAAGTTTGCCGATTATGAATCTCAAAGTATATATCAATTTGAAATTCTTGCACCGATTTCCCTCTCAAGCATGTGGTTGAATCGTTAAATTCTGTTAATCAAAAATTTGGGGCTTCAATAGCAGGATTGGCCCGATACCATGGTTAAAGCCAGTCATGAGACCCACATTTTTGATTTGGCGGAAAATACCTTAATTTTTAACTTAAATGTAACATGTGGCACATCAATCGAAAGCTCTTGATCTATCCTTTCATAATATTTAAAGATTTCTGAGAAATTCAGAACAAGGTGGTCACAAGAGTAGATTAAAAAAAAAAATCCAAAAAGCCCCCATAACTCAAAAAATTGGGGGTTTTTGGAATAAATTTATAGGAGTAAAAATATCGGCAATTGCCTCTTATACAGGGATTCGCTTTTTTTACACCTCTATTGGGAACTTTTTCGAGAAAACTTGAAAAATATGTTTGAGCTCCCTCATTTGCCTCCAAGGGGGGCTCGCGGAGGCTTTTGAAAATATCAAAAATTGATTCTTTGGGGTCGTTTCTCTATGTGACTTTTTTTTTATTTCTGATCTCAACTCCAAGCCCTTCTCGAAATAAAAGGGGTGGACGCTGGACGGGTATAGAGCTATAGGGTGGTCTGGGAAACCCTAATAATGCATAAAAGTCAAGGTCAAAATTTCGTTTGAAAAAAATCACATCAGACCACGACGTAAGTATTAATGTGAGGGAGTAAAGAGAGAATTATCGCCCAAATGCAGTATGACTGCATTCGGACTTTCCAAAAAATAACCGTACTATTTTCTTAAAAGTACACCAAAGATGATTATGGTAGTTGGAGGCTTTATCCAAGAAATTTTCAACTGCACAACCGAGTTCTAATGATTTTTAACATGCTATGCCATCTGTTGAAGATTTCGAGAGATCATAACTCGACAGTCTAGAATAAACAAATACTGGACATATTTGGAATCTATATAATTGTTGAACGATTAGAATCGAGATCTCAAAGCATCAAAGATAAAGAGCGGTGTGTTGGTGACAAAGCAGCTACAGGCGCGATGCGCGATATCACAAAGGATCCGCGCACAATAGTAACAGAGTGCAATAAGTGTATGTTCCGAACAGAGGTAAGTATAAGTAAGTACTTAAATCTATTTCTACCTCTTAAACTTCTTTGGATAAAGTCGCGAATTAAAAGGAAAGAAGGGAAGAAACTCTAAATAACCCCCCCCCCCCCCCGGTGGAAGTCACCACCCCGTGAATCAAATACTTCGACAGACAACACCTATTTATTTTACATAAAATTCATTGTGAAAACCAAAACAGAACATGACAACAAAAAAACAAAAAAACAATAAGAAACAAAATCATGGAAAAAATGGTGTTAAATATAAACCGAAACCAATACCGCAGAAGCTTACAAATCATGCATTGAACCAGTTTCTAGAACCTGCCTAATAATCCTAAAAATCATATAGTAAATCCTCTAAAAGTCACATCATATCTACAATGTCTGACAAACGTCTTACAAGATTGTCATAAAGGTTGGCTATGCTATGGCTTTGTCAGTACCTCAAATGTCATAAAGTCCCTTTTAAACCAAAAAAAGAAATGCGTTTTACGCAAAACAAAAAACAAAACAAAAACAAAAACTGGCCTGAGGTCGTTATGGACCCCCTTGGACCCACAAGGGTTAATTTAAGACATTTTTCCTTTTCAGGACACCATTTGTTGCATGATTTATTATGTTGTGCAAAACGATCTGCATAACAATTCTCTCCAAGTGACCAACTGACCGCTCAACCGGTTTTTTTTTTTTTTTTTTTTTGTAAAATCGCTCATCTTTCTAATTTGCTTGTAAGTCCTCTTCATTTTCGAGGTCCAGACCTCTAAATTGATAAACAACATGAATCGCAAGAGTCGTATCGATTGAATAAAAACGAGGAAAAGGGAAAACGATATGAAGAGAAGAGACTTAAGTAGGAAACTTCAAACGCAGCAAAACCTTGCATGAAAAAAAAAAGAGATAGGAAGGAAGAGATAGAGGGCAAAAAGAATTACACTAGAATGTTTTTGTAAAACACGATAAGTAAGATATTGATTAAGCAGCCACATTGGGACACGGATGATTAATTTTGGGAGTGAAAATGTGTTGGAGGAAAAACATTTTCCCAGGCTTTTGTGCGTACAAGCGTCATTGTTTCCCTTCAACGACGTTTTATTCCTGCTTCAACTCGCGGGAGTGCCTCGCGGAAGGGCGCGGTAGTGCAGGGGGGGAGAGGGAGGGGGGAAGGTAGGGACCCCTCTCTCTCCCCACCAACCCCCGCTTCCGAACGTTGAACAACCCCGCGGGTGAATTAAAGGGGGCGCAGAAAATGAAGAGGAAACTCAAGCTGACAGACAGCGAAAAGATGAAGATAAAAAATGAGGCGGGAAACTTGAAGGCAAAGGAAAACTGTGGCATCGCACAATGGGGAATGAATACACCAATGTTTGGTTCCACGGCGGGTCTAAGGTCAGGAAAAAAAAAAAATGCGTTTGACCCTTTCTGGCATCCATCATATTAGAAGGTGGTTGACATTGGTTCTGATGGAGCTACACAAAAATTGATACGCATGACATAAATGCTTAGAATAGACTATTTTAGCACATGCGGTAAATAGCGCATATATACGCGTCCGAGCAGGACCTCATCTAGTTCCGAACAAACTTTGGTTTAATATAATTTTCCCATAAGCGCATGAACGGAAATTTTTTCTATATTGAACCAAACAATTAGTGTGCTCATTTTTGTAATTATGAATTTGACGTCCTCAAAAAAGGTTACCTGTAATTATGCCTAGTTCCCCGACTATAAAACTATAACTGCGTCAAAATTAACGAGATATGACTGATTAAACTATGTATTTAGACTTAGAGGTTAGAATCATCAACATTTTATTAATGCTGTTGTGGAATTGGCTGGAATTCAGACGATTCAAACCTTCAAATGCATCGTTTAATCTGCAACATTTTGTTGATTTCGGGAACAGCTTCGTTTTGTTATTTGTGACCAATATATATATATATATATATATATATATATATATATATATATATATATATATATATATATATATATATATATATATATATATATATATATATATATATATATATATATATATAGAAAAACAACTTAAATTGGGATAAAGGCTGGAACAAATTAAAATTTGGGACGTTTCGGGCCAATTAACAGACCCTTTTTCAACCAAATAAAATATAAAAACACACAAAAACAAAACAAGTGAGCCGCCGCTGTAATTGCAAGGCAAGGACTGGCGAAACGGTAAACAGTTCAAACAAAACACAGGTGCAAAGATTACCTAATCACCAACCTCCTCAGAGAGGAAAAACTGGTGATAAGCACCGCTGAGACCGTTGACATCCGCGCGCGAATTACACACGTGATTCTTTTGGCGCAAAATATGAATCATCTCGAGCATACTGCGGGCAAAGCAGTTCTTTTCGGTGGCTAAAACACGAACGCTGTTAAAATCAAAATGATGGTGGAGTGTGTTTTCATGGTGATGCAACGCGGTCTTCTCATTTTTATCATATTTATGCCCGTTGAGTCTCTTTTTAAGAAGTTGTTTTGTCTGACCAATATAACCTATTTCACAATCCTGGCACTTAAGATGGTAAACAACCTCCGCCATTTGCTCAGTCTCTCTTTCTGATTTTAACTGAGACATAAGAAATCCTAAATTATTATACTGTTTGTGGACCACAGGAAAACCAAAAGATTTTAAAATGGCCGACAATCTTTCAGACAAAAAGGGAACATATGGGAGGCTAATAAGTTTAGAAAAATCAACTTTATTCCTGGATGGAGCTTTTTCATGATAATTTTTTTCGGACACTTTGGAGAATTCTCTGTTAATAAGATGGGCAGGGTAGCAGTTTTCCATTAAAATACGTTTACCCAGATTGGCGGTAGTTTGGGTAAAATCCTGGTCACTCAAGCGAAAAATACGTTGCGCAAGATTGGTGACGACATTACGTTTGTAAATAAATGGCTGCACCGACAAAAAATTCAACAAACGCCCCGAGGACGAAGGCTTTTGGTACCATTTGCATTTCAAAACATTATTAACCCGGGACACAGTCATATCAAGGAAATTGATAGACTGGTTGACCTCTTCTTCAAGAGTAAATTGAATGGAGGGATTTTTTGAATTAAAAAAATGCAAAATAGGTACCACTGTGTCCTCATGAACCACCAAAAACAAATCGTCGACGTATCTTTTATAAAAAAGAATTAAAAATGAAATGGTGCCGAGAATTTCCAGTTCAAAATCCTCCATTACTATGTTCGCCAACACAGCAGAGACACTACCCCCCATTGCCAAACCACGAATCTGATGAAAAAATTTGTCCTCAAACTGAAAAACAGTGGACTCCAAACACACTTTGAGGGCATAAAGAAATTGATCCTTGGGGACGGAACAATGTTGACCAATCTCATCCCACCGACGACTAACACATTCTAAGGCCAAATCGGAGGAAATGTTAGTATACATGGAAGTGACATCAAGCGAAATGAGTTTGTACCCATCTGGAATCTCCTGATTGTTGACAGACTCAAAAAACTCAAAAGAGTTGGCAACATGGCAATCAGTATCACCGACAATGTTAGACAACACAGTAGTGAAAAACTTTGACAAAGCATAAAAAGGTGACCCAATGGAGCTAACAATGGGCCGCAAGGGAAAATTTTCTTTATGTAATTTTATGAGACCATAAATTCGAGACACGCCAGCGCCTGACACCTTCAAATTTTCAAAAAGATTCTTACTTATAAAATCTTGATCAAACCACTTTTTGACCAGAAAATTATTTTTAGCAATATGCGCAGGTATTAATGAATGACGAATCTGCTTGTAGGTAGAGGCATCATCTAACAAAACACGCATTTTTTCCCTATAATCAACACTATTCACAATGACTGTTTTATTGGTTTTATCCCCATTAATGACCTTGATTTGAGGATTGTTTTTAATAAAGTGAAACGTATCAATTATATCTTTTTTAAGCGTTCTAGTATAAAAACACTCTTTGAAAAGATTGATGGTGCTAGAGTTGATATTTTCATGACCGCCGACACGTTTTACGAGATCAGTGTAAGTTTTTATGGCATGACAGACCCTATCTCTAACGGTGTCAACAAGAGTAGGTTCAAACCTGATCTTACTTTCTATACCTACTGCTACCCTGCCCATCTTATTAACAGAGAATTCTCCAAAGTGTCCGAAAAAAATTATCATGAAAAAGCTCCATCCAGGAATAAAGTTGATTTTTCTAAACTTATTAGCCTCCCATATGTTCCCTTTTTGTCTGAAAGATTGTCGGCCATTTTAAAATCTTTTGGTTTTCCTGTGGTCCACAAACAGTATAATAATTTAGGATTTCTTATGTCTCAGTTAAAATCAGAAAGAGAGACTGAGCAAATGGCGGAGGTTGTTTACCATCTTAAGTGCCAGGATTGTGAAATAGGTTATATTGGTCAGACAAAACAACTTCTTAAAAAGAGACTCAACGGGCATAAATATGATAAAAATGAGAAGACCGCGTTGCATCACCATGAAAACACACTCCACCATCATTTTGATTTTAACAGCGTTCGTGTTTTAGCCACCGAAAAGAACTGCTTTGCCCGCAGTATGCTCGAGATGATTCATATTTTGCGCCAAAAGAATCACGTGTGTAATTCGCGCGCGGATGTCAACGGTCTCAGCGGTGCTTATCACCAGTTTTTCCTCTCTGAGGAGGTTGGTGATTAGGTAATCTTTGCACCTGTGTTTTGTTTGAACTGTTTACCGTTTCGCCAGTCCTTGCCTTGCAATTACAGCGGCGGCTCACTTGTTTTGTTTTTGTGTGTTTTTATATTTTATTTGGTTGAAAAAGGGTCTGTTAATTGGCCCGAAACGTCCCAAATTTTAATTTGTTCCAGCCTTTATCCCAATTTAAGTTGTTTTTCTATATTTTGTTGGCTGATCTAAGTTTTTACGTGTTTATATATATATATATATATATATATATATATATATATATATATATATATATATATATATATATATATATATATATATATATATATATATATATATATATATATATATATATATATATATATATATATATATATATATATATACATATATATATATATATATATATATATATATAGGTAAATACAGATTCCTCCCGAGGAGGCCTATCAGGAAAGTGACCGCGGAGGAGTGAGTAATCAAAGAGAAAATTTAAATTTTGAATTGGTTTCTTTGTGATTGGCTCGTGAATGTAATGCTGCCTTGATTTTGTAACCAAGTCACTTTAAAAGTAGCAGGACCACTATATAGATAAAAGTTGCATAAAAACTTTTACCACAATGCTTGACCACAGCTGTTACCAATGCTGCATCATCAAAAATAAAATTTGATTTGACACTGTCGCTTCATTACTCATCCTTCAATTTCACGAGCTTATTCAGTTCTTTGGTTTTGAGTAATCAAAAGCCGGCTTTGGCGTGTATTGTGGTGGCCTTCACGAGAGAAAGATTTTAATCATTATTTTTTTATTCTATAAAATGGTAAATAATTTTGAAGCGTCCATTTTCTCAAAAAAGGTTCAATCCTTTTTTTTTAAAATTTTGATTTTGTACAATCGGTATAGATTGGAACTTCAAAACTTCGAAGAGACAATTAAGGCTGGGAATTATTTTTTCGCTAATTTGGTCTATTGCGCCGTATGAAGAAACTTGTGAAAATAACATCTTACACAGGCTTTAACTCAAATTTTCATTTTTTTACTTACATGAAGCGTTTATTTTCAAAAATAGGAATATCAATTGCAACATTTTCACCATTGTGTAAATTTTTTATTTGTTCTAAAGAAGCGCACTACTTCCAATTTTATATACGCAGTAAAAATATTTATACATATGATTTGCTACATTTCTAGTGAGAAAAATTCCTAAAATTAGGTGCATTTAAATTTGGCTGTTTAAAAATGTAAAATCTGCCCAATAATCGTAAACACGTCACAATTAATATTGTTCGTTTTGAAACTTAACGCCTTTCTCATAGAAACCGCCAAGATGAAAATTCTTGCTTGAAAATCACAAAAATTTGCTTACTGTCCGATGGTGGTGGGAATGAAATGGAACAAAGTTCCCGTTTCTAAAGTCTCTCGTTCTCTGTTCCTTTGGTTCCCGGGTTTCCCTCCCCGGGTTCCTTGTTCTGCGCTTTTCTTTTCCGTTTGGTTCCTTTCGTCGGGCACGGTGGGCGGTGCAGGATGGAGAGGAGGAAAGGGGGGCGTTAGCGGGCACAATAAAACCGATGCTATGTGCTTAATTCTTAAAATAGAACCGCGAATTAATCACTTGGGTGCAAAAGCGCCTGCGATGTATGCAAATAGTGAGGCAGGCGCCTCGCCGTGCGCCATTCATGCTTTTACACAGTGGTTCAAAATCAGGGTGGAATAGTGGATAAAAGTAAGTGCCTGGCTGTAGCCAGGAATTCGTCTTTCTCTCTCTTATAACCTATTTGATTGCAAATGTTAGAAAAGGAGATAGGTACCATGACTTTCAAAAGAAATTATCCTGGTAGAAATTTTCACTCTTCCATTTCTTGACCAGTTTTAAACATTTTTGCAGTTTCCAGGCATTTCAGAGTCTAACAACATTAACTCTTGAAAGGATGCCTTAAAAAATTTAAAACTCTTTGAAAAATAATGTACAACATAACACAATCAAGGACAGCTTCGATGAGAGGACTTTCTTTTGAAGGTCACAGACGCTTCTGAAAGTCTGCAAAAAATAGGGAACGATAAAAATTGAGGGAGAAGATTAAAATCTAGAAGGCAAAATGGAACTGCAGAGTGATTATGAAAAATCGATCACAATTTTTAAAAAATAAACTATTTACTTCTTTTTAATCTTCTTTGCATTGAAAATTTGTGCTCAAAGTATCAAATTTAATGTCCTTTGTTTTTATTCGATTTACATTAAGTGCATATTTTTTCTTTTAAGTTTTGATCAATTTTCATTCCTTTATCAAAACATACTGTTGAACGCTGAAAAAGGCAAAGTGAGATTTATGAAAAAGAATATGGAAAAAAAACCCGAACGCAATACGATTGTGTGTGAGATTGCATACCTCTCACTATGAAGGAGTTTTTCATTCGCAACGTTCCTGCAGCAACCAGACAGGTACTGTAGGCGAAAGAAAGTCAGTCAACTCTTTAGATTTTGGTTCAGATAGATTACCAACACATTGCGGTCCAGCATTACCTATGCTTAAATTCACTGTGATATGTTTCCCGGGTGCTTTACATGAACCGAAATTTAAGGCATCGAGTAACATTATTTAATTCGTTGGCTGCACCAACCTTATCACGCTTAAGAAGAGTATGCATGCACAGAGCTAAAAGTTGTATGTTTTAATCTTTGCACACTGGGCCACAGACTACCGTTTCACGCGAATAATGTCATTTTTCGAAGTCGTTATGTTTGGTATTTTAAGTTTATAATCTCAAAGTAGACTCATAATAGCGTCCGAAAACGCCAACATCTTTGACAATAGGTCATGCACGGTGAGTACGAGAGGAAATGAACATGCGTCCCTCGTCGAACTTTTGTAATGCTATCTGACGAGCTTGCTGTTCTCACCGCGACACTCAAATGTTCAACCGTTGTTATCCCGGTTCAAAAAACTTTGGAATGAAACAAACGACACCATGCCAGATTCAAAAAAAGGCAAGGATTCGTTTAAGCACATCAGTTTTTAATTTTAATGCATCAGTCAAGATTTAAGAAGCAATATAGTCAAACAGATCAAATGTCTATTTTTCATGAAATTAGCATCTTCAAACTAAGAGAAAACAGTTCGTATCTTTTTTCGAATGTGAACGAATGTAATTCTGTGGCCACAGGCTTGTTCCTCAGATCTTGGAGAACAAAATCCATATGAGTTTGGCTGCAGCGGTTTGCAGCTGTGGCCGTAGGGTTAAATTAACAAAGTCAAGTTAGGTGAAAAATGGAACAATTAACAAAAAAAAAAATAAAAAAAAAATTGCGAATCACATATTTTTCTCTCACGAAATTTTGACCTTGCAAATTGGGAAACAATGGTACTATGTTTATTTTTCATCCATTTTCTTGATGTGCCGTGTATATTTTTCGATTATGTGTTTCTCCATTGTTGCCATATCGCTCAAAACGGTTGAATATTTCTTAACATGAAAACGGAACGATTTCCGATTAAATCAAAGACACATCGTTGTGATACACCTGATTTTAGCTATTGTAGTCGTTGTAGCGTACTCAGTGGCGAATACAGAGAGGGCAAGCCCCCCCCCCCCCCCCCAAGCCTCAAATGTTGCCTTTTTTCGGCAGAAAGAAGCCCAAAATTGCTTCCTCCTCAAATTTCAAAATTACTCAGGCCTCCCTCCCCAGGAAAATGCTCTGAAATCCATCACTGAGTGAACTTACATAGCTCAGTTAGATTGAGGCGTCAGCAACTCCTACCATAACAATACCTTAGTACATGTCACGAGTTCGAATCGAAGTGCTTTTTTTTTCTCTTTTTTTTTCGCTCTCTTTCTCTCTTTTATGGATCTTATACAGCTAAATTTTATGCTTTAAAACTTTTTTTATTTTCAACTGGCTCCTCCTTTAAAATAGGGACTAATCTGAAGCACAAATGTTCCAAAGTTAAAAAAACTGAAGAAAGTATTTAATTTTTTTTTTTTTTTTTTACACACCTATATTTTGGTGATTCTTTTTCTTAACTGTGCCCTTTTTGTTCCTTAATTGTTTTGCTTCTTGATTAATATCAATAGTTTTTAGTTGTTGCCACAAACGCCTACTTTGCATTTTTTCTTCATTTTCTCGCGTCAAAACGTCGCGTTTAGAACGTCGTCACGCAACTTTTGATCTGAATTTCAGATGGACCTATTAGGAACCATGGGCCGAGCCAGCAATTTGGCAACTGTGAATTCTTTCCATTTGAATGCTTGAGAAACAATCGAGTCTTGAGGGAGTCATGGCCCCATTCCAAATCGATTGTTTCTCAAACATTCAAATCAGAAGAATCCACAGTTGCCAAAGTGCTGTCTCCGCTCATGTTAGTAACAAGTGCGGAGTATAAAATATGTACTACATTAAATACGAGGCTAAATTTGAAACAAAATTACAAAAGATTCTATGTAATCGAGCAAGTTTGGAATTTACGTAATTTAAGGTGATATAGTACCATATTAACTCATCGAACCGTTGAAAAAAATGTTAAGACTTTAATCATTATTTTTCTGAAAAGTATAGATTTTTGACCGCAAATTTCAAACCTATGTAAAACTTGCAGTTTTTGACATTTTTCGGCGTTTTTTGCACCAAAATTCTCGTCAAAACACCCTCTTCTCACCAAAATTATTGTCGAAATCATCGTCTCAGTGGGTTTAGGACCCAGAGTCGTCTGACGCATAAAACTGCTTTCGTCAGAAAATTTACATTTCTCAGAAACTTATCGTAGAGTTAGTTTTGAATATGTTGGACATCAGAAATGAAAAGAGCGACCCAAAAAACCCCTCTGCACCAATTTTCATTCAAATCCGTCGAATATTAACAGAGATATGAATTATTCCCGTCAAACGGTAGTCTGTGGCCCAGTGTGCTTTGGTCTGTTTTTTAACCATCGTAAAACGATCGGATGATTTTGTGTTCACTAACACGCCTTCTGACTGTATAAAGTATCAAATTTAAAATCATTGTAAAATTTTTGAAATAATTGATGAGGAAAAACTCATATTCCGAGAAAAACTATATGTATAGGTACGAAGACCTAACGAAGGCTAAGTATGGGTCTACGAGAATCCTTATCTTACCAGAAACATACAATTTTCATGACGTCATGTAATACATTTTTGATTTTACATTTTTATGACTGGCAGACTGGCTGATGTTTTTGTAGGTTGCTTTCAACGCTTTTCAAGCTCCTTATCTATTTTAATGGTATTATGTATAACTTGATTTTTTTTTTTTTTTTTATTTTATTTATTTTTTTTTATTTTTTTTTAATGTGCCTTGATATTTTCTTTTGTTTGGCCTTTCAATTATAAAAATACCTTCATGTTTTATTGAAAGAAACGAAAGAAATGGGGCTCTTGCAAACTTTTGATACGGGGGATTGAAGAGTTGACTATAAGTATCGCATAAAAACCTGTAAAAATGACGATGAGTACACTAAAAAAACGCGAATTTCACTCTCAGAATCGGGCTTAATGGCGGAGAGACGCAGGTATCATGGGAGACTCCTATGTCTAAATTGAGACACATCTCTGTGTTTCCGTAGAGAAAGTGACACATTATTAGACAGGAATCTCCCATGATGCCTGCGTTGAACCGCCATTACGATCTTGCCGTTATAGCAGTTATGTGAGTTTATTACTGAATTTCTGACTTTCCTGGTGTGATTTTGTTGATTTTAGCTGCGGTTTTAATTAGATTGGACAATTCATTTACACTCGCAGTAAAAGTTTGCAAGGGCCCCATTTAGCTTCAACTCGCTCACCTCTCTTACCTTTGAATTACTGCGGTATTTTTTTTTTTTTTTTTCGAATTGAATTTTCATTTAAATTTTCCTCGGTTAAACATTCCACTTCTCCAGTTCTCCACTGTGCACTGTGCGTTTTTTAATCGGATACCATCGACCAACGAGAGCCGAGAGCGCCCTTTTCTCTTTAACCCGTCTAAAACTGCAGAATGCGGGAAAGACCGGCGAGGCGGGTTGCATAAGTAGAGCGGATGAAAAGACGCGCTCCGATCCTAATCCAGTGAGCCAGTGAGCGCCATTCGGATTCGGCCGCACCCGAACTTAACTGATGAGTAGGTGAGTCTGGTGAGTGTATACGTTGGCGTACAGTCGATTGAATCGTTGATTTTTTCGGACAAGAAATGTTCTTGTTTTTTGCTTCAGAATTATTTTAGCTTCATTTCGAAATCATATTCTGATTTCTATGACTCAATTTTGAGCAGCAGAAAAATTAAACAGTCGGTTTTTTATTTTTTTTTATTTCTTTTTTAATATACATTAGCTACTTTTTGTTCATAATCTCAATTACAGCTACCGGTTACAGCTACCGGAATTTCCGGTGAGGTGAGCACTAAACAGACGTCTGGTTATGGCAACAGGAAATTTTACTAGCAGTGTATGAACAGTTAATGGCATAATGTAACTAAAAAATACATGAAAATCAAATAAAATAAAAAATAAAGCACAAATCTCAGCACTGAAGGAAGCATTTATAATTTTTCTTCTAAGTACCTATGTTAAACGGTGAGGCAACTAAGCAAGAAAGCAGAGTTACGAGAATTAAACACCGCATACAACACTTAGCAACTATCAATTTATTTTATTATACGGTGTGATTCCCTAATCTCGGTAATGATTTCAGTTTCGGTATATTAATTAGATTGAAGTCATCATTTATCTTATGGGATTAAGTTAAATACTATGGACGAACTTTTAAAGCATATTCAGAGAAGTTGTGATGGTTGGAAGGTTTGGAGCCGAAATAAATTACCTAATAAAAAGATGCAAATAAATCCCAATTGGAAGGGGTCCTCTGTCCAAAGATTTTTTTTTTTTTTTTTTTTTTTTTTTTTTTTTTTTTTTTTTATAAATTTGATTTAATTTAAGCGTTGAAACGAAATACCATCCAAAGTCTTTACTTCCGTAAATCCACACAAATCTTGGCATAATTGATACTTTTTCTTAGTCAGTGAATTTACAGCGGCGCGGGCAGGATCTCTTTTATCTCTCTCTTTCTTCTTCCTTTGAGTGCATTAGTTGAAAAAAGCTAAAAGGAGGGGGTTATATTCCCTGATCTATCCTTGTGTGACGTGTAGATACTTTTTAATGAATGAGAAAAGAAATGGACAGATAATTATTTCTCTCCGTTGCGCTGCTGGTGAAGATTCGTTCAAAATAATTTGTTTTATTTATTAGTTTTTCTTTTACGCAGGCACTTTGCACTACGTCACATGCGAAATATTCGCATCGAGCAGTGGCGGATCCACGGGGGAGGGGGCACAGGGGCCCGTGCCCCCCCAGAAGCCTCAAATTTTGCCTTTCCTCTATAGAAAATAGCCCGAAATAGCTTTCTTCAACGCTTCAAATTTCAAAATTTCACAGGCGTGCCCCCCCCCCCCCAGAAAAATTTTCTGGATCCGCCACTGGCATCGAGCAATAAAGTCCTGTTCCGCTGAGTATTTTTGATGTCATAATTTCCAGCTTAGCTATAATACGAGTGAATACAGAAAAGAAAATGGTACAAAAATTAAAGAATGCTATCTTGAAATGTCCAACATAAAAAACTTTTAAATAAAAGAAGAAACATATACTGACTTGCATAGTACCAACGGACTAGCACTAATATCTATATAGCTTTGTTTACTACAGCAAATGCTAGACTAAGACTATACAAAAAATTAGATGCATTAGGTGAGGCTGTAATTGGATGTGATACCGATTCAATCTTTTACTTTGATGACGGAGTAAATACTGTTAAGACGGGTGATATGCTTGGTGAGTGGACAGATGAGCTCAAGAAGGACGAGCATATAAAGTTATGGGCATCGACAGGTCCTAAAAGTTATCACTATGAAACAAACTTAGGAAAAAGCGTAACTAAAATAAAAGGGTTCACGTTAAATTATCAGAATTTAGAAACATTGAATGGTAATACAATGATTAAACTAATAAAGGAGGGTGTATCTGAACTGAGGCAGAGTTCAGTAGCCCTGACTTATAATAAAATAACAAGAGAGATCGAAAGTAAACAATTTGTAAATAAATTAGAAACGAAAAAGTTTAAGTTCGAGTATGATAAGAGAGTAATCTTACCTAATTATGATACTGTGCCATACGGATATTGTACATAAAAATAAGTATAATTTGAATGAAATTTAATTGATAGTATATAAATATATTTTAATCTGATTCTATATCATATTCAGCGCTAAGTTCTTTTTCAATAATTCTAGACAATACGCTCAGGTGAGCGATAATATTTATCATATGTTTAGTGTATTTTATTCTCTTCGATTCAGGTAAATGTTGAATTTTATCAGAGAGCGGATCCATCAGAGTTTCATATTTCGACCTTGTTCGCTCAACAGGGTTTTTGAAATACGGAATAATGTTTTCAAAATCAAACTCATCTTCACTGATGAGAGAATCTTTTAACACTTCCATTTAAAAACAAAAAATCATATAAATAAAATAAGTTCAAGATATCAACTTAAAAGTCTTCAAATAAGGCCAAAAATATTCACTTTTAAATTTTTTATCTTGCCTGCACGCTTGTGCGCATCTTAAAAAACTTGGTAATATGAATCAATTTTCCGAGTTATTATGTAGTTTTCAGAGTAAAATTTAAAGCCTAAAATATTGGAAGTTCAAATTTTGATGAAATTGGTTGATTTATTGAACAAATTTTCAAATTGACTGGAGTGTCCTCAACGTACCCCTATACTACTATAATCATCCTTGTCAGCATAGAGAGAGAGTGACGTAAATTAAGATGGGAATTTATTGAGAATTTATACATATTTATTTATTATATGCGTTTATTGAGTTTGGGAGTGGTTTTCGGAAGTTTTTAGTGCCATCGTTATTTCGAGGGTTTTACACCAGTAGGTATTGACTATTAAATCGCTTTCAGCAAAAGTGTGCAACAGCCCCATTGATAAATCGATTCCTGAGTTTTTCGGAGCCACCATCGTTTTTTTCCCTGGATTTCATCACCGAAACGATATTTCATTCGTCTGTAGAAAAATCTTGCAATAATCTCATTATCGTGCTATATGGGGCGCGTGGAAACTTTTGCTACCAAGCTACATGTAATTGGAGATTTGGAGAGTGTTGTTGCATAAAAACCTGTAAAAATGACGACGAGTATACACTAAAATACCCATCACGAAATTCACTCTCAGAATCGGGCTTAATGGTGGAGAGACGCGCGGTATCATGGGAGATTTCCATCTAAATGTAGACATGCCTCAGTCTTTCCCTGGAGAAAGTGACATAATAGACAGGAATCTCCCATGATATCTACGTAGCTCCACCAATCCCATCTTGCCGTTACATCTTTTTTCTGAATTTAACTGAATTTTAGACTTTCTTAGCGTGATTTTCGTGATTCTTGCTGGTTTTTACGTCAGATTGGACTATTCATTTGCTCAAAGCAAACAGTTTCCAAGAGCCCCGGCCGTCCTCAAGAATAGTGTAACTGTTCGAATTTAATCAGAAAACGCTCGACTTTCAGAAATCTAGATGCCAGTGAGACGCGTATAGTCCATAGCTCGTACCTACTTTTATCAAGCCACCATCTGACGGATCCCTCGTAATCGAATAACAATCACGACCACCCTCCACAACAGAAGATCCTCCAATCTAATTTTCATTTCTACGATTTTTTTTCTCTCTCTTCCATAATTTATTTTTAACTTTTGGAAAAACCTCCGACCCCCAACAGCGGTCTGTGATCTGAACCGAGCACTGAGCAGTGCCAGGCCTTGACGATATTGTTTCGCACGGCACAAAAGATAATATTCTCTCTCTCTCTCTCTCTCTCTCTCTCTCTCTCTCTCTCTCTCTCTCTCTCTCTCCCTCTGTCTTCGATCCATATATATATAAATATAAATATATTTTTTTCAAATTTGCCTCCGATCTTTTTAATACGCCGTGCGCTGCAGTTCCATTTTTTACCCTCCCGAAATTCCTTCTCCTTTTTAAAATGTGAAAAACATAATCTCTCTCGCACCCTCTACGCTTTCGATCCGATGGCGGCTTGACGTCAATCTTGTCCCGCCGAGCGACGCGTTGCGTTGAGGCCCTGCGATATGATTGGTTTCTCGGCGTAGAAAGAGGCAGCATCCCCTGTCAATTTGAAGATGATAAGGGTCCTGGAGGAAAATAACTTTTTTTTTTCTCCCTTTCTTTTCCTTTCTTTCTTCAGCCCCTCCCCTCTCCTCTCACTCAACACTATTGCGTATTATTTCTTCCTCTCTACATTCTCATTTTTATTCGGGTTTTTGCCTTTTAAATCCACACCTCCTTTTTTTTTCGTCCCCACCCTTTTTTATGCTCTCAGGTTTCCAAACCTCCTCCATTGTTTCGTAAATCCGTAGTCTTTTCTGATGGAAATAAGTCGATCTAGAATGGATGAAGAGTTTTATTTTTTTATTTTTTGTTTCGTCCTAGATTGAAATCTAATTCAATCGGAGCTCTTTCATTTATTTATTTATTTTTCTTGATTGTGAGCACTTAACAGAATGTAAGCCACCTTAAATACATATAGTATAGTGTGAGGACAATTTTATATCGGAATGTGTATTCTTCGGATTAAGACATTGAAGCTAAATGAATTATTTTCTCTTTCTCTAAGCTAACTTTGGAATAAAAGACAAAAAAAAAAAAAAAAAAAAAAAAAAAAAAAAAAAAAAAAAAAAAAAAACGGATTTAATCAGCTGAATGTCAAAGTCTTCGAAAGTCTTCTTTCATTAATTTTTATTATCATTGCATAGTATCCTTTCCCTGCATCCCTACTTTATGAAATGAGTTCTTCCGAAACTTTTGCAAACTGATCGTCTAGAAAACAATCGTCTCACAACCGACAACGACTTCGCTTCTAGAGTCGATCAGATATTCATGGTAGTTCTGAGGACCGATCATTTACTTCATCGTTAAACCGATCGATAAAATTGTCTACGAGTGATGCTATTGGTCGAAAATTGTAAAACTTGGCTGTCGCTATGGTAACCATCGTTAAGAGTCTCGTTTTATAAAGGCTATTCACGAGTAATCTTTAAAAAACGGACACTATAACGATGGTTACCATAGCAACAGCCAAGTTTTACAATATTCGACCATAGTATCACTCATACACAGTCTTATCGCTCGGTTTAACGATGAAGTAAATGATCGGCCCTCTGATGGGCATAGACCGCATTGACGTAAATTTGTCGGCCACTTACAGTCAAATAAACGAAATTTGGCTATCCTTTGTTTAATCTAGTTTTTTTTTTCCTACTACTTTGAAAACATTTTTTGTGTCGTATGGAATATATTTTTAAAATTGCCTATTTGTGAAAAACGTCTTATAAAAAAGTGAGTATGTCTTTGCCAACTAACTGTCTGTTTTGTTTTCAAAAATATCGTTTGAATGCTTGGGTTGTTAATAAAGATGTTTTGAATAAATATATATTTAATAAATATAAATATATTTTTAATAAAGCATTATACTCGCTTCTGGGGAGTCGGGGCCATAATTACATCTCTTGGGGTTTTGGGACAAGATTCATTTCGGCGTGTATTTTTTGTAATCACCCAAACTGAATAATAAAATTTTCTTACATACACGGCACACGCAAAAAAGGCAGATCTAAGCTCTGTAGGAAGTCCATACAAATACCATGGCATAAACATCTCAATTACCTACTCCTTTATACTATATCTAATGATCCACTAATCTCAAACTTCCTTCCACTCTTTTGACCCGCAAGTCAAACTCCTTAAAAACTCATTAAATTAGTTCCGCCAGTGCGGGGGCAACTCTGCTTTCAGAAACAGCAAGTTCATGCGCCTGTGGGCATCTCTGAAAGAAAAGAAAAGAAAAAGTGTCCCATGAGGAATGGACGATCTGCGCGAGGTAGTTCGGTATTTAATCGAGTAGCGGGGATCGAACTCCTGACCTACCACAATTGAATGACTTGCAATAAAAAAAAGCAATGAAATGAGCATGCGCATCATTATTATCCAATCGGTTTTGATCGATCACCATAGTCATCATGGGCGGCTACAGGAGTTTAATTGTCTGTCTCTCTCTACTCCCTTTTAAATACGTAAGTTAGAAAAGGATGGAGATAGAGGCTAAAGTCACGTGATTCCCCCCTCTGCTATCCTTTTCTAACACATGCGTTGAAATGGCCAGAGAAAGAGAAATACAAATTCCTGTATCCGTCCATGATAGTCATAATACGTTTGTTGCCGTAAACAAATCCAGGCTCACAAGAATTCATCCCCTTTCTTACTGTATTTTCTATTCGAATTTGAGTCGTCAGGTGTTCGGCTTTAACCTGTGCCTTTATTTCACATTTAAATCCATGCAAAATATATTTTTGTGTATACTTTATTGAAAAATGTAGCAACGTTGAGATTTTTATTGAAACTCAGTTATGCATCTTCGATTTTTGAGCCCGGCGAATCGCGAATACACGGACTTTGTCATGTTTCTGTTTACAAATATTTACATGATTAGTGTCATCCCTGTCTTCGAATCACCCCCTCTCCTTCCGTCTTATGCTACGTTTCGGAATCGCCTTGAAATTGATTCGTTTTCAATTTTGTTCAGATTTGTCCCTGTAGATTCGGGTGATCGGATCTATCTTGGGACTGTTTGTATTTGTGAGTATTTCACAGCTACCTTGGGAATTCGATCATCTTTACTATGGTATGAAATTCGTATATATTTGCTGAATGACTGGACTACTTTGACACATGGCTACCAACCGTCTTCTCTTTCAGCTTCTGATTTCCTCCTACTCTTCAAAATTACGAAAACAATAGCGGCGCGGCGCCCCAATTTGAGAAAACCACCGGATTTTCGAAAAACTAGTCTCAAAAATTGAAGTCATCACACTATAATTATTTACGTTCTTACACATTGTCAATTTTTTTCCCACAGCTTTCATCATGATAAGTGGTTTGAGGACGTTACTCGTAACGTACCGTCGGTTTTTTACTATACTTTGTTTTTTTAATTGAATATAGCCCTTCTGTTAATCAAGCCTCGATCTGTTAAATTCCAGCACCAAAAAAACTATGACGTTTTGAAACTAATTTTTAAGTTATCTTAATTTTCAATGGAACAACATGCGTTTTCAACCCATTAGGTGACAAGATCAAAAGCTGCTCGAGTCGGATTGAAATCGGAAACTGATTACTTTGTGATGGAGACAGTTCGTGATTTGCAATGTATCATAAACAACAGTGAAACATATAAAACAATGAAAGGGATTCGATCCTTAAAGGGTTCAATTGAACCGCTATAGAAACAATCAACCTTTTTGCATCTCTATATTCGAATGGGGGGGGGGCGGACGACATTTCAGCTCTGCCGTTTTGCATGTATTTAATAGAATTATGTACAATCAGTGGCGAGGCGTGCAATTTGGCAACGTTTCATTTTTCCCCTTTAAACACATTAGAAAGGTCGAAACGTCTAGTCATCGCCGATGACCGAACCATTCGATTTTTTTAGTAAGTTTGAATGGAGGAAGTAAGTCGCGTCGTTGCCAAATAACACGCCTCGCTACTGCGTACAATCCATCGGTGATTCAATAGGTTAATGAATCAAAGATTACTGATTTGAGTATCTCCATATAAGCCGTAGGTATATACTTTTTAACTGTTTGAAACTTTATATTTGTGATTCAATAGGTTGAAGCAAAGATTGCTATAATTTGAGCACCTCTACAAGCTTTAGTTATATTATAAATACTTTCTCAACTGTTTTTATCTTTGATTCAACACTGACTGTGAGAAAAATTTGCCTGTCAATTCAACCGAACGTCTGTTTTATCCTTACTTAACCGGAATCCCTGTTATTTCAACAGGAATTACAGTTATTTTCAACGTGGATTCCTGTTACTTGACCGAAATTCCTGTTGAAGAAACAGAAACTCTTGTTGAAATAACAGGAATTTATTGTTAAAATAACAGGAGTTCCGGTTAAGTAAGTACTAAACAGACCTTCTGTTACGTCAACAGGAAATTTTTCTCTGTGAGAGTGTGAGCCGGTTAGATCACTGATGTATTATAGAATGCCATGAAATATACGCAAATCGGCAGCGCACTAGTGCATCAATCGATTGTTGTTCTCAAGACCCACCGCTGCAAGAGTAGCCGGGAGCCAACACTAACATATTTTACAGACCCTCTTCTTCAAAATAAAAAAAAAAAGAAAGGTTCGAAAGAAAGAAAATAGGCAAAAGAAAGTAAACGCTTCTCCAATCGTTTGAATTGTGCGAATTCAGTGGCTACACCGCATGGCAAACAGTTCCTTGGCTCCTGGACTGCGGATGGCGCGACGCAGTCCCAAATTTTCGGAGTAACAGCTCCCCCTTTTCTCCCCCCCCCCCCCGACCCCGGCTCATGATATTCTATCTTATAATGATGCGCTACGCTACCTATACGTGTTGCACAAAATTCGAAACAGTTTCGTTTTTTTCGCCTTATTCTTTTCTCCTTTCGAAACGGGGCGAAACACACAGGGCGCGCGGCAAAAGGGAAAAAGAAAGCGGAAAAAACAAGTTAAGACTTCTCTCATCATTAATAATGCGAAAAAATACTTCCCTCGACCTCACCTCCTCCGACGTAGTTCGTAGTGGATACGAATACATGACGTTAGTCTCGAGTGTCCAATTGGCCCTTTCATCATTTTTGAATGCGCGCCAAACCTCGTCGTGCCTTGCCTCCGTATGCCATGACGCACCGCAACGAATACACAGTGGCAGGAAATTGGGCCTACTGTGCGCGCAATCATTTATTTTCTTTCGCTGCAACCGTGCACAGGTCTTTTCTATTTTCCCTTTTAAATATCTTTTTTTCTTTTTCGCGCGCGGAGGCCCTCAGCATCGCGTTTTACGGATGCCTGCGGAATTTGCAGTGTAAGGCAGGATTGCCAGATCGCACATTAAACACACAAAAAAACATCAGGGGCCAGATAGAGCAAAGGACGGACGGTCCTCTAACTTGATGTATGTTGAGTAGAGTCCCTGTATATGAAAGAGTCTCGCCATACGAGGTTCCATCTCTGATTGGCGGCTGAAAACTGAAGAAGAAGAAGAGGTCTATGAAGCCTAGAGGCGCGCCTCTTGTTTACATCTTCATGGAGCCATCTACCCCGCTGGAAACTTTCGGCATTTTCAGCTGGTACTGATGAAATTTTCTATTGAAATTGGTAAAAGTATGTTCGGAACAGAATAAAATTCACGCATTACTCTTCACCGTGAATTAAAACAGGTAGTGAAGCCAACGGGAATTGAAGGTAAGGTCGACCTAACAAAGATTACTTACACACGAATACATGTATAAGTAATCTTTGGCGGGAAGATCGTTGGATAAAAATTTAAACAAGAAAGGCGCCTCCAGGCTCCTTAGACCCCTTCTTCTTCTTCACTTCTGTTCACGTGTCTTGACTCTTTCATATGTACATATATAGGGAATCTAATGCTGAGGGGCTTATCCCACTTACGGAACGTTCTTACTAGACGTAAGACCTATATAGGTGTGAGAATCGGGCTACTCTATTTGACCCCAGAGGCACAAAGATACGTCAAACGAGGGAATTTCTGATAATGTTACCAGATCTTTCTTAATTGTACCCTGGACTTTGGCGATTTGGAAGAAGCTCTCGGTACTTTGATCAGATTCTGATGCGAATTCCAGAATTTGTTTTGTAACAGTACTAGAAATGCCGCGGTATCATCGTGCTACCGGTAGTAAATTGTATATCCCATCATGTTCTCATAAAACAGAAATCAACTTTATCTCGTGAATATTTTGGGCCGTACCAGCGGGGGTGCGCGAATGATTGGCTAACGTTTTTCTCCCATCTGGACCCATGCAATAAAAGTGTCGATTTCTTGCACCGCCCGAGAAATCGCTTATTTTCCATGGGTTCATGTGGAGGAGACATCTCGTCTATTTGTCACATTTTGTGATAAATTATTGCTGTAGATAATGAGGATTTCTTTTGACTTTCAGTTTCACACATTGCAAATTGAAAATTTTATTTATTAAAAATAAGAAAAAAAAAAAAAAATCATTTTCGAGAAAAGTTCAAGATTTTTAAAAATAGCAACAGGCGTCAGGAACTGGGAGTTGGAGACATTGCATCGTCGTGCATTTGCCGGGGGCGTTAGGGGAGGGGGATCCACGCGATGGGGAGAGAGAGGGGACCAGGAGGGGTGTAGATGTAGAAGAAGGAGAAAGATCATTAGCCAAATCTAGGTCACCCGGTGAAGGTTTTCACTTGGTAATAAATGATCACTAAAAATTACCCCCTTTGTTTGTTTGTTTCTTGTATCTATACGCCATACGGGCTCGGGCGGGCGAGCACGGCCCCACAGCGCACGCGCGTGCTATACTCACTATGGGTATACTCGGTATAGTCGGTGTATTTGGTATCGGTAGCCAGGAATTTGTGTTCCTCTCTCTTTGCCCATTAGGATCCATGTATGAGAAGAGGACAGATATAGAGGTTGAAGTCACGAGATAGCTCCTCTCTCCATCTTTATCTTACACGTGTGTTTAAATGCGCAAAGACAGAGAAAGACAATCAGTCGGCAGGCTCACGCCTCTCACTCTCTCGCGTGTAGGCGTAGGCGTAAACGGCGTAGACTTCAGCTCACTGCTCGCTACTGCTACTTCACGATGCCGTGCTGTTCTTTTCAAGGTCACGGTAAAAGTGCATGACCGAGAAAGAGTGGGGGGGGGGGGGGTGAAAAATGTGCCTCTCGTGAGAGACCATTAATCCGTGCTCGACGTGCTTCGAAGCGGGGGATGCGAGGCCGAGGGGTTAGTGCGGAACCGCCCGCGACACCACGCCATCGAAGGGGGCCTAAAACTGTGCTCTTTGAATTTTAAATCTTAACGATTCTAAAGTTCAAGGAAATAAGGAAACTCATCTGCTCGGCAAGTGTTGTTGAATGTGTCGCCAAGACGACAAGATTATACATACGGGTCAATTTTGACGCATGGCTTGGGTCAGTGTGGCGACTCGTGCAATGTAACAACAACGGATTCTATCCATTTAAATCTACTTGAAATAATCGAAATTCAGAGGATTTATTGAATCCCTGAGAAATCAATACTTTTGAATAGGTTCAATGGCACACGAACAGAGTTGCCAAATAGCACGAGCCTCCGCTGATCGGTCTGCTGTTTTCTCTCTCTCCCTCCTTTTCGTGTGCTAAGGGTCAGTCAGGTCAGTGTATAAAGAAATCCTTATAAATTCTTAGGGATCTCCATACATTTTAATGGAGATAGGAAATTACTTGTGATTTCATAGAAATCCATATTGCATGGAGATTGGAGATTCATCGGTCAAGGATTTTCATGAATCATTATTGCCAGATTGACGTTTAGGCATGATATCCTCGCGCGATTTCAGACGTTTAAATAAGAAATTAAGATAGCAAGTCTCACGAGGTTCATTTTTTTCCCGTTCTAAGCGTGACAAGAAATATTGTGCATTAAAAATTTATCCAACTATTGCGAAAAGAGAGAGAAAAAATATCCACCTGGCCGCCAGTAAAATTTTGCTTCTCGTTGACAAATATACATCCGTTATTTGAGCTCCGTTGTATAAATATTTCACAAATATTTACTAAAAACAACGCTCATCATGAGTACGCTCGAATGACACGCAAAAGGAACTGTTATTTTTCGGCACGCATTTAACTGGTCCTTTGGTCTTCATTTGAATGAACTATTGACCCGTTGTCAACATAACAGTCGAATTCAGAATATCTGTCGGATGGAGCTATAGGAGTTGGAGAACGAGGTTCCGTTTTTCTTCTCTCTCTCTCTCTCTCTCTCTCTCTCTCTCTCTCTCTCTCTCTCTCTCTCTCTCTCTCTCTCTCTCTCTCTCTCTCTCTCCTCTCTCTCTCTCTCTCTCTCTCTCTCTCCTCTCTCTCTCTCTCTCTCTCTCTCTCTCTCTCTCTCTCTCTCTCTCTCTCTCTCTCTCTCTCTCTCTCTCTCTCTCTCTCTCTCTCTCTCTCTCTCTCTCTCTCTCTCTCTCTCTCTCTCTCTCTCTCTCTCTCTCTCATGCCAGGAAGAGAAAACCCCCCACGGAAAGTAAAAGTCAATCTGAATACGGTAACGAATCGTAAAACACAGCGGGGATGAACAAATAGGAGACGGGAAATAAAGGGTTGCCCCACTTTTTCTGAAAAGGTCGTGAATAATACGCCCCCGGGTTTTCACAACCGCTAGGAACAACGGATTGAATCCAGGGCTGTGTCGCGCTGCCCTCTCTCCTGCTACGCCAGCTCTGAGCGATTGTGAAAATGACTGGAGGGATTTTTCCGGGAAATTTTTTCCTGCGCCGACGACGACGGTGAGTCGTGAATAAGCAGGTAAGCATTATAAACAACTGCTATAACCCTTTGTGCACCGATAACGAAAACAAAGCGAGGTAAGGGGTAGGGGTGGGAATGGGATAGAATGAAAAGGAGAAATTTTCGCCGATGTGAAAAAAACTCAAGCTAAAAAGTAAAACGGGAGACTATATCAGTCAAGGCATGCAAATATTTTTTGTCGATTGGCATGAGGCAGCGTTGAACATTTACAACAATGAGCCTTTGTGTCGCACGTTGGGACGAATCGTCGAAAAGTGGGACATTTTCGTATAATTGCAATTATTGCAAACGAATCTTCGCAAAAGTTGGTGTACGGGGGTTTTTTCACTCGATAAACTCGAATTTGACATCAGTTTTTGACAAAACTTGCATTTAAGATGTCGAAAGCCTACTTTTACGAAATTTCACTAACTCGAATTTGACATGAGTTTTTGATGAAAAATTGCATTTAAAAAAAATTGAAAAATATAAATAATAAAAAGGGAAGTTAAGTTGATAAACCGTACCTAGTCAAATTGAGAGAATCTCAAGTGCCTCAGAAAGTGCAACTTTAGGTGTACTCGAGGAAACTTTGGATCTTAGAGTGGAAATTTTAGGATCCGAAGTAAATAGCATGTGATTAATCAAATCGGTGTTCGTTGATATTCTGTCACATTTCCTAGCATGACTTTCTCGGTATTTTCTAAAGTCTTTATGTCCACACTCCTGAGCTTCCTCTGCAAATATTCCAATCGGTTCGGAAAAAAAATTGAAGAATAGCTGGCCCATGTATTAATAACTTGTGAATTGAGGCGGGCATGTAATACCGAACGCTCTGATCAATCACGCATAGACTGACCGTAAAACCGCAAATACATTCTGACTAATTCAAATGATGCATTTACTGGAAACAGGAAAAATAATCATACATACCTGATTTTAAGATAAAAGAGCAGATAAATCTTGGCATCAATGCTTTGGTCCACATTCAAAGATAAGAAAATTGAGGCAAGCGTCAAGCGATCGAGTATCAGCGCGCGAAATACGATTCTGCTGCAGTGGGCGAGCGTGCGTCGGAAAATAGCTGATTTTTCGCTGTCCTCTCGTTCTTTTATTTAGATAACTTTCAAAGTCGGATTCGGGCGGATATCAACCATACTCTTTTCTGAAAGCTAAGATAATGGACTATTCGATGGTGGTATTCGTTCCTTGAACTTTTTTGAACATTTTTTTAAAACTCTATCCAAAGTTTAAATTTAAGTTTTTTTGAAGCATGGTAAAAATTGGTATTTTTTGGGCCCCAAAAAAAATTTGTCAAAAAACGAAAAAAATGGCAAGACTCTTACATTTGATCATAGTAAGACGAAATCTTACTAAAAACCTTCCCTAAAGAAGAAATAATTGGCGTTTATAGCATTCTGAAAGTATACTCATGAATTTGCCTTCTTTTAGGAATACCGCGTCTTCCAACTTTGAATTAACCGCCAACAAATTGCGCGTTGTTTTTGACCCTTAAATGATTTGTTTCGTGTGTATTGGACCCTAAATAACGCATTTTACCAAGAATTGGCTCCTTTGATGACTTCATTTTTCGGTAAATGTCCCACTTTTCGACGATTCGTCCCAACGTGTGTCGTCTCAGTCAGATTTGAGCTCTTCTTTGATTTACAACCTCCCGCCTATTATTGCGTTGTTATCGTGATGATTTCGGTTATCATTGTTTAACGTTTCACAGGATATGGATAGTGGTATGTATCACGACCGTAAGGGAGCTTCTTTTTTTTATTGAGTTTTCACCGTTTCTGATTTCGACACGGAGTTCTAGGACATAAGGACACTGTGTTAAGTGTTTGTTTGTTTTATGTGCTTGGATGTTTGTTTGCTTTTTTCGTTTTGTTTGTTTGTTTAAGAGTCTTTGTTTCAAAGGTGCGGCCATGCATATTATGGAACAATTCTTTTCCTTATTTGCAGCGGCGGCTCGTGCAATCTGGCAACAATGGATTTCCTCCATTTAAAACTGTGTAAAATAATCGATACTTGGTGAGGCGCAGCGCCTCACCTAGTATCGATCTTTTGCATACGTTTAAATGGCAAAGTGCACGGTGTCAGATTGCACGAGCCGCACGGTTTATTTGATTCCATGAAAAAATAATATCGATTCATTTGTGGAGCATCGTATCCATAACATCGATTGTTAGTTATACTTAGATTCAAATGGAGGAAAGTTGCTTTTGTGAAAGTGCACGAGCCGCCATGCCAATGTTATTTATTTTGCGAGCTCAGTGGCGTATCCAAAGGGGGGGAGGGCTATCGGGCTAATGCCCCTCCCAACTCAGAGTAAATTTCGTAAAACATTGCTCATGAAGCTTTGACTGTTTAGCCCCCTCCCCTCCCCTTCCACCAAAAAAAAAATCCCGAATGCGCGACTGTGCGAGCTAGTTTATGGAATTGAGCCCCTGAACTCGACCCCTCCTCCGCAAGATTCCGGGAATAACGAGATTAAGCCTTTTCCTGTTCTAATTGCACGTATCTTTTGTCACTTTTATCAGTAAATGCTGTTAGACTCTGAAATACCTGAAAATTTCACAAATTGTTAAAACTGTTCGAAGAATGGAAGATTGAAAATTTTTACCAGGATACTTTTTTTGATAGTCATAGTACCTTCAAAAATTGAACGGTCATGGTCAGAGTTATACGAATGACGTTCTATATATTTTTTCTCCGATTGACCGAGCCCGCGCAAGGCCCAAGGGTACAATCCACTCCGTTCGACACGAAAATGCCACGGGATTTAGTCGTTTTCCTCAAAATCTTTTGGGGGTGATCCCAAGAGCCAATAAAGAGTGCCGATCCAACAGACCGGGGCTATATCTTTGTCAAGCCCAAAATTGGAAAGAGATGTGACATCCGACATCAAATCACCGCGTTCCAAAGCCTCTCCGACGCAACTCCTACGGGACTTCTGGGCTCTGATTGAGCGAATGAACCGATGAAAAGAATGACAACACACAGCTCGGACATCGGTGATCGGCATCTGTGAGAAGTGTGAGAAGCCGATTCGTTTGAAGAAAAGTAAAATTGTGGGTTTTTTTTTTTTTTTTTTTTTTTTTTTTTTATTATCTGCACATGTTTACACGGGCTACATATTGACACTAATGCTTACACACTATCTTACAATTTTTTTCCTATAATATTTGAACTATTGCATACTGCTTTCGGCAGTTAATTTCTATTTGATTAGGTCCTAAATATTTACATCATATAGTACATTTATTTGGTTTTGAGATTAAAGGTCTCATCCTTTTAAAAAAGCGACCTGAAGCCAATTCAAACGTCTTCCTTCGTTTGAGTCTTCTAGTCATTGTTTCATTGTCAAAATCGCTAGGTGGAAAGAAATTCTTGGCTGTTTTAGGACAAACAAATTATTTTCACGCAATGAATTAAATAAATAAATAAATAAATAAATAAATAAATAAATAAGGCCTTATAAGGGTACTTATATGCCTTTAGTTTTTGCTGCCTTTCAGCTTTCAGTGGCAGCTCGTGCAATTTGACAAAATTTACAGACTATTCATTTACACCAATGATAAAAAGGGCGAAATGTTGGGTGTTTGATGAACATTGAACACCTTCGTATTCGACCTATTTCATGGGTTTAAATGGATACGGTTGCCAAAGCGTACGCAACGCCACAGCTGACCTCAGAATCCCTTTTATGCGACGTAGGTATTGTGAGCCTGTTGAGAACAAGGAAAAGTCCACCCTTTTTTTCTCTTTTTTTTACTCTAGTGGTGAAACTTTTTTGTGTGGTTACATTTTGAGGAAGGACAAATTTTTTAACATTTTTGCAGCTGAAAGGTACTACTGAAGAAGTGAAAACAGTGACTATGGATCTGAATAGGATGTAAAAAGGCGAAATTTTGTGGGTTCAATTTCAATAAAATTTTAGGTCGATCGATAGGTACTTCTGGTTATATTGGGTGATTCATCTCAAAAAGCCATTTTTTTTTTTTTTTTTTTTTTTTTTTTTTTTTTTTTTTTTTTTTTTCGGAAATCATCAAAGAAATGGATCTACGAGTTTTTATTTTCGAGATCGATTTAAAACGTTAAGTGCACACAGAAAGTAAAGGCGGGCAGCAAAAATTTTTTAAATTCAGTATTTGGTAAGGTGCAAGCAAGGTTTGGTATGTTCTACTAAAAACCTTTCGCTGGGTAATGTTTCTACCAAAGTTTTAATAAATGCATAGGCGCTAAAATGACGCAAAAAGGCTGGCGCGTCGTTAGTCCTATACCTACTGCGTTACCATAAAAATATATCGGAGGTAGCTTAGAAATATCATTCGTAACAAACTCTAAAATTCGATTTGTTGCGTGCGTGGTGCGTGCCAGCCAAGAGGCATGACGTGTCGCGTGAAAAAAAAAAAAAAAATAAAAATAAAAAAAAGAAGAAGGCGAGGGAGAGAGAAAGGAAAAGCAATTCCCAAAACAACGGGGATGATTCGATCTTTCAAGGCGCGTCGACTGCGCCCGCACACTGGCTCAAAACCTGGCTTTTTTTGAACATGAAAAATTGTTTCGGCTTTCAATACATTTCAGAGTTTTCAGAGTATTTTCTTACAAAACCCAAGCCATTATATTGATATTAGACACATTTTATTCTCTTAAAATTAACGAGTGAATACTCAATTTCACGTTATCTTGCTATTTTTTGTTCATAATCTTGATTTTATTTGCAAAATTCCGGAAAAATTTTCACTTTCGATGCATTGTGCCTCGACTCCTAAAACGATGACGCAGAGGAAAAACAGCAGAGTGCGGAAAACTGCGCGTTGCGTAGGCTGCCCTCCTGTAACCCTGCAAGGGGCTCAACAAAGCAACAGCCAACAGTCGCCCATTGCTCAGTGGTGAACATTGATCGAATCGAAATCTCTCTAAAATTTCACTTGAAGTCAAAATTTGAAATAATTCGCCCCAAAAACTGTTATTCTGTCAGAAAAAAAACTAATTTAAACCATGAAGAAAAGCGCTCCGTACACTCTCCAATGGATTGAAATAATTTGAAAAATTTGAAAAAATTCGCCAAAAGCTGTTATTCTGTCATAAAAACACTAATTTAAACCATGAAGAAAAGCGCTCCGTACACTCTCCAATGGATTTGATCAACTTACATATGGCGGATCCAGGAATGCAGTTCTTTATCTATATCTCTCTCCCTCTCTCTCTCTCTCCTTTTCTCTCTCTCTCTCTCTCTCTCTCTCTCTCTCTCTCTCTCTCTCTCGCTCACTCTCTCCTCCCCCCTTATTTTTTAAGCCCTATATATTTTCCCTTGCCTTTTTCTGTTTTTCCATTGCGGCGGAGCTTTTCAATCGAAAGTTTTCCTAGAATTGAGTTATGTAGAGACGAGGGAAAAAACCCTAGTCCCCTCAATCCCTGCAGGGAAGTTCGTGAAATTTGGCAACAATGCTTTTCCTCCATTTGACTCAATGTAAAACAATTCAATGCTGGTGAAGCGCTGCTTCACTATTTGAATCGATTCTTTCACACAGAATCAAATGGAGAAAATACATTGTTGCCAAACTACACGAGCCACCACTGAATCCCTTCGCACGAAACGAACGTCAACAAATATGCCGGGTCTTATACCTAATCAGCTTTAAGAAATGAGCATGATTATTACAGCTTTAGTAATGGTGTACCAAGGTTTGCTCACAGCTCCACAGCACTCTACTCCAGAAGTTTTTAAACTACTTACACGGAAAAAAACTACGTTGAAAATAACCATACGGATACCTGATTTTGGCACCTGCTAGATGTTATGGTAATGTTAACCAGAAGTATACTATGTTTTGACTAGGTACTAGGTGATGTTACCTGATTGCAAGTCGAATTTACTCGAAGTATCGGTAAACGTACCATACTTCTGGTCAAGTTTACCATAATATCTAGCAGGTGCCAAAATCAGGTATCCGTTTGGTTATTTTCTCTAATATTTTTTTTCCGTGTATGAAAAACTAGCGTTTAAAAACTTTCAGAACTGATTTCGAGCATTTAAATTTTTCTGTTAGAAACTGGTTGAACTGATTTTTTTAATATTTTGATTATCAAATTGACTCAAATGTGAGTTACACCTGCCCCCCGCACAGAAGTTTGTCGAGGTTGGGTGTTCGGAGAGGAGACGAGACGAGAAAACGGAAGGCCAGGGGGGATATGTCGAACTACGCTTGGCGGGAAAAGAGATTAAAGGAGGATGAAGCGAGGGTGGAAGGGGGTAGGAAGAGGAGGGACGAGAGTGGCGAAAAGCGGGTATGAAATCCGGAGCGCATCAAGAGTTACTTACACGGCATCCAGGCAAAGCGGGTGGTGGAGGTGTCTAGGCGTTGACGACATGTAATTAAAGGGCCAGACTTTCGTCGAAAGCTCTCGTCCAGCGCATTGCAGCACAGTTGGAGGAATAAAACAATTGCTTGGACAACAATTAGTATGTTCAATAAAATCAACTGCCGGAAATAGGTATTCGAGATTCAAACGATGATACCTTCCAAGTTTAAAATATATTGAATCCGCCAAAGTTAGCAAAGGGAGAAGCTGAGAGTGCTGAGTTGCAAGAATATGTGTTAGATAAATGTAAGATATGTGTATTCATTAAAATAGTGAAGTTATAAAATACGTTATCTGATGTTTTGTTTTGAAAAGGTTTTCGGAATTTATTTATAGACTATCTGCTTTCGGTTATGGAGCCAATCTCGTTTTAATGCTCTCGTTGCAGGGTTGCAAGAATTAAATATATAGCTGTGACGATTTATTTATTTTAATGCACTGGAAAAAAAATAATTCCTAAATACCATCGTAACATTACTACCAGAAACACAATGCTATGTCTATCGAGGAATTTCTGTGTTTTTAGCAGAAAATAAACTCTGGGGTTTTCACCTGAATATAAACTCTGGTGTCTCTATCAGAATCTGACCGTATTAGGTATGCACTAGAAATTCCTCCAAATTTTTACGAACTATGGCACACATATCAGAATTCTGGTAACAGTACCAGAAATTTAATGTCTTCAAAATAAAATATCGCCGTGCTTCTGGCATTTTTTTTTCTCCAGGGTGATTCTATATTCATTTCACTGTGCGGCGAGTACCCGACCCAAGCCTCCCCGGACCCGGTCCTAAGCCCCTTTGCACCGCAAAACCAACTCCACTTACAGCAATTACATCCTCTCACCACATACGACGGCGGTCGACAGGACGAACTTGGGACTGCGGACTTCGGAGTGAAGTGTACGTTACACGATCCCCGCACAGTCGATCGAAACAAGGCTTTCCTTGGACTTAAATCTACGATAAAAAAATCAAGATTATGAACAATAAACAGCGAGATTAAATATATATGTTGGAAATCACACGGAAAAAATGAAATTATTAAAAAATCAATTAAGTTTCATAAAATCAGGAAAATGAAGAAGCAAACGCTATAGCCTATAACTTCACTATACGTACATCTACTTGGTAAAAACAACTAAACGTATTGCAAATTTTACTTTTTGAATTGAAAGATTTGCTTAAGCTTTAATAATTTTTCAATTTATATTGTAAATTTTTCACTTTGAATTGTAAATTTTACAACCTAAACCATTTTTAATTTTGCAATTTACGTGGCTGTTATGGCGTGATAGCTACATTAAATTTCCAAAATCAATTGTTTTGGATTGTTAAATTTACAATCCATTGTTACAGGGGCAATGCTCCATTTATTGGTAAAAGAGGTTGATCCAGCTCCCATAAGGAATGGGCTATCGGCAAAAAAATTTCATATTTTCAGAGTCGATAGAACTCGTCAAGATGCGTTCAACGATGGCCAGTTTTTTAATTTTGGTCAACTGGTAAGGGGGGAGGGGGGTCCAAAGTTAAAACCTTCAAAGTCCCATAACTTTCGCCCACATAGATATTTTCACATGTACTTTGCGCCAAAAGATTTGTCTTTCAAAGAGCTTTCGATTGATGTGTATGAAAATTAAATTATACAAATTTTAAACCAATTTTTTTCAATTTTTACAATTTTTCCAACTTGAAATTTTTGGTTTTTTGAGCCTGAAAAATACGCGCAACGGGTTGAGGAGAATAAAAAACTGTAAGAATAAAAGTCAAGGCTATGTTCTTTTGAATGGCACAAACCGCGATCCGGGGAAATGCTCCGTTCAAAAGTTATAAGCGCCTAAAGTTGCGCACCTCAAAAATCACGGTGCGTTCAGTGCATGTTTTCAATGGCGCGCGTCACCCTCGCTCACCCGAGATCGGTACGCGCCACTGAAACCATGCACTGAACGCACCGCGATTTCGGAGGTGCGCAAATTTAGGCGCTTATAACTTTTGAACGGAGCATTTCCCCGGATCGCGGTTGTGCCATTCAAAAGAACATAGCCTTGACTTTTATTCTTACAGTTTTTTATTCTCCTCAACCCGTTGCGCGTATTTTTCAGGCTCAAAAAACCAAAAATTTCAAGTTGGAAAAATTGTAAAAATTGAAAAAAATTGGTTTAAAATTTGTATAATTTAATTTTCATACACATCAATCGAAAGCTCTTTGAAAGACAAATCTTTTGGCGCAAAGTACATGTGAAAATATCTATGTGGGCGAAAGTTATGGGACTTTGAAGGTTTTGACTTTGGACCCCCCTCCCCCCCTTACCAGTTGACCAAAATTAAAAAGCTGGCCATCGTTGAACGCATCTTGACGAGTTCTATCGACTCTGAAAATATGAAATTTTTTTGCCGATAGCCCATTCCTTATGGGAGCTGGATCAACCTCTTTACAATCTAATTGGTAAAATCCACAGTCTAATTGGTAAAATCTACAATCCAATTGGTAAAATCTACAATCCAATTGGTAAAATCTACAATCCAAATAGTAAAATTAATAAAATCTATATGCAAAATTTACAATCCAAAACGCGAAATTAGCTTCATATAAAGTAAATTTCACAAAAAATTACTGGTAATATGAGTATTATTTGCTTCATTTGACTAATTTTACAAATCCATGCAATTCCGTGCATTCGTTTAAGAGCTTGAAATGAGTCGATGAAAGTAGTTTTTGCGAGAAAATATCAACATTCAAGTGGTTTGGTTTTAAAGGGGGGGGGGGGGGAAATACAACCATTTTTTTGTCCTCAAAATTCTATGTTTCGATCCAGTGTTCGTTGGTGGGTGTGGGACTGCATGGCTGGCTACGTAATCCCTGCTTTTACTTCGATGACCCCTCCTCCTCCCCTCTCCATTCTCGCTGACGTGTAGGGATGTGGAAGATACCGGATTGGATCCTCACTTATATATTTCCACCTCCCGCCTCTACTTTGGTTGCACCGTCAAGCGTCGCGTCATTTAGGCGCGCGTCGCGGCGCCGCGCCGGCACTCGGTTGGAACGATACAGCTGAATTTAATGGACACACAGCAATGGCTGATTCTACAGATAAAAGGGGCAATGCTCACAGCATTTTTCAGCAGGAAGAAAAATGAAATGAAAAAGGAAATATATAAATATGGATCCGTTACAAACTTTCGCCACAATAGATAATAGAGCATATAGGTGGAAATAAGAGGGGGGGGGGGGGGAAGATGGGGACTCAATCGCTCATATAGGTCCACCAAGCCCCCCCCCCCCCTAGAAAATTTTGGAAACAAAAAACGTTTGAATCGCAATGGGGGATCCCATTTTTTCATCTAGAAATTTTGTAAACACATTCAAAGAGTTTATGAGTCAATTAATTAATTTTGGAACTTTTTGAGACTCCCAATGTTATTTCAAAAGATCTTATACCAGAAGACTCTTTTGGACCCATTAAATGGAGAGAAACGACGAGGGTGGAACAAGGAAAAAAAATCTTGAATTCGGTTTTTCGTTTAAAAACGCTGTTTTCATTGCATTTATCTGTTCTTGTCTTTCTTTTGCTTCCACAATAGATTTCAAGGAAGAACAAATGTGAAAAGCCTTTTGAATTATTTGATTTGGGCGTTGGTTACTGTGACAGTGGGACTCGGCCGATGCCGCGGGATGAGGGGGGGAGGTATCTGAAAACCACGGACTCCTTGAAAATATTTCGTCCTCGGCGATACCAGGTTATAGTTTAGTTTTTTTTTTTTTTTTTTTTTTTTTAGGCGGCTTTTTTTTAATTTGCCCGGGTACGCGGCATCCGAAAAAAAATTCTATTGGTAAGTACCTATTTTTTACACAAAAACGATCACGTCTTGGTACTACTGTGAGCAGGTCAATAAATGTAAATATCCACCTAGCTTCTTTGTCGCTACCTACACTGGTTATCTTTGAAGTCTGTGTCTTGTGATCAGTCTTTATTTCCATCTGATAATATCTGGACATCTCTCAAAATCTCTAATAGATGGCATAGTGTGTTAAAATTCATTAGAACTCGGTTGTGTTGTTGAAACTTTCTTGTTTAAAGCCTTCAACTTTCATATTTAACTTTGGTGTACTTTTAAGAAAATAGTACGGTTATTTTTTGGAAAGTCTGAAAGCAGTCATACTGCTTTCGGGCGATAAGTTTCTCTCTACTCCCTCTCATTTTAACGCATCGGTCTGATTGTGAGACCAAAAAATGTATGGTGTTATTTCCTTCTGATAATAACTGGACATCTCTCAAAATCTCTAATAGATGCAGCATAGTGTGTTTAAATTTGAATTGAATTGCGCGCGGTTTCGACCAATCATAGAGCCTACTAACGTCCCATGACTGTGCGTAAATTACGCTCGGGACCACACAATGTTTGGTCCCTGATGAGTTCTTTTTTACGCTAGATATGACTTTAAAGTGACCGCACCAAATCAAGAGTGATCTATTGATAAGTGCGTCATTAATTTAGTTGTTTTTCCGCTTTTTTCAATCAACATGCAGTGACCATATGAAAAGGGTGCAATTCTAGTGTTAGATGGTGAATAATCATGCGATGGTTTGCTTTATTTCTGAACAGCTTTTCTGGAACAAAATATCGCGCACGATTTCAGGGATACATCGACAATTTATGCTAACCCGTGTAAGCCGAAGGAGGCCGAAGGAGGGGTACCCAAATCTACCCCAGGCCAGTTTGTTTTTTGCGTAAAACCCTCATTTTATTCCCTTAAATTGTGCAAACCCTCCTCCCCCTCGGAAGGTGTCAACAACATTTCACTGAGTGATGATGTACTTACAAGCATCTTACTGAATGTTTCAATGCGGTCTTGTCTTATAATAGGATTCAAGTTTTTGGATATTTATGTCCATTTTTCTTTAAAAAAAAAAAAAAACAAAAAACAAAAAACAAAACAAAACAAACAAACAAAAAACAAAAAACAAAAAAACAAGAAATTGGAAATAGATAATTAGTTTTTTCTTTTTTTTGTTTCTTTAAAATCACTAAAAGTCTACTAGTACGTACAATATATGTCTGTGCCAAAAATGTGAAAATTGACATGAACGTCGGCTACATCAGTACCTAACTCGAATGTCATGAAATCCCATACTGTTTAAAAATAATTAAGAATTGGTCTTGGGTCGATGTGGACTCTTCTACCCCTTCGACCAGGGACTTGAACCCCCTGGTGAAAATGACGACTATAACCGTTCCAAAAACGACTATAAACATAGTTCGCCAACTATGGATTTATAGTTGGCCAACTATAGATTATAGTCGGCAACTATGTTTATAGTCGTTTTTGGAATAGTCGTATAGTCGTCATTTTTACCAGGGGCCGAACCGCGAACCGAACCTGGAACCAACCTTTAAAATTCCGGTTCGAACCGGTTCATCATAAATGAACAGCGATTTGAACCGATTCATCAAAAATGAATTTTATTGAAAAGCAAAAGTATTTTTATTGCTTTTTTGTAGAAAAGTTGCCCTTTTCATCTACTCGCTTGACGACAGCAACAAAGTATAAAAATTCCGCCTGAAAAAGTAAGACGTTCTACAGCGATGACAATTTTTTTTCCTGGTATTTTTTTCCGTCCCTTGTACATAGGTACTATGACAAATAATTGCTGTTTAACTGTTTATTCTTCTGATTATATGGTCAAAAGCCCCTGGCCGGGCTGGTGACAAACAATTCCCGTTATCTTAAAATTGCCCTTAAAATCATTTCGGGATAAAGATAGAATCTATTGTTATTCTTTTAAGTTTAAGAAAAATGTCATTTGTTCAAAAGTTTATTGTTTGCTTCTCAATCTTTTCACTGTCCAACTCACTTCGCTATTATTATTAAATAGGAAATATTTCAAATCATTTCATAGTTTGTTCTATTTGCTCTTATCTATGAAAATTACGAGCCCATGAGAAAATGTCGAAAAAAAAAACGCATCAACGGAACTAAACCGCGGTTCACTACTCCGGTTCACAACTCCAGTTTTCGCACTTCTGTGATCCGGTCGGAACCGAGCCCATAGGCGGCGCGTATAAGGGGCTTTTGGGGCTATGGTCCCCCACTTTTTTGGGAACGAGGGGCTAAAAAAATGTTTGTTTCGAGAAAAAAAGGGGGAAAAAAGGAAAAAGGAAAAATAAAGAAAAAGAGAAAAAGAAGAAAAAAGGTTATTTATCCCCCCCCCCCCACCTGCGTCAAAAGTTATTGTGAAAAAGATGAAGCAAGAAAGAAAATAAACTGTAGGGAATACCCTACGAACACTTTCTCACACCATATTTATCTGGGGGCGGCCCCCTGACCCCCCTTTGAAATTTTTAGGCTCGGTCCGAGTCTAAAAATTTCCGCGAACCGGTTCCGAACCGTGAACCGGTTTCTTATGGAGGCTTGCACCGGGAACCGAACCGAACCGACATTTTCTTAGCTCAAGTCCCTGCCTTCGACTTACAAGGGTTAAACGTATATTTTTTCGATGCATCCCTGAAATCGTCCGTCGTCATCCTTTGTTTCAGCCATGGGCGTCATTTCAAGTTCGGCTTGGGGGGGGGGCAAAAAATCTTATGACCTTTTTCTTTTTGCTCATCATTATAATTTTCGGCTTGGAGGGGGCAAAAAATCGGATAACCCTTTTTTTTTTTTTTTTTTTTTTTTTTTTTTTTTTTTTTTTGTGTTAAAAATAATTTTAGAGCCAAAGAGCCGTCTTTTGGGGACAATAATCGGATGACCATTTTTTTTTGCTCATCAATATAATTCGTGCCAGTTTTTGAGCCTGACTTCAAAACTTGAAGGCTGCCGCGCTGAAACTTTCAGCGCGGCAGCCCAGAAATAAGTTGCATATGACTATTTACTAACTAATTTCACTGATGATTATTGGAAGCGCTCTTGATAGCATTCGTGATACGCTTGATTTCGTTTACAAAATATTGTAAACATAACAAAAATAATAAACCAGTCGACAGTAGACCATTCTTAATAATGCGATGCGGCCGTTTAAACGCCGCCTACAGATGTATATGTATATTGTAAGTACTTTACAATAATGAATATGTGTAAGATCAATGGTGAATCCAGACATTTTTCTGGTGGGGGGGGGGGGCGGCTTCCCATAAAATTTGAAAGAAGCGTAGGGCGGAATTTTGAGCTATTTTTTGTTGAAAAAGGCAACATTTTAGGCTTCGGAGGGGGGGGGGGGCTCACGTGCCTCCGTGCCCATTGGATCCGCCACTGTGTATGGTTGTATTATAGCAAACGCAAAAGTTTTGTCAGTTAAAAATGCAAACGCAGCTCACAAAGTTGCTTTGATTTTCCACGAGGATTCGCCACTTATCTCGAATTAATGTGAGAATAATGAGAGGGAGAAGAGAGAAACTTATCGCCCAAATGCAGAATAATTGCATTCGGACTTTCCAAAAAATAACCGTACTATTTTCTTAAAAGTACACCAAAGTTAAATGAGAAAATTGGAGGCTTTGAACAAGAGAGTCTCGACGACGCAACCGAGTTCTGATCAAATTAAACATGCTATGCCATCTATTGAAGATTTTGAGAGATACACCTCGTTAGTATAGAAAAAATAAATACTGAACAGAATTAAAATATAATCATTATTGAACGATTGGACTCGAGATCTCAAAGAAAACCAGTATGGTGACGAATCAGCTAGGCGATGATATACAAAGTATAATCCGCTCACAATAGTACAAGGGTGTCCTTTATATGTACCAAAAATAGGTCGTACAAAACAAAAACATGTAAGTTCCCGCATAGTACGACACGGAAAAAAATAGGTCTTCACATTTTCTACCATGATTGCTGAAAAAGCCTCAGCCACCACGATCGAGTGTTTTTTCTACCATGGTAGATTTTTTACTATCAAGATCATCAAAAATCTACGAGGGTAGTCAAAAAATCTACCGTGGCAGTCGAAAAATCTACCATGGTAGAAAAAACACTCGATCGCGGTAGCTGAGGCTTTTTCAGCAATCATGGTAAAAAATATGAAGACCTGATTTTTTTCTGTGGACAGCAATTTTATTACGATCCACCGTGCGATCCCGTATTTAATTGTTTATATATATAATATCATATAGATTTAACAAGGGTCAAATAATCCAAATTCACTTTCACATATAAGTAGCAAATAAGTTGCTCCCGTAATATGCTAACCGTGGATTTTGTTTAGTATCTGAAGGAGACCTGAGGCTGATACTTACTATCCTCATCATAAGAAAGTGCAAAAAAGAAGAAAAAAAAATAAAAATAAAAAGAAAATTAAATCGTTTAAAGAGATTTACTAAAAATACTAAATTCTCTGAAAAATTCTCCTATGCAAAACTTTACAATCAAAATTTGAAAACAAATGAATCCCAAAAAACCGATTCGTAAATCCTTTCGACAGAATTCTTATGGGGGCCAACAAACCCAAGGGGGAGGGGTTTTTTTGGAAATTTTGAAAATTTAGTTTAAGAAAATTATATTTTTGGGAAATTCTTATTGAATTAACTTCATGAATTTTCCGAACAAGTTTATGTTACCAAAAAAATTTTATCGATGCCAAAAGAAAGCGGAGTTTCAGGAATTAGATTTCGGAAGTCACCCTTAAAATTTAAAGGGCTTCTCGAGAAATGGCCCAAAAAAATAGTTATGACATGAACTTTTTGACCATTCTTTTTCCCTCTTTTTTCCCCCCCCTTTTCTTTTTCTTCCTTTTAATTTCCTTTTTTTCATTTTCTCCATGGGGGGCTTGGTTCCCCCCGGGGGCCGAGGTAAACCGAGTTCTGTCACTCTTTCTTCCTTGTTTTTTTAATCTATATTGAACTTTTCTACCGACACACAACAAACCACGAGGAAGAAAATTTCTTATTGGAATCACGAAACGTACTATTAAATATGGGGTAAAAAGAAATTCATTTTAAAATAATAAGAAATTCTTTTTGATCCAACGATTCTTTCTTATGACTTCTTCTGAATCATCAGAAGGTTGTATGTGACCAATAATAATTCTCATTGATCCAATAGAACGTTCTGATCAGTGGCGAGGCTTAAGATTTGGCAACGTTTCTAATCCCTCGTTTTAAGGGATCTCTCCACCTACGAATTTAAAAGCGCGAATAAACTAATTGAGCCAATGAGCTACCTTGAAGTCGATAGGTCGAGTCCGATGTATCGACAACAAAGAAGCCCATTGGCTCAATCAGTCAATTCGCGCTTTTAAATTCGCAGGTGGAGAGACCCTTTAGAATACATTAGAAAGGTCGAAACGTCTAGTCATCGCCGATGACCGATGCATTAGATTTTTTCAATAAGTTTAAATGGAGAAAGTACATAGTTGCCAAATTTCACGCCTCGCGACTGGTTCTGATAATTTACAAGAGAGAATCGTTGTTACAGTAAGAATTCTTGTTAATTTGAATGAATTACTTTTCAACCCCGCATATTTACTAATACGTTCCGTAATGGGTCATCTGTTGCGTACTTTTGCAATCAATATAACTCATTGTTTCTAACGTAAAATTCGGCGAAAATAACGATGCGCACGTTAAAAACTTTCAAAATCCACTCATTAACTCAGAAAATACCTTCCATTTCAAACAACCCGCGCTACACTAGACACTATATCACCGACTTATAACTACATAGATGGAACCATATCGTACGTTTAAGTAAACATGAACAGAACTTACAAACATTGGAATTTTTCGTTTAGATGCGTACATTTCTTATATTATTTTGTAATCTTTGATAAACCGAAAAGACCATACAGTAAATGCAGCTTATATTTTTATGTATTCAAAATGAAATTCCATCATTTTGTAGTTACGATGTTGTTTACTTAAGCACGGTGGTTCCGTCTATGTAGTAGTATACCGGTGCAAATAGTGTCTAGTGTTGCGCGGGATGTTTGAAATTGAAGTGATTTTGTGAGTTAATGAGTGGATGTTGAACTGTTTAATAGGCGCATCGTGATTTTCGCCAAATTTTACATAAGAATCAAGGTTCTATATTGTTGTAGCAAAAGTATGCAACAGACACATTCCAATAAGATCTTTTTTCCGTGTAATCGGTTGACTCTGAAATTTTTCCCAATGTGCGATGCATGTGTCGACTCGACTGCCATGCCCTGTCGCCATGTAAAAGTTAAGAGTCCCCCCTCAACACCCCCCTTCCTCTCGAACGTAATGACAGATGGGTGGGTCGATCCTCGGACTCCTCTGCCGACGGACGGACATGGGGGACACGGGATTCGCTGTTCTTCACCCTCGCTCATTCCCATCCCTCCTCCCTCTTACACATTCTCTCTCCCTCTCACACACATCACACACACACACTCTCACTCTCTTACGCACTCTCCTTTTTCATCTCATCTCATCCTCTCATTCCCATCCTGGAAATGAATTAAGTGAATTTTATCCCGTTTCCGCTCCGATCAACACCCGCTCACATACATACGAACACACGTAAACGTTCTCCTCCTCCCCTTTCTCGATATATGCCATGATGGGTCCTTCTCTCTCTCTTCAAGGGATCATCACAATCACTCTTCACTCACACTAGAGATTGTGAAGGAGTCCTGTTTTTTTCTTTCTTTTTTTTTTTAATGTGCTCGTGAATAAAATAATTAATATACATGAACAACTCTTAATTTTATGAATTTCCAAAAAAAAAAAAAAACAAAAAAACCAAAAAACAGAGACAAAAACAAAAAACAAAAACAAAATCTTTCATTTGGGTTTACAATCGGTAATATAGTGATTTTCCTGTTGAATTGAAATATCATGGGAGTGCCGACACATGAACTGGAGCAATTATTTTATTCAAAAAACACAGTATGGATTAACCGGGCTTACATGATTAGACAGTGTCAGCGAGAGCGCTGAGCGAATGGGACTGCAAAAAGTAAAGCAGGGCCAAGACCAATATCGTAAAAAAAGGTACATCCATATCTCACAGTCAGTGGCGGTTGATGAAACTCGTCAATAACGGGTTTTCTCCATTTGAATCCATGCACAACTATCGATTGTTGGCGAAACACTGATTCATAATCGAATCGATTAATTTACATTGAATCATAATGGAGGAAACATATTGCTGCCGAATTAATTACAAGAGCTGATCTTGCCTCTTCTAGACAAATAATTAGATCTTGTGCAGGGACCAATAAATGTTCGGTACAGACGGTCCTGGCCCCAGATATGGCTGGTGAGCACTTAAGGCCATTTAAATACACACGTAAACGCTCACCAACCAACCTCTTTCGGGGACCGTGTGTACCGAACATTTATTGGGGCCTGGGCAACGGCAATGATATAAGTATATTATCAATCGATTAGGTAATTTCTTTTCCCGTGAAATCTGGCAACTTCGGTTTATGCGCGGCGACGAGAGCGCGCACCGGTTGCGAGTTCAAGTGGTTGCATAACCAACGGAGCGGAGATGCAATGGTGGTGTCTCTTCGTCAAGGTCGTTTAGGCAGTTTCATAATAAACTGACAAGTCACTTAATTTTTATGATTTTTGACTTGCATTTCGAGCGGCCCGGATAGCTCAGTCGGTAGAGCATTAGGCTTTTAACCTAAGGGTCCTGGGTTCAAGTCCCAGTTCGGGCGCAATAATTTTACCAGAAGGGTTAGGATTTGTTGCATCATTAACATCACACCACGCGTTAGATCGTGGTTAAAGATTACTTGCAATATCAATAAACGGTTGGATGATCATCAATACCTCATGCTCGTAATCGAGCATCAACCTGTCTTCGGATATTACAATACTTATAGTTGCCTTACTATTTCGCTTAATGTTTTGGGTTCCTAAGTACTTCCTGTTTAAACTTACTTTGGTGAGAAAATTCAAATTTTTGCGCAATTATTTTATATTCTAATAATATAATATAAACTTTCGCTAAAATATTGAAAAAAAAAACAAAAAACAAAAACAAAAACAAAAACAAAAACCATGGCTCTAATATTTTCAGACAATATTACCTTATTATTTTTTGACCCAATAAATGAAGAGGAACGACAAGGGTGGGACAAGAAAAAAAAATAAAAAAATCTTGAAGTCGGTTTTGGTTTAAGAACGCTCTTTTCATTGCATTTATTTGTTCTTGTCTGTTTTCTTTTGTTTCCAACGATGGAAAAGCAAATGTGAAAAGCATTTTGAATTATTTAATTTTGGCGGTGGTTACTGCGACTCCCGGTTGCGGGGGGGGGGGATTCAAAAACGACGGACTTCTTGAAAATGTTTCATCCTCGGCGACACTTGTTTCGCGGCTTCTTTTAAAAGTCACAACGGCATCGGCAGCGGCATCCGAAAAAATTCAATTCGTACCTATTTTTGGTACAAATACGAGGACACCCTGGTACTACTGTGAGTGGGTCAATAAATGTAAATATCATTACCTAGTTTCTCTGTCGCTACCTACTGATGGTTATCTTTGAAATCTCTGTCTTTTGATCAGTATTTATTTCCATCTTATATTGTCTGGATATCTCTCGAAATCTCTAATAGATGGCATAGTGTGTTAAAATTCATTAGAACTCGGTTGTGTAGTTGAAACTTTCTTGTTTAAAGCCTCCAACTTTCTTATTCATTTTTGGTGTACTTTTAAGAAAATAGTACGGTTATTTTTTGGAAAGCCTGAAAGCAGTCTTACTGCATTCGGGCGATAAGTTTCTCTCTGCTCCCTCTCATTTAAACGCATATCTTTCTGATGAGTTCTATAAGTTTCGCAAGAATGCAAGATATTGCGTTAAATTGGTCAGCTCATTTATTAATCTTTCAATTTCATATTCTAATCAGTAGCGTAGCGTGCAATTTGGTAACGTTGCAGTTCGTCCATTTAAACCCATGACAACTATCGAAGTGTTGGGTGTTGTTCGGTGAACACCCTCGCATTTGACCTTTTACATGGTTTTAAATGGAAAAATACAAGGCTGCCAAATTGCACGCTACGCCACTGATTCTAATATGATACAAACAACAAACTTCCGCTAAAATATTGAGGAAAAAACTGTGGTTCTAATATTTGCAGACATTTCAGTATCGTTTTAAAAAAATGTTGACTTCTTGTGAGAATGTATTGCTTATTTCGCGAGTGTAATGGATGCTTCAAAACGTCAATTCTATATCCTCGAAGCTTCAGAACATTCTGCTAGACTTATTCTCATCGAAATATAATGTATGTTCAAAGATCATAGAGTGCGCATGCAGCCAACTTTGCCTCCTATATTTCTTTGCGGGGGTCATTTTCTTTCCACCCCTTCCTTAAATTATTTAGTCTTATTTTAGTTTTTGTCGCAAGTTAAAAACGCAAAGCTGTGAATCACGGCTCAAATTTAAGTGCACGACATTTCAGAAAAAACGCATGCTATACGAAAAATCGTTGGCTATTTTCGACCGTATCCGAGTATGCATACTCCCGGAAAACTTATTGGAAAGGCTGCCAAAAATTTTCGCCCGAACTGGGACTTGAACCCAGGACCCTTAGGTTAAAAGCCTAATGCTCTACCGACTGAGCTATCCGGGCTCATACAAACGCAAAAATGGGGGAAAAATATAATGTACTGCACACAAACTAGACTGTCTCGTCGATAGAATTAATACTAACTAATATGACGCGTCCTGGGACCTATACATGTTCGGTACACACGGTCCCCGAAAGACGTTGGCTGATGAACGTTTACCGTGTGTATTTAAATGGCCTTAGATGCTCACCAATCAGCTGGGGGCAGGACCGTCTGTACCGAACATTTATTGGTCCCTGGCTATGTGCGTAGTTCGCCGTTTAGTGAAGACTAATCAGTGCGTGGTCCGGGCTCGGCCAATGTAAAACAATCGCTTCTCGGAGAAGCAGCCAGCCTTTCCAATACACAACCGATCACTTACATTTAAATGGCAAAAATGTACGCACTTGATGGCGATGATGCAGCACCGCAATCAAAACACGTTGTAGGAAAACGGATTTTCTCAACAATATTCCCGGCTCATTCTGGAGGAGTGATTCGAGGTCAAAATCAATCAATTTTGACCTTCCTTTGGCATTTTAAAGAATTTGGGGGCGAGTTTTAATTAATCCTTTCTATAGTATTACGAACGTACAGTCGGGGGGGGGGGGAGGAGAGAAAAGAATGACAGACAACTTCCAAGATTTTGGCTTAGGAAGCGAAGGCCACCTGTAATGCTTAAATTCATTGAAATAAGTATTGTGTCTTCACATCTATAACGACCGAGGTATCGAGACAAAATCGATATTTTTTCAGCGAAAAGCTTCCATTTTATAAAAAGAGGACAGCCATCACTCAATCAATAGCATACCTGAGAGAAATTATTTGTTTCTCTTTTATCTTTATTGAAACACGTATATTAGACAAGGGGATAAACCCCCCTCTTTATTCCATCCTTTTTCTACTCATACATTCAAAGGAAAAATGAGAGGGATGGAAGAGATGCTATGGTTGCACCACTGGCTCAACCCCCAACCGCACTATGTACTCAACCATATGAACCGGGACAGGCAGGGAGGAGCTAAATATTCGTGGAACCCTTTGCATCATACCATGTAAGTACTCTCGCCGATGAAAGTTTCTATTGGAGGCGTGCAAAGAAACGCGCATTTGAGCAGTGCTTATTGCCTAGTTGGCGCGGGCGCGGCGCATTAAATCTACATTTGCGGAGACATTAAGCTTTATTGAGCCGTCAACGACGACAACTGAATGGAGGAGGATGAAGGGGAGGGATGGGGAGGAGGAGGAGGAGGAAGAAGAGAGTCAATTAGTAAAAACACTTTCGGCGAAATGATCCCGCGTGTGCGAGAAAGAGTGACGGTGAGAAGGGAACGGGGGGGGGGGGAAGAAAATCGAAACAAAGAATAATGATTCATCGTTTCCCGGGGATTTAGCAGCCTTTTCCGAAGGGTGAGGAGGTGCGAGTAGATGGGGGTGAGGGGGGAGTTAAGGAAGAGGGGAGGAGGAACTTTCAATTCGCTCTCGAACTCTCGTGGAATCCCTCGAATTACACGAAAAACGTCTGACAGCGTCGACGACGACGATGGGGTTGTTACTTTGTTTCGCGTCAACTTATAAGCGTGGGAGGTGGAGAAGAGGGGGGTGGATACATTCACAGTGGTTCTGAATACTGGTTAATGGTGGCAAAGGAGGATCTCTTAACGTATGATTCAGCTGCGGCATAAAAGACAACTTATCTTAAATCAATTGATGTGTTTCAGCTGTACAAAAAAAAAAAAAAAAATGAGTAGAAATTAGGATTTTTTTTTTGTTTTTCGTTTTTGTTTTGTTTTTTTGTTTGTTTTTAATTGAATTTATGGCGTTATGAACAGATCCTCAACTACTGGCTCTGAGCCTTTAAATCATTTTACCATCAGTGAGTAGCGCACCGAGAGTTTCTTCATCTCCCTCTTTTCTCCATTACAAAACGTATGTTAGACAAGGATGGACAGGGGGATAAAACCCCCTCTTCTGTCCTTTTCCTACTTATATCTTCAAATGGGCAATGAGAGAGATGGAAGAGATCCTGGTTGCGCTAGTGCCATCAGTGGAATCAACGCTGGAACACTCTGATTTAGTGGATAGTTAACTATTCCTACTCTACGGTGTTAATTTTGCCTATCCCTTTAATTGAAGGCATTTGACGATTCATATACTGTTTCGCTAATATGTGAACCGTTTGGGCTACCTTTTTCGGCGTTAGTAAGAAATTGAAATCGTGTGAGACGGGTCGAGTTACGTAAACGAATGTAATCGGGTGTAGTATGGAAAGGGTGAAGTTAAACTCAGAAAGTCAGAACCTTATCTTATTAATGAGAAAGACAATTTTTTCCCCTTCTTCTAGAATGAAACATCGATAGTTACAAATTTTGCGTAATTTCAATTTTCTTTCAAGCACTGTCTACTAAGGAGAAAACTTTCTCACCTTCTCTGGCGTATCTTCAGTATAGGATGTGATTATGCGAACCGAAATCGAACCGCAAACCATAAACCGGCTTATACGGGAATTTTCATCCGAAAACCGAAAGTTATGAAACTCCTTGGACAGAAATTGAACCGAAAATCACGATGGTCACGACATAAATTGATTTGGTTTTTGGTTCAGTATTGATTCAATATCATTTCGAAATCGGTTGCATTAGTTCCATTTTGGTTCAACATTTCATCAGCAGATGCGTATAGCATAATTATTTATACTTTCTGCTTTAATGGGGCTCTTGCAAACTTTTGACGTGAGCAAATGAATAATCCAAATCTGATACGAAAACCAGCGAAAATAACGAAAAGCACAATAGGAAAGTCTAAAATTCAGTAATAAAACTCACATAGCTGCTTTAACGACAAGGTTGTAATGGCAGTTCAAAGCAGGTATCATGGGAAATTCCTGTCTAATTTGTCACTTTTTCTTCGAAAACACAGAGATATGTCTCAAATTAGGCAGGACTCTCCTATGATGCCTGCGCCTCTCCGCCATTAAACCCGATTTTGAGAGTGAATTTTGTGATTTTTTAGTGTACTTATTGTTATTTAGGTTTTTAAGCAAGAATCAACTCTTCAATTACCTGTAGCAAAAGTTTGCGAGAGCCCCATTGTGCGGATTTTCCCACTTTCTTCAAAAGCCCATGGGTCATTGCGATACACAGGTATTCGCATTGGTTCAATTTCGGATCACAATAAAATTTGAACCGGAATTGAATTGCGATTTGAACCAAAATTGAACAGGAATCGAATCGAAATTGAACCAAAATCAAACCGAATTTGAACCGATTCATACCGCTGAACCAAGCCGAAAACCGAAATTTAGAGCTTTGATAAAAACCGAACCTGTAATGAGCTTAAAAACTTTCGCGACACGTACGCCAATCCAAAACCAGTTTGGAAAAATTATTTCGATTCGCTTCCATAATCTTTAGTGAGCATACCTTTTTATCTTGTAACCTTTTGCCAATAAATTTTAGAAATTTATACCACTGTAAGTGGGGGCAAGGGATTAAAGTTGGTGGTTTCTTTGGCTGGGAAACACTTGAAACACTTTGCGAAGGCAGTCGAATTGGAATACTCATAAGTGGTGACGTTCGATTAATAATACTTATTGTCACGAGATGTAATGGAAGCACCGAGCACAGGGAACGAAGGATGTGTCACAAGGACGCAACGCAAGGATCTGATGCGATATGAGAGCGGTTGCAGCGTGGAGCTTCCGCATTTTTAAGGTTCTGCCGCACAGCTGAAGCACCTTATTAAAAATTCAATTTAGGGACTTATTATGATTCACTATAGTATACGCAGCTGATACTTGGTGAACGCGCAACGTGATGTGCGTATACTGTTACGAAAGTTATAAACAAAATGGCGCAAAAAATATGTGTGAGGCAAGAAGTTTTATTTGTAAAATGGAGGCCTATAATCTATATCCGAAGCGGTGGGGTCAAAATTACTAGGAATTGCTAATGGTTTTGCATCAATACCTGCCGTGCGATGTTGCAAAAAGCTCATATCCCAAGGAATCGTAGATTAAAGTTCCTAAGTATCTATACGCTAAAAAAAGCTTCCGGTTACCGCAACCAGAATTCTGTTAAAAAGATTCCTCAGGGGAGTTCCTGGTGTAAGAGCTACCGGAATTTCGGTAAAAGAAACTAAAATTCCTGCAAATTTAATTAAAATTCAGATTACAATAACTGGAATTTTGGTCAGGAAAGAAAGAAACCCAAATTCTTGTTGCGTACAGTGATCGGAAATTTGTCTAATTATAAACTTTATGTGTATAGTCTTTAACTTTCGATGAAGCACTTGACCTTTAAGTTTAAAGAATGTTACCAATTTTATTATTTTCTGGATGCTTTTAACAATATACATATTATGTGCCATTTCCATACCTAAAGACCACAACCCAAATCTTCCTAAACTCTTTCTCCCACCTACGTGGTTCTTCAGTTGAAGAATATATCATATTATGAATTTTGTGTACGAATTGCGCTTTTTTTTGTAAATTTTAAAAATCAGCAATGGAAATCGGAAAGCTTTATAGTAATTTGCATGACATTGATGATTTTTTGGTAATCAAGACATTTCATGGTTCTATGAGTGCAAAAAAACCACTCTTTTAAACGGATTTCATTGGTGTTGCTGAGAAATTATCTATGGAGATTATTAAGCGGAGGGCCATCGGTCACATCGCGAATGTGAAGTTGGTTTTCCTTCAAAATCATAAGTTTTCGTTCCTGTTTCTTTCTCCTCTCTTCCTTTTTTATCCCAATTTTTATTTTTTCTGATATTCTAGAGGGGCACGGGCAAGCAGTTTTGCTATAATAGCGAAGTTTGGCCCCAAAACGGTTCCAGGAGCAAGCCCCTCCCCTCACCCCAGGTGGCGTAGCGTGCAGTTTGGCAACGTTGTACTGTGTCAATTTAAACCTATTTAAAAGGTCGAATGCGAAGGTGTTCACCGAACACCCAATAGTTCGATATTTTTCATGGGTTTAAATGGACGAACTGCAACGTTGCCAAATTGCACGCTACGCCACTGCCCCCCCCCCCCCCCAGGTCCTTTCGTTCTTTCCAAGGCAAATCAAGAGCCTCTGAAAATGTTTTCGCAATTTTGTTTTTGTTCCCCTCCACTTAATATAACGAGGGCACCGATGAAAATAATCAAACAAATTTATTAACATGATCATATGTATACTTCTACGCTTATAGTTCTACGATTAATTAAAAATGCATTTTCCACCGTTTCAAATACAAGAGCGCTCAATTGCTCGATTAAAAACTAACGGGGACGAATCGAAAAATAATAAACTCGCAAAAGCTCTTGAAGTGAGGATTGCGCTACTCAGCTATAATATACACACACGACACATACACAGCCGTGAAATCTTAAAGGGCGGGACTGTGCGACTCCCGGGAACCTAGAAGTGTGTGGATTGAACGCAGGAGGGGGAGGAAGAGGAGGAGGAAAAAAGGGAAGAAATATTGTCAAGGGGCCCCGAGGCCCGAGGAGAAGAGAGGGTGAGAACCGCGAGGCAAAACAAGGCACATCCAAAGAAATGGGTGGATAGTAAAATTGCGAGAGGGGAGGAAAGGGGAAGTATGGATACCCCCTACATTTTTAAAAATACTCTGCAATTGAGAGAACCCCATGCCGGATAGCAAGCTCACTGAACGTGTGATATGCTCGTTCGAAGAGAATTACCATGCAAATGATATGATGGTTTTTATGGGACGAGCGCTCCTCTTGTTTTATACGCCCTTCTATCGGCAATGTCCTCCTGTCGTCAGAGCGCGAATGACGTAGCGCCCGCTCGACCGTGCGTCCGTAGCGTCGTCGCTCGCGCTGTCAACGTTCGGGATTCGAGCAGCTGAGCCAAAGAGGATCCCCTCCCCCTCCCCCCCCCACCCTACCAACCCCCTCCCCCCTCCACCGGACACGCCGCTGCCGTTCCCACTATTCCTCCGTTCCCGTCCCATAGCGCGATGGAAGTCTTCCTACGGGAACATAATCAATCACCCGGGGGCTCGTGCGACACTTCTTCCTCCGCATACTTTTCTTTCACTGTACTTTTTTCCCCAGTTCTTTTCCTTATATTCCCCGTGGAAGGGAGGGTGAGGGGGAGGAGAAGGGGGAAGAGAGGCGTCGCGTAGAGTAGAGTAGAGCGCGAGGCGGATCGCGGCGACTTGAAGCTCGCGACTCGAAAGCAAGGTTGCCAGATTTGATTGAAACAAGAAAAAAAAAAAAAAAAAAATTATTTCCCCCCTATAGCATGAACCTCCACTTGAAACTAAAGGGGAGTCACTGTAGCAGCCCCCCCCCCCACGACGCTCCCTGAAATTTTCAGTTGCTTTCGTTCACAGTCAGTAAGTCATACAGACGCGGTGGGCTGTGGGCATAACGAGGTTTTAAATGGAAAACTATATGCTCGCCGAAAATGCTTAACATTTCATCAGTTTGCTCAACAACCTCATCACCCTAAAGCGCATTTTTTCGAGGGATCTGGTGGATCATTATAACCCGATCCATCATAACGATTTCGTATTTTATTTTGACCTGTGGGTCGGTCATTTACTTCATCGTTAAGACAGTCTTTGAGTGATGTCATTGGTCGAGAGCTGGTGAAACTTGGCTGTTACTATGGAAACCATCGTTAAAATGCTCGTTTTTTAAAGGCCTTTTACAAGTAGCCTTCAGAAAACGAGCACTTTAACGATAATTACCATAACAACAGCCAAGTTTTACAGTTCTTGACCAATAGCATCATTCATAGAATGTTTTAACGATCGCGGTTAAACGATGAAGTAAAGTGGGGTTCAGATGAGCCTGATGCTTGCTGGTTTTCAATATCCCCATCAAGTCAGCGATGCACACCATATCATTCGCAATAATATACTGATATAGGTGTTTGTTGTTTTTTTGGGTAATTTTTGGCGGAAACTGGTTTCAATCAAACCGACGTCTGGTGTTGCGCGAGTTTTTCAATTTTGTGCGTTATTTAAATTCTTATTTGGTTAAATGTTCGAATGTTAAAACAATTGTCTTATTGAAAAGTGTTCATGGACACTTCAAACACACAAACTTGTGTGTGTTTGTGGATCACAAACTTCCTGCGGATCATAAGAGTGACATAAAGACTTCTTAACCTCCACCCCCTCCCCTCTTTGAGACCCACTTTCATCGCTGCTGATTATGAATATTAGAAGGATAGGGTTGGTAAGGAGAGGTCTTATGTCTAAAAAAACATATGTGCATTTCAGAACTTATATACAAAGACTAAATAAGGATAGTCCTTCTGCTTGACGAAATGCTTTCATTGAAACTTAGAAAATGTGTCGACACCTTCAGAAAGTTTAAAAAGTCTTCTAGAGTGAATGTCTGAATCGTTGAAAAAATTGTTAACCGCAACCAAGAGCGACTTTATTTCATTGTGTTTTTGAATAATTCTTCGGAGGCACAATAATGCAGATTTTCTGAAACTCGTGCATCAGAACAGAAGTTTTGTAAGTTCTCTGCTGAACTATGCTTACTCGCAAAACTAGGATGAACCATCTGAGATTCTGAAATCGACAAATATGCGAATCAGAATGTTTGCTTTCAGCAATTTTCGCATCACATGTTAATTGGATTTTCAAATTACTCCGAGAACTTCCCAAATCAATCTGCTAATCACACTGGACTGAGTATATCAATAAATCGATTAGTTCATTGTAGCCGTGACTCTAAAAGAACAGGTGATTTCAATCAAATGTTCGCTCAGTGAGATCAGTTGTCAAACATTATTTACCAATAGAGGACATATCCACTATTATCGCTGCAGATTAAAAGTATAGTCATTTTGAAATCATCAAACACAAATATTGAAAAAAGTATAAATATATGATAAGCGTTGCGTCCAAAATCTGACAGCGCTGCCGGCGCCTCGAGCTGTTGTCACTTTTTCGATCGATATTTTCAGTGAGGGGAGGGGGGACCTCGCGGGGTGCAGAGGGTGACAGCCTTTTCCTCTCCTCCTACTTTTCATCCCCCCTCAACCCTCACCCTCCAGTCCCACCAGTCACCTCTCTCCCGCCTTCTATGATAATTGTGAGAAAAAGCTTTTCGCTGATGATGATTCGTGCGTCAAAAACCTCATCCCCGCGTCCCCCCTCGACATCCCCCCGATTACCAACGCTGCCACATCGTCTTGCCGTCATTTCCACCATGGCCACGGCAGTGTTGCCAAATTTACCGGTAAATGAAAGAAAATAAATTCTGTAAAGTGAGAAAAATGTTTCCCATCTCCTTCTCCTCCCTTTCCATCCCTATGTTGTGTCTCTCTCCTATCTTCCCCAATGTTTGATCTATCCTCTATACTGGGCTGCACCTGCAGTTAAGCCAAATATGAACACATCGCTGTGGAAGTACAATGTGGGATCATTTAGAAAAATGTAATTTTATGATAATACGAGACTGGTGAAACCGTTGACACCGTTAAAATGTCGCTGCAAACTTACGCCAAAAAAATGATTTTGGGCTCGAACGAAAGTTTTAAAATTCACTCCGACTGAAGATAAATCTTTCAAAAAGGGATGATATAGCTCTGTAACCTTTGCCATTGTGGAGGACGTGGCGCATTAATTCAACGAGCAATCTGACGAAATTGGATTTTTTTTTTTTTTCATTTAAGCCTGTTATAAAGGTCAATAAAGTCTTCGGTGCATAGTAAACCGAATTTTAAGCAAATTTGTAGCGAAGTCGACCTTTATAGCGGGTTTGAACGGATATTTTCCGAATTGCAGGCAATACCTTTTGGCAATTAATGAGATTTAACAATAGACACTCTCGTGATTAGAGGGCGTTAAATTGCCTCAAATTAATATATCAAATATTTTAAAAGATTCCCTCAATTTAAGGAGTGAATTTTGGAACTTTACAAGCCTAATATCGTTTTCCTTGCATGAACTTACACGGAAGAACCGACATGCTAATCCTTAACCCTCTCAGAACAAAGTTTAATCAGTCAACTTACCTAGCAAGTAAATAAATATTCCTGGTATGTATGTGGTACCCATTTTTGCCTAAATTGTCAATTGAAGGCGCTTAACAAAGCATTCTGTCGGATTGTCCATTATCTACAAAGGGTGTCCCAAAAGTAAGTGGACTGATGCTGTCATTTCAAAACTATTTTACCTAGAGATTTGATCTTGGTTTTATTTTAAAGATCAAATCATTTTCTATCGATTAAGACCAAGATCAGTTCATTTCATTAAAAATTAAAAAAGTTATGACGCTTTTTGTGAAGGGTGAACGCGCGCCGCCTCTAGGTTTTTGACAAAAAAATTCTTACCAATTATTAATCTTCTACTCCGCTATCCCCCGACTCCGCCTGAATTTCTGGTTGCTTCTCAAAGTATTTTCCGCCACTTTCCAGACATTTGTGCATTCTTTCCTCTCATTTTCTAAGAAACGTCTTCTCAAATTCTTCTTCTGGAATTTTTTTTAGGGTTTTTTGAACTGCTGTCTTGATTTCAGCCTTAGTCTCAAATCTTCGTCCTCGAAGATCCCTTTTCAATGTTGGAAACAGCCAGAAGTCGCATGATGCGAGATTTAGACTGCACGGTGGTTGTCTCAACAGTTTAATACCCTTCTTCTCTAAAAATTCAAGGGTAAAATTTGATTCATGCGGCCGCAAAATCCCCAGCATACCGCGCGCGCGTACTGAAAAGTGAACAGAAGTCGGCCGCGGTGAGATTGCTCCTGATTTTTTCCCGCGAATTGTCCGTCTTATCTCGTTATCTAGACAACGACTGAAGCCAGCAGACGGCCGTACATGTATGCCACGTCACTTAAGGTGTTGGCAAGTAATTTCAAGTGAAAAAAGTTCACTGGATATGTATAAGAGATGAGAAAAAAACAATTCAACCATTATTGTCAAAAACCTATAGGCGGCGCGCGTTCACCCGTCACAAAAACAGTCATAACTTTTTTAATTTTTAATAAAATGAACTGATCTTGGTCTTAATCGATAGAAAATGATTTGATCTTTAAAATAAGACCAAGATCAAGTCTCTAGGTTGGATAGTTTTGAAATGACAGCATCAGTCCACTTACTTTTGGGACACCCTTTGTATTGCTCTTTTGAGTTCTATTTAATGATTTGAAACAGATAAAAGTGAGCAAATATGTTTGAACTTGGTACATAATTTATTAGGTAGTTTTAGTTATTGTATTATGTATTTTAGCCCTTTAGAGCTGAAATCATATGTTTTCATGTTATTGATATGCCGACATTTTTTCAAAGTAAGTGGATTTATGAGATGCAGTTCATAAAGGGATAGTATGATGATTATTGAAATTGAACCTCGTAAAAGAAAGCTGTTTATTGGAGAGAGGCAAAATGACACAGGAATAGCATTGCTACTATGTGGACGATCGGCATTAAATAAAGTAGCAGACTAAATAATCTGTTGGTTGTTGAGGAAGATAACGATTTTTTTTTCTTTCGACAATTTCAAAAAAGGTCGAACTTTTTCTTTATTTCTCTCGTTCGCTCTCATTTTGCTATCCTATTCAAAAATTCCATCCGATACCTAGATGAACCCTCTCTCCTTACAACAAGCTCTGCTGTGCGCAGCTATGAATGAACGGATAAATCAATTTTTATGTAATGCTGATAAATCCTATAATCAACGTTTCATTTCCTACCCGTACTCCCGTCCGCTTTAAAATCAATTAGAGCAACTTATTATAAAAGTTGATCTGTAATTTTAAATGAGAGTCAGATGGGGAATTGTTATCGGTCCCTGATGACCTACATGACTATAATTTTGATTATTATACACGTTTATGATCCTCTTTAAACGAGGTTTATTATTATTTATTCAGTACTTCACCCGTCGGAGAGTAGCTAAATATTCCTACACCGACGTACTTGTTTTTGCCTAACCCATTAATGTAAGGTCGCTCAAAGCTACGATCTTTTACAGTATTCCTAATCGAATAAGGTTCTTTCATGACCAATTTTGAAACAAAACTGGGTGAATCAGATGAAAGGAAATGTCTAAGTACACGCAAAGGTTTAACATACAGGGTGTCAATTAAAAAAGGAGCCAGGCTTAATATCTCGAAAACGGCTCCGAATTTCGAAAAACGCTGAAACACGTGTTCGATTATTTCGAGGGGGACATCTTTTGAGGGGGTCCCCAATTTCGAGGCCCCCCTCTGGGGGGCCCCAGGGGGGTCAAGTCCCATATTTCAAATGGGGACTCCCATTTTTTTTTTGATAATCCGAAAGAGGGTAAAATTCTAAGACTTTTGGCGCAAACTGAAAGTCGATATCGTTTTTCGTGTTCGATATATCGAAGGTCAAAGTTCGATATGGACCCATCTTCAGAAATTGGTAACTTTCCTTTAAATAGTCCAAATTTCAAAAACTTTGGGTCTAAAATGCTCTACAGAGCAAGCACTTTTCAGAAAAAAATTCAATTTTAACAGAACTTTAGTCAAAATTTGGTTTTAAAGCCCCCAAACATTTTTAACGTTTTTGGCCCCCATGGGGGGCTATCAGAAAAATTCCGAGAGACGACCCCTATCGAGTGATACATCAATCAAAAAGGCGTAACAAACTGAGCATTTTGGCGCAAACCGGAGGTCCATATCGTTTTTTATATTCGAGATATCGCATTCTGTAAATCGACATTTGACATTCGATATCTCGAATATGAAAACCGATATGGACCTCCGGTTTGCGCCAAAATGCTCAGTTTGTTACGCCTTTTCGATTGATGTATCACTCGATAGGGGTCGTCTCTCGGAATTTTTCTGATAGCCCCCCATGAGGGCCAAAAACGTTAAAAATGTTTGGGGGCTTTAAAACCAAATTTTGACTAAAGTTCTGTTAAAATTGAATTTTTTTCTGAAAAGTGCTTGCTCTGTAGAGCATTTTAGACCCAAAGTTTTTGAAATTTGGACTATTTAAAGGAAAGTTACCAATTTCTGAAGATGGGTCCATATCGAACTTTGACCTTCGATATATCGAACACGAAAAACGATATCGACTTTCGGTTTGGACCAAAAGTCTTAGAATTTTACCTTCTTTCGGATTATCAAATAAAAAATGGGGGTCCCCATTTGAAATATGGGACTTGACCCCCCTGGGGCCTCCCAGAGGGGGGCCTCGAAATTGGGGACCCCCTCAAAAGATGTCCCCCTCGAAATAATCGAACATGTGTTTCAGCGTTTTTCGAAATTCGGAGCCGTTTTCGAGATATTAAGCCTGGCTCCTTTTTTAATTGACACCCTGTATATATGTAAAATGAAATCAAATACACATATCAGTGCAATTTTCTGCTATTTGCCGCGATAAATGTTCAAATGAAATTCGGCGAGTCTTGGCGGCATTTAAAAGAGCGCCCCCACGCAAAGGTGATCAATCGACCACCGGCACCGCCTTTATCTTGCTGTCGATGTAAAGTCTTAGCCGACTAATTATCATGAGAGTAGAAAAACCCCTCCCTCATCCCGGCCACGGATGACCCTCACGATGAGGGTTGGAAACGTAGGTAAAAAAAAGAAAGAATAAAAGTAATTTTGAAACAGGCCCAGGGGAGGGGAAAAAAACAGGAAGAAAAAATTCAGCAGAACTCAATCACTGAACTACGGAAAGACTCGAAGAACGCAGTTAGTTGTTTAAACCGGGCGAAAAAAAGAGGGCGAAATCTCCTTTCCACCCCCTTTCCTCTCTCGCCCTCTCCCTCTCTCTGACCCTTAACAATGAGCGATTTAATGGAATACTTTTCTCAAAGTTAAGTACCGAATAGTCCGATGACGACTATATAGGTTTAACGTTGCCAAAAGTACAGCTTCAGCTTATTGTTAGTGAATTCGGCCGCACAACTTTTAATTCCATAAAGCTTGGAACACTCGCATGATCAGTGGTAAAAACTTCGGATAACATAACGCTTTTAAAGCTTAGTTTCAGCATTATTGCTAACGAAAAAAATTGAATTTTGGGAGAAATTTCTGTAATAATAACAATAATACTAATGATAATAATGTTTATATTCATAATTCACAATGAACATGGAATAGTGCGTCATAAATAGATTTACAAATGAATTTAGAGCTTTATTGAATTTGAATTGAATTGATTTACAGATGGATTTACAAATTTAAAGGTCATCAATAGAGTACTAAGATCTCTGTAGTTTTGTAATCTTTCTTGAATATTTGGAACGAATTGGCCCTTTGAATACGGTGTGGGGGAGATTATGAAAAAGATGTCCACCAAATTTAAGATTTTCAAATCTGTCCCATTTAGACAGTAATTTTCTCGATCTTAGAGCGTTTTAGATCTTACCGGATTTCTAAGATTTGAAACTTGAGCGTTGGCAACAAGGACCAGATGATTCTACTGCGTTCCACTGTGGGTGCGGGGTCTGAAAATGTCCAGTTTTCAAATTAACTCGGTGATTAATGATGTTCCATAAGAGTAGAAGTCCCAGCCCGACCCACGGCACCAGTTTCGGAATCGGAATTTTGGGGGAGAGAACCAGAAGATTGGCTCGAGGAAAGTATCACATAGACAAAAGAAGAACGCTTTTAATACACCCCTGTGCGAGTTTTTATTTCATTTATTTTCTTCTCCGGCCCGAAAAACTCTCTGACGATGGCGCAAAGGTCTCGGCGCTCTTCGCAATTGGAGAAAAAAAAAAGAATTTAGAAAAATCAGACCGTCGGTCGTTACGCACTGGTAACTGGACCGTGTAGAAAACGATGTCCAGTTTTGTTTGTTTGTTTGTTTTTTGCCCCCCCCTCCCCCTCGAGGGAATCTCAATCAAAGCCGCTTTCCGGTTCACTGAATCGTTCGTACAATTCAACTTGCTCAATTGTATTATATCAAACTGGACTTTTTGTCTGACTTCAAATAAATGTATCACTGTAACTGTTTTGCTCTAAACGTTGATCACATTACTTTTCGATATATATTTATCCTTGAGTATTTTATTTTGAAAACATCTGGACTTCGCACCAAAAGATCCGACGGTGTCTTCTTCAGACCGTTAGCCATGGTTTTCGTCCCCGGACACTTTCAATTGTAACGCGAGTATCGACTGTTCTCATAGTTGAGGTAGGTCATACATAATGTGCTTCTTTAAAATAAATTGAAAAAATAAAAATAAAAACTTACGCATCTGGGTCTTCTAGACCGATGGGAGGTGAAGTCATTAAGGGTAGAGCGCATTTTTTATCCCAAAAATTTTGTCACTAAACTCGGAAAATAAATTCATTCTAAGCTTTAATTAACAAGACTTGAAATTATTCCTTTTCTGTTGATTATTTCCGCCCGTCATTTGCGTTTTGCCTCGTTGAGCTTCCATCAAAACCTCTAAAGAGAGCCAAACAGAAATTGATTAAAAAATAAAGCCATTTTTGTTTAAAGGAGGTTTATCTGCCGGCCTCTGTTCCACATTCGATACTAATCTCAAAGGGTAAAAAGTGGATAAGTCCAAAATTTAATGTCCACTATGCAGAAGAGGCTATAACATTTGAGTTGAGTCCAGTATGGATGTCCGAGAAATGTTATCCTTGAACATTAAAATGTTCTGAGGAAAAAAATGTCCATATAAAATGGTGTTTAAGAGTAATAACAAGGATATATCATGCGAACCTTTAAAAAATATTTCTTTGTGATAGTAATATGAAGATATTTACTAATCTCAGAATTGATTTCTTCACTTTTGTCAATGTTATGGCCATAGTGTATTTGATGTTGGACCATGTTTTCCGCCGAGGCTTTGATCATTTAACAATTGGGCTCATATCCTGATACTATTGAACGCATTTTAACTTATTTAAATGTTGAAATTTAATTGCTATTTGACATTCTAATGTTAGGAAATATTTTCAAGGACATTTATGGATTGGTTTTTTCTTTCTTGCAGGACATTTTTTTGTAAAGTGTTGACGGTCATTTATAGAGGCAGTCCTGAGAGAAACAATCCAAAAAATGCTTAGTGGTGATCAGTGGCGTACGCAGGGGAGGGCTAAGGGGGCGAAAGCTCCCCCCCAGACCTCCGATTTTTAGGGGTGGAGGGGAAGGGGGGAACAATTTTCCGTCAAACGCTCATCAGTGCGAGCCCCTCCCAAGAAAAATCCTATGTACGCCACTGGTGGTGATAACTTTGTCCAAGAAATTAGCAGTTTATGGCTAGAGTATAAGATTTCTTCGAAAGAGAACACTCGACGTTTCGTGAATCCTTTCGCTTTCGGAAACCGTTGTCTTAACTTACCATAAGGAACTCGAAAAATCTTGACAGTCCGTAAAATCCATCGTCACATGTTTCGGATGCGATTAGCCTCGGTTCTCACAAGCTCCAGCTTTGGTTACTCGGTTTTTCAAAGGGACAAAAATGAGGGATCAGAGCAGGTAGATAGGGTTCTATTTAGAGCGGAAACTGAAAAGCAGCGAAGAAACACATCCTGAAAGATTTGAGCGCGAGGGCGAGGTTCCGGCAATGTTGCCGATCCTTCTATCTATTGCTTTGACTTCATTTTACGTCATCTTTGTGAAATTTTCATAAACTTGCACTTCCGGAAAACTTCGTAAACTGTAGCATTTAAAACGCTTGGATTCTGAGGAAAAATAAAATAAAAGAAAGGAAAAGTATAAGTTTAGGAATTGTTTTCCGAGGTCACGCCTTTACTCAATCATATTGAAGTTAGATTCATTATTGTGATATATGAATTAAATACTTGTTAAGAAGGGGTGGATCTAATAAATGACTATATATATAAAGAATTTTTCTTCAACAAAGAAATAAAGTTCCAGTCTTAGTTGCCGAAATAAAGTTTTTTTTTTGTTTTGTTTTTTTTTGTTTTTGTTTTTGTTTTTTTTTTTAAAGAGATAGGTAATGTGTGAAAGACTGAAAGAGACGGAAAATGTGTGACACCATGAAAACCTTTATCGTTTTAGTAAACAACCCTCTGCTCAACCTCCAAATAAATAAAAAAGGGAAAAAAAAAGAATTCAAACACGTTGATGCTCATCAAATAGGTGCAAAATCAGCGATTTGGTGGAAAATTACACGTGATTTACATTTACAAGTAAGTGCGTGTGAAGGCAGAGATTCCAGTAAATAATCAGTAACTCGCAATACATAAAATATCTTTTCATGAGGCTGATATTTGTGCTACTCTAAGGTGTGTGCGGGGGAGGGTGTACCTGGAAAACGCATAATTAACGAAAAAGGTGGTGAATTGCCAAACGTGCCCAAAAATAGGCAAGCGTTCAACTCCCCTCACCCCCCTTTGGCTTTCTTTCTTGACACGCGCGCCGCGCCGTTGGTGATGCTCTTACCGGTCACGACATGGAGCAAATTTTCAGTTCGTTTTTAAATGCGAGTGCGGATTCAGCACAGTAATTGTACGTAACCTGAAAATCTTAGTCACATAATGATTCGAATTTTCAATTTTACATCTACCGCCGTATATTCTTTATTTGTCAACAGTTTTCGTCCGTAGAATGCAGTGAATTTTAGACATCAAGCAAGATTTAGACACCATTTGTTTCCAGAGAGAGCCTAATGTTGGGCGCCACCAGAAGCGCGAGAAAACAAGTTTGATCGTTTGACCTTGACTTCCCTGTCTAATGCGGGTCCAAATAAAATGAGGCACTTTGTATAGGACTTCTGCTCATAGGTGGCCCGTTTATGGGGCTATTGGGGCCCCCTCTCACTTTTTTGAGGACGTAGGGCTAATATTTTTTTCAAAATAACAAAAGAAATAAAAAAAATAATTGATCCCCCAACCTTTTTTTCGACCCCACAAACCGCCCATACTTTTGCTGTTACACGCAGCAAATAATTTTATCAGAGTCCTTTTTTGAATCTTTTCTTCTTGGGTATTGTAAGTCAAAATCCATTGGAAAAAAGGAGATCATTTACATAAAAATAAAATTTTCGGCGAGAAAGGAAGGAAAAAGAAAAGAAAAGAAAAAAAAACATGCTGTGAAGGGTTAAGGTTGGCAACTTTGGGCGAATAGGACCGAAGGCGTCGTCGCTTTGCGTCGAAAATTCAAAGATTTGACAAGATCTCGCCCTATCCCTTAGCAGCTCCAGGGTCGGTCTGCTCCCAAGTCCCAGAGTCTCACCATCTTCACATGCACGGGGGCATAGATAATCAAAGCGAGATACTTCTAACTCCCCTCCTTCCCTCCTGAATATTTCCCGCACCTTCCCCAAGTTACGTTCCCCCACCGCGTCCCCCATCACCCATCCCCCATCCTCTTCCTCCCTTTCTCGCTGTTTTCTCCTTATACAGCAGCCAGCCAGCCGACCGACTGGATGGCGCGGGGCACGGCACAGAGGATCGAAATGTGGAATTTTTCGGAAATCATGATTACGAACAGTGCATTAGAGACCCTGTATGTAGAGAGTTAAGATGCAAGTGCACGGAAAAAAAGCTGGTAGAATTTACCATCTGCACAGCTAATTTTGGAGTCTGCTATCGAGTATGGTAAATTTCACCAGATTATACACTAAAAAATCACGAAATTCACTCTCAGAATCAGGCCTAATGGCGGAAAGACGCAGGTATCATTGGAGATCCTTACACTGAAAAAAAATAAGTTAAATTTAACTAATTTCTACTTAAAAGTATGGACACCACTTAAAAACTGTAAGTTTGACTATTTGAATTAGTAAAATTAACTCCGTGCCGTGTTAATTCAACTGTTTTTTCACTATTTTAAAGAGTTAAACTAATAGTTTTTAAGTGGTGTGTCCATACTTTTCACTATACTCTGTTCACGATAAGAAGGCGGGTGAGAGTTTAGGTAGTAATGCACTATTTAGCAACAGTGCGGCTATGCTGGCTACTCCAACCCTTCGCAGTGGCCCTTGTTCTCCCGAACTCTCTCTTGGCACGGAGGAATTCCAAGAACCGACAGACTCAAAAATTTACACACGCCCAGTAAAAATTGCGAACGGTCAAAAATACGAGAAAACGGACGAAATTTTCGCCCTAAAGGGCCAAAACTCGGAAAAACCAGTCGACTTTGAATATTGATGACTCTGAGAAATTCGTATTTTTCAGCCCGAATTAAATTCAGGATATTTCGTCTAATATCGAGTTTACGACTGTCATCAATATTCAAAGTCGACTAATTTTGCCGAGTTTTAGTCCTTGAGGACGAAAATTTCGTCCGTTTTTTCGTATTTTTGACCGTTCGCGATTTTTACTGGGCGTGTGTAAATTTTTGAGTCTGTCGGTTCTTGGAAATCCTCCGTGCCAAGAGAGAAGTCGGAAGAACAACGGCCACTGCGAAGGGTTGGAGTAGCCGGTATAGACGCACTGTTGCTAAATAGTGCATTACTACCTGAATTTTCACCCGCCTTCTTATCGTGAACAGAGTATAATTCATCGATTTTTTTTTTCAGTGTATCTAAATTGAGACGTATCTCTATGTTTCTATAGAGAAAGTGACATGATAGACAGAAATATCCCATCATGATGCGTTAATCGCCATTATGAACTTGCCGTTTTATTAGTTATGTGGGTTTATTACTGAATTTTAGAATTTCGTGATTTTCGTGATTTTCGCTGGTTTTTACATCAGATTGAACCATTAATTTGCTCACATCAAAAGTTTGCAAGAGCCCCAGCCCCAATATAAGATATATCATATCAACCCTGAAACAATAATTATTCTGAGGCAAAAAACAAATATTATTCTTGTCCGGAAAAACCCATGTTTCGGTCCACTGAGAGCGGCGCGGCGGCAGGAGCGCGCTCTACCATTAATCATTCCCGGTATTGACTTTAATATTTTGTGCATTACCGGCGTATGAAGCAAGCGACAAAAACTCACCCTCCGATTTTATATATATACACATACGCGCGATATGCGCGATGTCTTAAGAGATACGGCAATTCAAAAAAGATATGATACAACTACCCCTTCCCCTCCCAGAGACCCTCGTTACTCCCGCTCAAAGAGCTGCGTGGCCATCAAAAGAAAGTTCCCTCAAAAGCAAAGCAGTAGTCAAAATATTTATTTTGAACATACTGCGTGGTGCTTTTATTGTTCTTTGTTCAAATGATTCTTTTCCGAAAGCAAACGTCGAAAATACGGATGAATACATGATAAAAATATACGTATGTGACCCCCCTCCTCTGACTTCCGTAAGTACCATGACCTTCAAAAGAAAGTTCTCTTATCGAAACGAACCTTAATCATTTTTCCTTAAAAATATCATTAACTCTCTCTCCAACAAGAAAGAAGCCAAGAAATAAGAAATTAGAAGGAACAAGAGAAATAATGATCAGCGTCTTTAAAGGAGTACAACATTTATCAGAATGAATGTGTTTGTAAATAGCTGAGTGGAAGACAATCAATGATTTTGATCATTAAAATTTGATAACATGTGACTAATTTTTTTGAGCTTTTTTTGAGTTAAGTAGTATGATGAAGACATATCTGAAATTAATCAATTCGAGTTGATTGACTTATCTAAATTTTCTAATGGGGCTGTTGTGCACTTTTGCTATAACCCTTTGAGGGGCGCATTAAGGGTAGTGGTCAAAAAAACTTGACCATGTGTTTTTTAGGGTCCCTAAGGTCTAAATAACTCAAAAAAAATTGTTGTCAGAATTTCCCATGCATTACATGCAGAGATATGAGGTGGTTACCCAGTGTAACCACTGCCCCTGAGGGGGAAAAACTAGTTTTACTAATGAAAAATAACTTTTTCCGGAAAGAAAATTAAAATCAAAGAATCAGAGGAGGCAAAAGTAGTAGCAAAATGAATATTTTTGAAAGAAATTACTTTTATATTCTTTACATCTATTTGTTCCACAATTTTTTGTCCAAAACAATGAAGTTTGATCTCGAAAATCAGTAAATTTATCGTGCGATACGCAGAATAAAGTGTTTAGTTTAATTTTTTTCCAACATATTTTAGCTTGAGGAATGTGACGTAGTAATGCTAGTTCACGTTTCTCTTGCTAAAATTTTGTGCCAGTCTAGTACACTTTTAATAATTAACAATTATATAGACAACAGTTATTTAGAAAAAGGAAAATAGAAAAGTTTGGAGATTGAGAATTTGTGAGAAAAGAAAGAATTTAATTTGTAAAAGGCAATATGGAAGGCAATTTATAAGAAAAGAAGAGGGAATTCTGAAAGATAATTTGAAGGTAATTTAGTTAGTGCAATGTAAATGAAAGCAATAAGTAAAGGTGCTTCATAAGGTAATTTAGAGGGTAATGCATGAGAAAAGAGACAGCGATGAACGACTCATTCTATCCGCCAAACGATGAAAAAATTAGGTATTTTTCTTATTTGTGAAATTGAAGAATCTGTTTCTAAACTATTGAACGAAAAATGATTCGTTTGAATCCCAAAAAGTGATTGATAATAGAATAAACAGCTGCAGACTGAACAGAATGTCAACATAGAATGTGCTTTGCCCCATCCGGGGCAGTGGTTACCCAGTATAACCACCATTTTCCAAGCTATGTATTTATGACAAAATGTTGGAAAAAGCTGCTTACAACAGCTGAATATTGTCTACTAGACTCCTATCTATAACGAAACATGAAAAAAACATCGATATATTGATACAAATTTTAGAAATAGATAGATTTTGGCGGAGATATTGAAGCACGCCAGTTTCTAGCCGAATCCGGTATAAACCTAACCTTTGTAAATAAACAAATATCAGCGGTGCCACCACAAAATATTTTTTTCCCTATTCTAGACTATCATACCAACATGCCTGCATGACCGAACGGTGCTGCACTCTGTACGCATGGTCAGGGAAAAAAAATTAAAAGGTGGTTACCCAGTCTAACCACTGCCCCGCAAAGGGTTAAGCGATTTAACAGTCGATTCCGGTGTAAAAACCTTGACGAATAACAATGGCAGCACTAAAAACTTCCGAAATCCACTCTTAAACTCAATAAACGCTTTTATTTACGAGGGCGCAATGGTGGCCGAGGGCATAGTTACAATGGGAGATACCTATCTTAAAATAGTCATTCTTTCTATGCTTACAAGGATGATTCACAGAGTAATTAGTCATCAGAGTGATGATCCACATCCGATGAATGGTACCGCAACACCCAGTGACACCGGTGTCAAATGAAAGTCGTCTCTTATTGGTCACTTCTTGATAGAGTTACAGTATTGTTAGATGGGAATCTCCCATTGATACTGCCCTCAGCCATCATTACACTCGCGCAAATAAGAGCGTTTATCGAGTTTAGGAGTGGATTTCGAAAGTTTTTACTTTTTAGTGCTGCCATCGTTATTTTTGGAGGTTTTTACACCAGAATCGACTATTAAATCGCTTATAGCAAAAGTGTGCAACAGCCCCATTGCCATTATCCATTTCCACGAAAGCCATCAGATACAGAGTTGCTTCTTTGGTAATAAAGTAAAAGCGCCATGAAAAAGTATGTATGGCGCTGTCGCTGTGAGATAACTATTCGTGCTCGGCAGATATCAAATTGCATCTATCCAAAATGAAGGCGCTGACGTTCGAAGGTGACTATCTCATTCTTACAAGGTTACAAAATTATTGAGTTCGAGGGATGAGCCTCCTCGCTAGGTACTGGTCCTTCGATCCTCGCAAGTTCGCCTGGAGAAGTCACGGATGTCATTATAAAGAGGGGCATTTTTAAAAAGACATCGTGCAATTCCTCTAAAGCTAACGATGTCGTCAATGGCATTTGAACTCAACCAGACGGACACACTTGTTTGAACTGGGCGGAATCATATGCACAAAACGACTCTCTCAGTCTCTCACCCTGCGCGAGGCTGCGTAAAAGATTAATAGTAATCATGTCTCGCCGGACGGTCATTCATAAAAATGCTCTAATGCTTTTGAGTGTATACATCATATAACCGTTTCAGACTTCTTCCGCTAATCTTTTCCGGTATATTAAACTTGAGTTCCCGTTTGACCTCTTGCATGACAATACTCATGATGTTAGTATTTTGCCCGGCCCCTTATCTTTTATTCTATTTATTTATTTATTCCTTTTTATCATGTTTTTTATCCCCTTTTTTTGTGATTTGAGATGCTCTAAATTATCTCTAAACATTTTTCCTTTCACGACGTATTCATTTAGACTCGTTTGAATGAGGGTTTTTTTTTTTTTTTTTTTTTTTTGGGCTCTTTCCTCTTTTGTGTTTCTTTCTCCCCCTTCAATAAAAATTATACTTAAATAGAAGAGAGGGGAGTGATTGCTACATTAAGCTTTAATCATACTCAACAATATATTCATACTCATTATTACATAGGATCAGGACTTCCTTTTTCTTATTTTACTTAAACGTATTGCGACTCCTATACCTTCAGTCTGCACTCAGGAACTACACCTATTTTACACCTTAGGGCACGCCTACTTTTTAAATTGACTTGTGGTGGTAGCATGGTTCATTGGTTGACATTTTTTGCAATCAAAACGAAGTAGTAATATATTAAAAGCAGAAAGTCTTACTCTAACCCTTTACTGACTTTCTATCATTGAGTTATCATGTCATGTTTCTATACTTTATTATTTTATAAATACTTCCAATGTAACGACAAAAGCTGGAAATGGCCTGCCTTTCTTGGGCGAGTTTACACATATGTATAAGATTCCCCTTTCATGCAAGTTGGGTTTCTAATGAATTTTCAAAAAGTATGCGGTTTGCTTATTAAATTATTTGAAAATTACTCGTATATTCGTTCAGTCCACTCGTTTAAGTATCATTGTCTGACTGATTGTGAGTCCTCCCTGGTTGGCATTGAAAAGGTAAAGTGAGTAAATCCAAAGATTATGGTTTGAAATCTTATTGATTCAACTTGGCTTGGGTTGAAACCTTCGTTTAATTCATTCGAAAGACAAATAAGACGTGTGATCAGCGAAGAAGGCTGACATTTTGCGTATATATGGTTCTACAAATTTCCGCATTGAACTCATTGTAACATTTTTGACTCTCCCGATAAAAATCCAATAGTAAAAGTTCCTAAAGTTCACAAACATAAACAAGAAATTTGAATCTTTGACCTAAAAACTTACGTTGTTGTAGAGGAGGCATAATATAAGTAAATTAATAATAAAAAATAAAAAAAAAACACGATTGGGATTGATGAGTATATTGGTTATTTTGATTTATTTGGGATATCCAGTTCTCACTCGATTTTTGCGAGGGCTACTCGACGTGAGATGTGTAGAGCTTACAAAGGATCAAGGATTGAAATGATCAGCATCAGCCGATTTTCAGAGGAACGTCGCAAAACTGTTTGTTCAAGAAGTTTGAAAGGTTAACATTGCTCTTTCATCCTTTTCCGTCTCACAAAGCACTGTTTTATAAGACTCAGCAGTCAGCATAGGTGCCACCCTTAAAAATAATTCCGGAGCTTCATCTTCGGCAGAAACTATAGAGACCCTTTGCTACAACGATGGGTTCCAAGATTGAGAGAGGGGGAGAGGGAGAGAGAGAGAGAAAGAGAGAGATGGGAAGTGACTGGAACTTTGAGGTCCTGAATGATTAATGATGGCTGCTTTCAAAAAAAAAAAAAAAAAAAAAAAAAAAAAAAAAAGAGGATCACGTGATACTGGTTACTGCAACCGGTTGCAGTGTACCAAACCGAGTCAGAGAGGTCCAAGAGACCTAACCGGTCTTCTCCCGCGCCAACAATTAATCATCAAGGGGATTCCATCGTCCGCTCTCCTCCGGGGTCTCTCATTTCTCTCTTTCTCTCTTTCTCTCTTTCTCTCTCGGCTCGACGCAGAGGCAGGCAGGGCGAGGCACCAAGGCGCAAGGAACCGTGTTTTTTTGAAGTCCCAGATAAAATGCAATTAGTTTATGATAATGCTCATGATTTTTCGTTGAAAGTGGCTCGCTGTAAACTGACCCACGACCCGGACCAATTGGCCTCTGCCCGCGGCAGCGCGGCTCTCATTCAATTTCAAATGATTTTCTACTTTCGGTCCGATTCTATCAAAACCGCCGATGCTTCCATCCACCTTCGCGCCGAGTCAAAGCGGTGAAAGATGATTTTTCGCCACGATGCAAGGTGTATGAGAGTCTTAACGGGTCTTTTTCAAACTTTTGCTCCTTTGATGAATCACTTGAAAATAACATTGAAAGCATCAAAAAATTCCAAAATCCACTCACAAGCTTATAAAAAATGCGTTTAACAAGATCAGAGGATGACGGTCGAATGATAGGGTGACAATGGAGGTGGAATCCCATCTAATGGGGTTGTTGTAGAGGTCGGAATTTTATGTTTTTGATTACAGATTCTGAAAACGTTCGCCGAGTAGAGCATTTTCGTTTTTTTGTTTTTTTCCTACGACCAATAGAAGCCGAGATAATCGACTTTGAAACATCGCCAATTATTGCATCATATATACTAATTATTGCGCAATCCAGTGCACTACGGTTCTCATATCTCTTAAACTTCCAAAAATAACCCTATCGACCTATACCTCATTTTGAAGCAGAAGTCAAACGGAATCGTTCTGTGCAAATCTCAGTCTAACTGCTGTCGTTCCAAAATGGCGCCGATCCAAATATTAAGATGGCGCCAGAATATAAAAATAAAAAAACCCGCCATTTTGGAACGACAGCAGTTAGAGACCTGAAATTTGCACAGAACGATTCCGTTTGACTTCTGCTTCAAAATGAGGTATAGGTCGATAGGGTTATTTTTGGAAGTTTAAGAGATATGAGAACCGTAGTGCACTGGATTGCGCAATAATTAGTATATATGATGCAATAATTGGCGATGTTTCAAAGTCGATTATCTCGGCTTCTATTGGTCGTAGGAAAAAAACAAAAAATCGAAAATGCTCTACTCGGCGAACGTTTTCAGAATCTGTAATCAAAAACATAAAATTCCGACCTCTACAACAACCCCATTGCAGCTTTTCTACGCTAAGAAAAATGATTCATCATTGAGAAAGCTATGCAATTAGATGAGCTCACCACTGTCACCCGCGAAACGCATTTTTTGAGTTTGTGAGTGGATTTCGGATTTTTTTGATAATATGCGCTCTCAATGTCATTTTCAAGCGATTTTACTTATTGTTAGGGACCAAACCTCTATAATGATGTAGCAAAAGTTTGCATCAGACCCATTATGAAGTTAAGCTTCTTTGATTCTTATTTGTAATAATCGTGTAATCGTTGGATACTAAAAAAAAAAATGCCTCCCGGCAGGCCGGTAAGACGAAGTAGATTCCATGCTTGGTTAAATCATTTTTTCACAAATTTAAATATAGGTTATAATTTTCGTTGATTTTTTATTTTTTATTATATCAGCTGCTCAAAATCCAAATATTATTGTGAAAAAGATTATATTACCAATAGAGAAATGTCTAATCTTTTCAATGCAAGTGAGAAATAAAAGCTAGGTTATATAAGTTTTTCACAAATTTTAATAAATAGGTTATGTTTTAATTTTCTTTGAATTATTGAATTTTTTTTATCAGCTGTTCAACGCATTTAAATAAAAATGCCCATAAGAAAAAGATTATAGTAACAAGATAGAAAAATGTGTAATCTTTGTAACGCTAATGAGAAATAAATCTGAATAAGAGCAGCTGATAAAACAAGAAAATAAATAAATAACGTACCTAAGCAACAGTGTACGTGGAAAACAAAGAAAGAGCAATTATACCAATAAATCATCCTTGTCTTTCACTTGTAAAATCCCATAAGAAACTAAATAGCTTGTAAAACACGTACAACACAAGGAAAATTCAAGGAAAAGAGCATATGAACTAAAAACATCCTCCACGATATATACTAAAATTTACGATACAAAAAAACAATTTCTTCATATAAAAACACTGCCAAAAAACCCGAAAAACACATCACTATAACTTGCTTACAACGCAAAACACGAAAAAATGACTCAAGTAAAAAAGTTGCGTAACAAAACGGCCAGCATAAGTTTCCCCAAAAAAAACACTCAATACAAACACTCGCAAAAATAAACCTCAAAAACACATTTTACGACTCAAACACGGCCCATAGCGCGAAAACTAACTGTCGGATTTACACCATCTTCGAACTCATGCAAGAATTAAACCCAACGAATAGTTGAGAAAAATTTCAAAAATAAAAACCAAAAATTACGAACAGGATCGTCACTTCAAGCTGAAAAAAAGAATCGGTTCATCTGACTAATTTATTATTAACGAAACCTGCGCTGTCTATTTGTACTATCGACATATTAAAGATTGTCACGACATTTTCACGACAGCTCTTATGTTGTGGAATGATACATTTGAGCTGAAATCGAGCCGTAACAGGGGTAGATATTTTTAACTGTTACGGTTATGTTTCTACTTGTAGCAGGTTCACTTGTTCCACTTATAGTACTTGTAGTAGGCATATAGTTAATTCAAAGATTGGTATAGAATTATTAATTGGATATCGATATGATATGAAAATGTATGATCAATCAGTTAGTATTGCTTGTACATTTATTTATTTGACTTCTTAGCTTATTTGTTTATTTTCTTTTCTTTTTTACATTCTCACTCAAATGTAATTACAAAAATTGAGAAAGTATATTGCGATGGCGCAGAGGTATTTCATTTTGACAGTTGGCCTCTCGCGACTTAGTCAATCATAATTTTACATAAAATAATGGCCTCTCATCATGGCTTTATACCATCTGAAAAAACATACTTTTATCATATTCCCATATTTCTTAACCCTTTATAACTTAGAGACATTTATGAAAAAAAATTCTGTGGCGTCCGTTTGTCAGTCCGTCAGTCCGTATGTACCTTCCCATAACTTTTGAACCATTGGTCCTTATGCTTCCAGATTTCGCACAGCTGTTATTCTTTGGATTCGCCAGAGGCATTTTGTTTTGTTTTTGTTTTTGTTTTTTTGAAATTTCAACTTTTAGGTTAGTTATGGGGAAAAAATGATTCCCCTTAAAATCAATGGTAAAGTTCAAAATTCAAGTTTAGCTCAATTAGTTTTGATGAAAGTTGGCAAAAAAAAAAAAAAAAAAATCGGGGTTATTTGTTTCGATCCAAATTTTGTCACGTGAAGAGTTTTAATTATAATTAAAAATTGAAGTAATTTCGATACTTCTTAGCGACAAAAATCGATAAAGGCTCTCCGCGCCGAAGGTAGGTACTTATATTTAACAGGTATGCTCAACTCGCTTTCCGCGTCATCTTCTGTGGCGCGCAGTTCAAAATCATCAGCCAAGATGGCCGACAAAAGAAGAAAACAAACCAACTCACTCGGGCGACTCCGAGAGTGTCACCCGAGTGAGGTCGTGAAGATTTGAAGATTCGCGAATGATTGAATAACAAACATTTTCTTCTTTTCTTTTTTTGCATTTGTTAGTGCGAAGTGCAGTGGGCACTGAAAAAAAAAAAAAAAAAAAAAAAGTGTAGAATTTAACCCCTTATGGACCACACCCGAGTATACGCGTCTTTGTCTCTACCATATTTCACATTTTTTCAGTTTTCATTCTGGATAAACGCGATTATCTATGAAAACACTTACAAGATCAGCTTTCGCCGGGCGCCTTCAAATCGTCGTATTGGCAATTTCAACTCCCCCAAGCACGAACAGTTAACTACCTTTCTTTCATGTATAAAGGGAAGAGCGGTGTTCTTTTGAACTATCTCGGTCATTAGAGGGTTAACTCTTTTTTAGTTAAAAGTAAGGACGCCACTTGAAAATTGTTAGTTTGACTGCCGATATATGCCCAACTTTATTTGAACATGTCGGGTGTTTTTTGGTGTTTTTCTCAAAAAACACCATCTTAGAGTAAAAAAAAATTGAAATTTAAAAATTGTGTAATTTTCTGGTCCAGCTAAATTATAGGTGCTGAAAGATCACACCATTGATTTTTGAGTAAAATTGGCCTAAATTTACTGTAATTCGGTCCAAAAAAAAAAACCATTTTAAGTGGGTCGTTAACGACCCAATGGGCATATATGGGTTAAAATAGTTAAATTACCTCCGTGACCTCCGTGCCGTGTTAATTTAACTAATTTTAAAAACAGCTCAAACAAACAGTTTTTAAGTGGTGTCCATACTTTTAACTAATAAAGAGTCAAATTCAGATTTTTTTTTCAGTGCGTGTTAAAAATCTTGAATTTTTCCTTTTCGTTTTTGCAAAGGTCGTGTTTACAATATGCAACAACCAATTGTATACGGTCCGAACGTCTCTCGGACTCGGCGTCAATAGCATTGGAGAGATAGATACGAGTTTATTTAGCCTCGGAGGAGTCGGAGGAGTTGAGCTCGGTAGGCAAGCCAGACTCAAGAGAGAGAGGCGAGATTCGAGTTCACAGCCAGCCAGTGTTTATAAAAGAGTATCATGGCATCAAGTCGGCGCTTCTGATTCGTCGGCGCCGAGTCACGTGATCGGAGAGGGGCGTTTTTCAGGGGCGGGCAGACGGAGGAGGACCTCGCAACAACAACAACGGTTTCCTGTCCTCAACGAAAACGTAACTTTTATTAGTTCCAAATTGAATGCGCGCATTTCGGATATTTTTACGGTATTTTTTGGCGCGCGCGACTATTTTGAATTTATATCACTTGTTTTTCGTCTCGTTTCGACTGGTTTATCGCCCATTAATTACCATTTAAGGAATCGAAATAACTCTGATGATTTCTTAGTATTATGTGATTTTTTTTCCCCCCGTCAATATTTCTCGCGTTTTCGTTCCTCGGATAACTTCTTGGATGTCGCGACGCGATTCAAATGTGCTGATGTCTTTGTTTGTCTGTTTGTTTTGGTGAATAGTTTTCAAACAGAGTTGAAAAAAAAATAAAAAAATATTGTGTTGTGGTTTTGTTTGGTGTTCATGATCTTTTTTGTTTAATTTTGAAATAAATAAAATACATCAAGAGTATTAACAAAAAGTTTTATCGAAAATCATTTTCCGTTCCGTTTTTTTTCTCTCGTTATCTTTGTTTATCATGCAGTGTTTAATAAGTGATAACCTTTTTGGATGACAGTGCTTGTTTATAGTCGGAATAAATACTGCTGGTTTTTTTCGAAACTTGTGACTTCTGGTTATCCAGTTGTTATGATAAAAGGATGACGTAGCAAAGGTAAATATTCTATCAAATGAAATCTTATTCTATGTTAGTTTACTTAGAGTGGACCTTTAATCGTTTATTGGAAGTACAAATGACGATCAACTCAAAAGACGTTCAATTTGAGACGAATATACGAACTATTTTAATCACTTTATAACTGGTATCAGAGTTCGGCAAATAGGAGTGTAATCGATCACACGATTACTGGGTAATCGGTCACACGATTACTGGGTAATCGGTAATCGTCAAACCTTTGGATGGTAATGAAATGCATTTTTTGCGGATAAATAGTGAACTGTAGGGTCTTTTCGATTAGATTTGATTCTTCTGCAACTAATATGACTAGTGGTTTGTAAAAAATCAGCCCTGATTACCATAAAATCATCATCCGAAAAAACGACGATTACTTGGTAATCGTGTAATCGATTACCACCCCCATTTTCCCAACTCTGACTGGTATGAATGTTGCATTAACTATATAATTTACAAAATCGGATTTTACTCAACCTACATAGAAGGAGTATTCGTATAATATTATTCAACGATGCACTTTTTACTATGAAAACATCTGAAATTATCCTGGCTGCAGTCTCAAAATTGGTTAGATATTCTGGAGGAAATAACCACTGATTAGAACCATGATAATATGCACTATAATGCATATTAGTGAGTTTGTGATAGTAATTTGACACAATTTTGATAAGTTGAATCTCTGTTAGTGCAAAGAGGCTTTCTTCAGTCGCAGAAAATCATGTCGGAATTTGCCTATTTACATTAGGATCAAGACTTTCAAAGAAAAAAGATTCATCTTTAAGTTACGTATAACAGCAGAAGCAAGTTTTTTTTTGGATCGATTGCGGTTTGATAAACTGAAAAGTGATTGAGTAAAAAATTATGAGTAATAGTTTTAGCAAATGAATAAGCTTGATGAGACGCCATGCAACAATAAAGAATAAATGTGATTTTCTGGCTTCTTCAATGATTACATAGTGTCTCCTTGATTTTGAAAACAAAAAATACTTGCTTTTCTTTTAACAAAATTGTGAGGAGGGTGGTACCTGATACGAAGGCGATGGCTTGCACCGTACACACAAATACCCCTACAACCCCCCCCCCCCCCTGTAGGGTACATACCTACCCTTCCTAGTATAGGATATGCCAATTTGTAACCTTTACTATACTTGTACGTAGTACACGGAGCTTTGATCACACGAAGTAAATAATTCGTTTTAATTATTTAACAAGCTAAAACATTCGCTTGTAAAAGTATATAGTATATATTATATTGTTGAATCAATACAGTTAATACCGGGTTATCGGCCCTTGTTGCCGATATAGCTTTGATGTTTACCCGCACCAAATGGATGGTTGCTCTGTTTAGAATCAACGGTCAATTTAGTTACTGAAAAAATCGACAAAGTATTCTATTAATTTTTGATTGTTTAGTGCAGGTGTTTATCGAACTAACCTATGGTATACATCAAGGTCCATTATAAATTGAAATCGCTGTAATCTTTGCGTTTCGCTCCATAGACTCCATTATTTATAAAAAAGGGTCAATTGTTTCCGAATTTGATGGACACTTTCATCTCCCCAACTTGAAAAATGAACCCAAAAATTGTACTTTTAAAGCGTTAGAAGACGAGTGTTCTATATGAGTGGAACGCGTGTTTCTAATAGTAAGAATACGAATATGCTGCACTATCAGCAGGGCTCACCAATCAATTTTCGGTTTCATATAACATGATCCAAAGTTTTATCTCGTTTAAAAAGTATTTTCTTCCGAGATGGTCTGTGAAAAGATGATCCAAAGTCAAAAGAACCGCAATTCAAATATTGTGGTCTCTCTGATGCTGTAGGCTATTATCACCAAGAGAGAACTTTAGCTACTGGGGCTGACAATTTGTGCGTATGTCGCAGGAACTTTACAGATACTCAGGTATTTTTCAAACCACTTGTAAAATGCCTAGGAAAATATCATGTCACTCATTCCATGGTTACAAAAAATTAGACTTATTGCGCACTTCGGTCTCAAAGAAATTGAAGTATCAATCTTTACTTTAACTGATTCAAAATCTCATGAGCAGACAAATTTTGTGATTTTTTTTATATCAGCTTCCTCTTGACTGGTGCTCTCACTGGAAAGCTTTGAAGCGAGACAGGTGATGTAACCCACTGTGTTTTAAGTTACATTCTGAGAGAATTAGTCAAGAAAAACTTAATCCGTAAAAATTACAGGATTTTTCAGCGCATTAGTCTTTGAACCAACTACATTAAATTTCAAGAGGATGATTTAGTGAGCCCAAAGTGCCCTCTAAGTCTTATTTTCTATGGCCATGGAATGAGCGGCATGATATTTGCCTAGGCGTTTTACAAGCTGGCGTTTTACAAGCAGCTTGTAAAATGCCTCAGCATGTAAATTAATGGCCAGCGACATGAGTGTATCATATATAGATGTAATTTAGGAGAACTCTCAAATTCAACAACGGTTCATCTGGTAGATAAAAAGATAACAGAATTAATTCTCACATAATATGCGCTCTATTCTACTGATCTCACTAATCTTTATATATCAATCGATGGAACCATAATTTGATCATAAACTGACAGCCCTGTTTGTCTTGAATCGATAGAAAATCATTTCGTTCGCAAAGTTTCAGAGTGAGCCCGAAATTTACATTAGATTGAAAATTTCAAGGCGTAGGCCTGCGCGTGCTGACTTTATCAATAGATGGATTATGTATTCAGGCTAAACAGATTCCTGCAACCCAAATTACCAAGAAACTCCACTCTAAGTACATAATTTGATTCAAAATAACCCACTAGCAAAGACATGAATTAGGACCAATAACAAATCAGCGGGTTTTTAGTGGATTTCTTCTGATACCTACTATTGACGCTCAAATTAATGTACCTAAAAAACACAAGTTAAGCTGCAATTTCAAATGAGCCGGAAACTTTACTCTTGGACCGATTAATGTTACAATAATTTCCGATTGTGTCAGTAATTTTTTGAGCTGGATCTAATAATGAAAAATTTGACGAAGGAAAAAAAGAGGAGGGTCTTAGTGCCGTAAAAGCATGTTAATGTGCCAGAATATCAAAGTACCAAGTACCTATAGCCTAACTGCATTGTAAGTATCCAAGTGAGTAGATTAAAGGATCCAAAGCTGCCGACCAGACACTTGAGGGTTTGAGGTTATATGCAATGAAAATTAATTATACATGATTAAGCCTAGTCAATCTTTACTTTGAGCACGGAAAAAAAAACTACGGTGAAAATAACCATACGGATACCTGATTTTGGCACCTGCTAGATGTTATGGTAATGTTAACCAGAAGTATACTATGTTTTGACAAGGTACTAGGTGATGTTACCTGATTGTATGTCGAATTTACTCAAAGTATCGGTAAATGATGTACCATACTTCTGGGCAAGTTTACCATAACATCTAGTAGGTGCCAAAATCAGGTATCCGTATGGTTATTTTCACTAATCTTTTTTTCCGTGAAGTTGAGCCTAATCGATTCTTAATGGACTGAAAATAGACCTCTTCAGCTTTGGGATCATCCTAACGGAATTAAAGCAATGGATTAATTAATTTATGGGTATAATCGCATTCTATTAACATCACGATTTGAAGAACGAAATTCCACTTCCCTTGAAAATTCAAGACCAATACTTAAAGGCCAAACTGTCTGCCGAGTCACATTTATTTTCTTGCTTTTTTTATAAGTTTGATAGGTAATTAGTATTCAACTCTTTTTAACTGATAAATTTCAGACTTGTCTTGCAATTATAGCTCAGCTCATTTACAACTAGGAATAAGATCATCTTACTGTAAAAGGTGTTATTAAATAAAGGGTCAAATAAATCGCGCAAAGAACTTCAATTCGTTACATTATTCAATTGATTACATTACTTCTTACATAATTACGAAATATTTGTGTATACTCTCCAGTGTTCTCTTCTTAATATAAAAGCATTGCAAAGAAGAACTACCTAACACGAACATCTTTTTTCGTAAATTGAATAATTTTTTTGTTTCAAGATTTTGATATTTTCTCCATCTAAAAGCCTTTTATCGGGGCAGTTGGTCTTCGTCAGTGCGGCCATTGAAACTTGCGAAACAATAAAATTTTGGAAAATTGGAAAACATCAAAAATTGTAAAGATGAGCATAACCAGAACGACTACTTGTACGACAGTATGACAGTTAAATGACAGTTGTGTGAACATGGAGAGGAATCAGTTCGTATACTGTATAAAGCGACGACTCATTTGTACGTGAGTTCTCTCCTTGTTAAGTTGGAACGTCTGCTTTTAAAAACCATCTTTATAAATTTGATAAAATGATAAATATGATAAAATGATAAACTTGATAAATTTTCAAAAATGACCGACTTTTAATATTTTTTTATTTTTTTAAATTTTTTTAATTGAACGACGTTTAGCTTATAATTTTATTTCAATGCAGGCATACGTGTGTAGCCTTTTATTTCAAATGGTCTATTTATATGTTTACGGATAAATAATCAGAATATAGAAATTAGTGACGCTATACGTACACTCAGCACCTGAATGTGGGGGCTCCACTTTGAAAGTGTTGGCAATTTCCTTGCGTCGCAACTTGTGCCGGCGCGGCAGGGTACCTCCTACTCATAATACTAAAATCTTTTAGGCTTGACCTTGACATATTTTGCTCCAATAGTGTAGAGGTCTGACTGGCTTGAATGATGTAGTACCTCCTCAGAAGATTTGAACCCGTGGCAAAACTAAACGACCCCCCCCCCCCCCCCCCCCCCGATAATTTCATAGTTAATTTTCGATGTACGATTCGTTGATTAATTTCATCCGCAAATACGCGAAACTACTTTAATTGCATGACCGGGTTACCAATTTGGCAAACTCACTTTATGCTTGAAACATTATATTTTTCAGTCATGATTTGCGGGTCAAATAGAGTTCACTTAAAAAAAAAAATCACATTAATGTGTAGTTGCTCAAAAATGTATTTAATAATAACTGATGAAGGTCGTGCAGATTACAGCAACAGATAACGGATCTCGTGACGACACTCACAGCCACAAAATAGGTTAAAAGATACAAGAATATCAGGGTTTGGTTGGCAAAATTGTAATTTGTAAACTATTGAGATTCATTTAGAGTGACAAAATGACATTTATTTTGATGCTTACAACTATCATTATTTCGCCTGCAAAACAAACTTGACAGATATTATGTAAACATATCAAGGTATAAACAGATCAACTGCGAGAACGTTATTTGGTAACAGAGTTTGTGACCGGGTCACCAAACAAAATTTGCTTCAGATGCAGCAATTTGTCAACCACTTTATGCGTCCACGCATTAAAAATTTCAGCTGAGGCCAAAAAGCTTATCAGATAAAAGTACGAGTACAAAAATAACAATATATAATAGATTATATTATTCGTTAATGGAAGTTTGTCTAGCAAGCTCGCACATGGCGCTCCGATTTTTTTGTTTTTTTTTTTTTTTTTCCAGGATAAAATATTGGGATAGTTACGTACTCTGCGAAAGCCGAACATCATGTCATTATTTAGTCATAAATAAATACATAAAAGGGTTATAGGGTTTGGGTTTTTAGAGATACATAAATCATACACAGGTTCATTTTTAAATAATTCATTATGTTGAAAAAATAGGGCCAATTTTAGAGAGCTATTGTTCACATATTTTTTACCTTTTTAGAAGCTTCATTTTGTATGTGGTATGTGCATTTCTCAACAATTTACCAGTACTGCCAACTAATTTATTTTATCTTTCCATTTTCAGGGATGAACTCGCTTTTTCTCGGGAACGATTACAAATTTTCCAGTCGACATCGATGGGATCAAGAACTTCAATTTTTTTCGAGTGTAAAAGTCTTCAAAAATTTACTGAAATGGTTCGTCTAAGAAATCTCCTTCTCCCGCGGTGAAAAAATGAAAAAAATTAAAAAAGAATTTGTGAAGTGTTAGTGCGTTTTATTTATTTTACTTTTTTTTCTCAATCGTGTTTCAAAAATAAAATATAATTTGAAGTGATTTTTAGTTAGCCAAAGAATACCGTTCCTTTACCTGTAGATAATTTAGTTTTTAATCAATTATATTTCCTACAATTATTCGGATAAACTTGAGTTATCAATGAGAATGAATTCGTTTTTGATGAACGGTCCTCCTTACCACCATCAAACGGCCCCGATACACCATCAACCGGTGGCCTCCATGATGGTGGATCCGAAGTTCCCGCCGTCCGAAGAATACAGCCAAAGCAATTATACGAATGCCGATTATTTTACCAATCATCATCACCACCATAACCCAGGTCTTCACCAATATGGCGGTTACCATCATCAACCGACCTCCATACCGACTGGGGCACCTTATGGTACGATGCCACCGTTGCACACCAATGGAGGTCACGGAGGAGGTGGCGGAGGAGGAGGTGGAGGTCACCATCCTAACTTATCAATCTCACCGGTATCAGTTTCGGTACCTCCTAATAACTATGGTAATTATAATAATGGTGGAGGTGTTCCACCTCATTATTATTTGCCTAGCCACGGTGGGAATATTCACCATGGTAACCACCTCGCGGAGCCTCCCATTCAGGCAACGCCACCTATTTTGCAGGCATCGACGCCAAACATGTTGCAAGCGTCCGAAGATTCACCGAAGAACGGTGGCTCACCATGTCATCTTCAAAGTCCGACGTCTATGCTGGCGGCGCATCAGGCGCATCAAGAGAATTTACATTCGTCGACGCATCCGGGCTTGGACGGAACTTCGTCGTCGGACGAGGACGAGGAGTTATTGGATGATGATGAGTTGGATCTGATGGGCGATGGATCGCCGCTGATGATGGATGAAAATTCCGAGTCCGGTGATCGAGTCATTTACCCGTGGATGAAGAAAATTCACGTTGCTGGAGTCGGTGAGTAAACATTTTCAATTATTTTTATTCTAATTTAAGACTGAGAGAGTTATAAACACGGAGAAAAAAACTTCGGTTCATATGGAACACCGAGGCCACCGAGGGTGTTCGGTTCCAGTACCGATTCCGGAAGTTTTCGGTTGTGAGTACCAAACTTTTTATAGGAGTACCGATATTTTCAGTAGGAATGAAATGTGAGTCATAGTATTAGTCACACTTACCGAAATCTTCGGCACCCTTAACTGAAGTTCGGTATTCACAACCGAAAACTTCGGTTACTGTAACCGAACGTACCTCGGTGTTCCATATGAGCCGAAGTTTAGTTCTCATAACCGAATTTTTTTATCCGTGAACAAAACGGAATTTACTAGATATATTGGCACTCAGAGATCAAAAGTGGGAACGGTTGACTAGGCCTGCATGTTTGATCGGAGCGAAAATAATGTCTCGAAAATATTGAAACTACGAATTTTTTTAAATCATATTTTTGATCATCGCATCAAAATGTTAGAAATTTGACGAAGCCTCGATGGATCGCGAAATTTCAAAATTGTCTCTTGAAAATAACGTTGAGAGCATCAGAAAGCTCCGAAACTCACTCACAAACTCAGTAAATGTGTTTAGTCAGTGGCGTCGCGTGCCATCCGGCAACAATGGAACTGCTCCATTTAAACTCATTAAATATATCGAAGTTTCCTTGTGCACTGTGCACCCCCTGAATTCGATCTTTTGCATGAGTTTAAATGGATAGAATACATTGTTGCCAAATTGCACGCGACGCCACTGTGTTTAGTAAAATTACAAGATGACAGTCGAATGATCGGGTGACAATGGAGGAGTCCCATATAATTGCTGTGTTTATTTTGAGCAAAGTGATTTGTCGCAGAGGAATCTGCAATAAGATGGGACTTCCCCGCATTGTCATTCGCTCATTCGACCGCCATCTTGAAATTTTGCGAAATTAATTTTGATAGTTTGAGAGTGGATTTTAAGACTTTCTAATGCTCTAAACGTTATTTCCAAGTATTCACTACGTGGGAATCGACCCTCTATAACGCTGTAGTAAAAGTTTGTTACACAGACAATCTGTAGATTACGAAACGTAAGGAAGTAGGATAAAGAGTGATATCAGTGGCGAGGCGTGTGATTTGGCAACGTTCATTCTTCCCATTTAAACACATTGGAAAGGTCGAAAGCCTGGTCATCACCGATGACTAAAGCGTTCGACTTTTTTGGTAAATTTAAATGGATGAAATACATTGTTGCCAAATGTCAATCCTCGCCAGTCGCCACTGAGTGATATCGATGAGAGCCCGCGAATACAAAACGGCATGAAAAGTCATTCCGCTCGCTTTCATTTTTTATTCCGCGCTTGCGCGCTTCTTTCTCGAATCTGTCTGTTCGCATCATGGAATCAACTTTTCTGATTCACACTCGACCCGACAGACACAGCGATTTACAGACACATTAGCTTCATTGATTCCGACGACATTTCGCAAATAAATCATTCGCTGATTGTGTCAGTTTGAATGCGACTGCTATACACCAATCAGTCGGCTAATTAATGAGTCGTAAACATGCAATTGAGAACGCATTAATTCTCCTCTCGTGAAGCTCCGCCCTCTTCAATCTTGCCTCTCACTATCTTTGTAATGATCTCAACAATAGGAGACTGACTCATGTGAGCAGGATTTTGAAAGTTCTCTTAGTTTATTCATTTTAAGCAGATTTTCGCGATTGAATATATCTATATATTCACTTTTTCGAAAAGAGCCATTGTCGCCCTTGCACGAGAACAACGGGGGTAACGTCGTATTTGAGGAAACTCAATTGTGTTTTTAGATGTTTTCGGGGCATCGATGGCATCAATTCGATTTTGAATTCACCTCCAGTCTTGGACGGCTTTCAAATGGGTGAAAAGAGAGACAGTCAAACTCCCGGATCAGCTATTCGTCGAAAAAAGTACACTGTTGTTTTGATGTGCGGAGCATTTACTCTTGCAAGAGGCAATAACTTTTGAGAAAAATATACATACCATTCCCGGCAAAAAATGCAATGTCCGAAAAAAGTCACAAGAAAGTCCTCATAATGTCCCTATTATAATTGTTTTTAAACGCCATTTGGAAAACCATTGAACGTCCCAGAGTGAATGCAATCAAAATACCCATCTAAGTCATGGGACGTTATGGAGACTTTTAAAATTAAAGCATCGAAGAATGTCAAGGGTTATTGGAATTAGTGAATGTACGAAAAATGTCCCCAAATAATTCTAAAATTTGTTACAATAATTATTTGGGGACATTTTCCGGACATTCGCCAAGTCCAATTACCGCTGAACATTCTTCGAGGCTTTAATTTAAAAAGTCCCCATAATATGTCTCATGACTTAGATGGGTATTTTGAATGCATTCACTCTGTTTTGGACGTCCATGGGACGTTCAATGTTATGCCAAATGGCGTTTAAAAACGATTATAATAGGGACATTATGAGGAATTTCTTGGGACTTTTTTCGGACTTTGAATTTTTCGCCGGGATCTGCTATTGGTCGAAAAAAAGTATACACTGTTATTTTGATATGCGGCGAGCATTTACTCTTGCTTGAGACAAAAACTTTTGAGAAAAATATCTATACCATTGTTTGAGAAGTACCAGCTTTAAATTCTGTAGTCAGAAATAAAATGTGTAAAATTTTGACATTTTTAAACTTTAACAATTTAAACGTCTTCAGGACGTCAAGCGAGGGCTTGAAAACTTGAAAACTCTGTAAGGCTAAACAAGAGGCTTGATCAATTGGTACGTTGAGTTGTAGCGGGAGAAGTTTCCCAACTCGAGAAGCGATTACGTCAACCCCTCCCCCTCCAAATTGCGTGTCACGACTTTTAATTGTCGCATCGTTATCAGTCAAGGTCACGGGGAAACTTTTCGCCGAACCCTAAAAACCACCCTCTATAGCTTTTTTGGGATGCCTCGTCTAAAACCGTAGTCAGGAATAATTTGACTTTCTCTGTCTTCATATCTATTTGAACGTATGTGTTTAAAAATGATGGAGGACGGGGCCGATACATGACTTCATGCAGCTCCTATGGTTCTACCCTTTTCTAGCACATGCGCCCAAATTGACAAAGAGAGAGAATTAACGACCAATTCATCTTCTAGTGAATCAGATTTTGCAACGTTGCATTTTTTCCATGCAAACCTATGCAAAAAGCCGAATGGAGGGTTTTCAACTCACACCTAATCGTTAGATATTTGTCGGTCATTTCAACGGACAAAACGCAACGTTGCCAGCTTTTATCGTAACCAAAATGGTCATAATGCTTCGGATCTCCCAAAAAACGTTGATTTTTTACTGGAAAAGAGGAAATTTTTTGGCGGTTTTTAACTTGTAAGGATTTCATTTTTAAAAAGAGAAAATGTGTCAGGAAAAGTTGCGATAGTCTTTTTTAAGGAATTTTCGGCCATCAGGGAGAGATCCTTGCGGATTTATGAGATTAATTTGTGGTTGAGGTAGTATGTACCTGAAAAAAATAATTCCTAAATTCTAATAGCATTACCAGAAGAACAGCGATTGTTAATCAAGAAATTTATCGTACTTTTACTAACAAATGTTGGTGTTTCTATTAGATTCTGGTCATAGTCCTAGAATCTCAAATAACAACAAATTTTCAATAAATTCAGTATCAAATACAAAATTCTGGTAACTATAGAAGAATACCAGAAATTTGCTCGGTTGACGTATCTTTGTACTCGACCATGGTATCTGGTATTTTTTTTTGTCAGTGCAGTACTTTTCCTTGGTAAATTTTCATGATCCCTTTCCAAAAAAGTCCGGTGATTATATAGGGTAGTTGGTAATGAGTTTTGCAATATTTTACCCTTCGGCTCACTTAATTCGTCTATTTTGATCAATATGCTTTTGGAGAAGGAGGGGAGTTATAGCTCTTGATTAACCCTCAAAAATGACGGCGAATAAAAAAATTCTCAGGCTGCACTGTTGATGAGCTTAATAATGGCATTAGCTGTCTTACAATGCAGTTCGAGGTAGAGACCTTTTCGTTCTCCACGTATTTACGTCGAAGTATAAAAACTAGACAGCTACACGTACAGACAAGAACCAACTACAAATAAAATACCTCTAGCGGTTGGTCTAATTGGCTTTTAACGGACCCATCAAATTTGTAAAAGTCTGCGAACAAAGGTTTGAGTTTCTGTATAAGGCACAACGCCCTACCTCACTCCAAACGCACCGCGCAAGTCAATGAAATATCGAAGATATCAAATTCATCTAGATCCTATTTTATCATACACTTTAGAATTCAATTTTTAAAACTGTCAAAACACTCTGACTATCTTTTGGTGAGGACATTTTTCAAGGGCCCCACACTCATACACTATCGAATACAAAGTGATGCTCCCCCCGAAAATGAGAGAAACAAATTGCATAGTAAACACACGTTATAAATATAGACTGGACCTCCCCCCTGGTAGGATAGAGGAAAAAAAAGGACAGCAAAAGTGTTTATCCGTAATAAAAGTTAAATAGGATAAGAATAAAGGCTGAGAGCCGCATCGGCAAAGGTCAAGTGTGTCGTTGGAATTAATCAAAACAACCCTGAAGATGCGGCATCAAAAGAGAGTTTGCACCGGTTATTGAAAGATTGATAGGAAGCCATTAAAGGCTAATGGCGGAGAAGCCACGTTTTGAGTGGTGGGTATTAATCTCTCGCTCTGAGTCTCTCCTCCGTGCGAACCCCCCGACGGCAACGCGACGTGATCTCGGTACATTATGGATGGTGATACACTCAGCGAGAGATAGCCACGCTCACAATGATTTTATAAATTGATCCTCATTTGTTACACATCAAAATATCTTTGACTCATCTTTTTGTCCTTTTCGGGGTTGCATTTTCAATGCCAACAGAACTGTCTCATTTCATCTTTCATCGGCACACGTTTTTGTTATTTTGCTGTATTTTGTTCATTTTTTTTTTTTTTTTTATTATTATTTCAATTTTCTATTTATTTTATTTAATTTTTTTCCCTTCATCTAGCTGTGTTTAGGTTATTTTTTGTCTCTTTTCATACATAGCTTAAAAATCAGAGCAGAAACAACAAAAATCGGTGGTATTGAAATGCTAAAGTAAGCGCTCTTAAAAACTTTATGAAATGAGAGGGAGGAGAGAGTGGTCAGGGGAGGTTCTTGGTCAGTGGCGTACGCAGGATTTTTTTTGGGAGGGGCTTGCTCTGATGAGAGTTTGACTGAAAAGTATTCCCCCTTTCCCCTTCACCCCTGAAAATCTGCGAGGTCTGGGGGGGATTTAGTCCCCCTAGCCCCCCTCTGTGTACGCCACTTTTCTTGGTTACTAAGAAGAGGGAGAGGTTAAAATTCTACCGCCCTTGGAATGGAATTTTCTAAGCCACCCTTTCCAGAAATGAAACTTGTGATCTTTTTATTATTATTATTTTTATGTTGTTTTTTTCTTACCGCATACGCGAGTCGACGACAGGACCAAACAATGGTTGAAAGCCGTGTTCTCTTAGATCGGAATTTTACATCATTTGCTGCGATATATTACTACATATAGTATATAGGATTCATTTATAACTAAATTTAATGCCCCCTGGAAAATGGAGGGGGTTTTTCTCTCAAAACATGCACTGGAAAAAAAACGATAGTCATAATAAGTACCAGATTTTAGTATAATATTACCAGAAGCACAACAATATGTGAACCGCAGAAAGTCTAGTACTTTTAACTAGAAAATTCTGGTGTTAATACCAGAATATGGTCATAGAACTAGAATTTCCTGAAAATGCCAAAAACTATGGTAGGTACAATTACTAGAATTCTGGTACTTGTACTATCCCTTACGTAGGTTCACACGGTGTCTTGTTTTTTTTTTTTTTTTTTTTTTTTTTTTTTTTTTTTCCAGTGAAGACAGATTTTATATGCAATCGGTTATTACACTGTCTTGATTGAAGGAACCCTCCAGCTTAGAGTCGAGTATTCTCTTTGTGTGGTGTTGAGTAAACAATATGGCAACGCCGCAAGTCCTCCATTCAAACCCGTTAAAAATATCGATTCCAAACTTGTATGATTTTAAGATGAAGCCGTGACGGGAAAATTCCATATTATGATCCATTGTGCGACCGCGGATGGCTGACGCGCTGAACGAGTTGGATTGTTGGTTGTTGTCGGGAAATCGATGCGGTTATCACTGGTAACAAACCATGAAAATTCGATGCTGCCTTCACGGCACGACGAGCAGCGTGAAACGCCTGGCGTCTGTCACGCGTGCATGGCTGTAAATCAAGCCGCGCCGCTAGGTCACGTGGTGCGTCGCGGCGCGGCACTTTGAGTATACTTCATTGTATCACCTCCATCAGTTAATGTACTACAGTATGTCCAAGAGACCGATCCCAAGTTGGAAAACACTTATCTCGTTTCGATGAATGTCTGCTCGTTTGCTTGTGACTCGTATAGAATTTCCCATGTTAATTAATAGAAAATTATTTTGGCCTACACTGAGAGAACTCACCTCTTTAAAAACAAAGAGACGCGTTTACTTGTGACACTTGTGGATTGGGTTAAACGAATTCCCTCTTAGTCAATATTTCACTGTGCAGTTTCTTTAATACAAACGAAATAAACGTTGGATTAAAAAAATAATTCTCTCAGTGTACAATTAACTATCAGACCTATTGTATATCAAGATGAGATATGCGTGTTTCCCGACTTTGGCATGGTTAAAACTTCTGGGGCACATAGTGCACACTTATTCATCAATTAATTGAATATTCAGCTAGATCAAACGATTTCATAATTATTAAGTTCAGTTTATGACTGCAATGCATAAAAAATACTTGCAGCTGTATAATGTTTTCTTACTCGGTGAAATCATACCGTTAAAGTATCAGAAGACCAGTAATTGTTTTTGACCAGTAATTGACAGAGAGACTTCACCTGTTAAGGAAAGATCATAAGCGTAGCCAGGGTGTCAAAAGTGGGAGGGGGGCTTTTGAAAAGTGCTGAGTTTTTTTTTTTTTTTTTTTTTTTTTTTTTTTTTTGCTTGCTTGCTTATTCATATTTAAAAGTCAACCGAGAAAAGCCATACTTTGAATTGAATTTCCTCTATTGATTCCCATAGTTTGTGGCTAGGAATGACCCATTTTTTGGGGGTGTAACGACCATATGAGGGGACACAATAATTAAAGTCACTGTTGTCGCACCTGTTTTTCACGGACAAAGAATATTGGGGGGGGGGGATTTTGGGGCTTTGAAAAAGAAAGTGTAATCATCTGATTTCTCACGGTAGAATCATCAGAAAATTGAAAACTGCCATTAAATAAACTCAGTTTTACGTTTAATTGGTGATCCGGCCGGAAACAGAAAACGCACTCAAAAGTTAACTAAACTTTAGTGTGAGTCAGTGGCGGATAGAGAAAATTTTTCTGGGGGAGGCACGCCTGCAAAATTTTGAAATTTGAAGAGTCGGTGGAAGCAATTTCGGGCTATTTTCTACTGAAAAAAACCAAAATTGTAGGCTTCTGGGGGGGGGACGTGCCCCCCATGGATCCGCCACTGGGGCGAGTGCACGATCAGCTTATATTTTCATTTGGGAACGTCCATAAGATACGTGTATGGCAGCGGTGCGGCTCGTGCAATTCGGCAACCACACTTTATGCCATTTAAACATGTGCAAAAGTATCGAGTTCTCGGGGGTTCAAGGAACCTTTTGGAGATCGATTATTTTCCACGATTCAAATGGAGAAAATCCGTTGTTGACACCAGCCGCCCTCTGGTATCCGGGGATTTTTCTCTAGAAATTTGGCAACATTCAAACGGTTCACTGCTATCTTCGTCTCTATCCTTTTTTCGCACCAAAATGTTTTATTTTCGTCTCCCGCTGATAAACAGCATATTATCTATTATCTACTCCGAGTGACTTAGAAAACGCACCAGGCAATGCAGTCGGTTTCTTGAGTGACCCCTGACCTACAATGCACATTTCTGTCCGTGCATAAATAGGTCATGTTTACTAGACGGGAGGAGGATGCATCAAAACGTCAACCCGTTTAGCATGCAAACTACAACAACGGACTACGGGTTCGCACTCATTATTATTTTGTTTCTCGGACACACACACACACACACTAAAGATCATCTTTTGTTATCGCCATGACTAATTATGTACTATTAACAAAAAGATACTGCTCATCGCTCCCTCGCTCCGATTGTCAGAGTGAAAGGGTTGAGCGCCGAACCTGTAGATTTTTTTTTTTTTTTTGCGAAGGTTGTAAATTATACACTCGACCTACCTCGAATCGATCCGAGAGTCAAGCAAAATAGAGCGAAGGGGTTTTCGGTGCACACCTGTAATTTTCTGCACGGTGACGTTGTCTCTCACCTTTCTATCCTTTCCAGCTCTCCGCAGGACAGTTATCCTTTTCAAGTCTTCTTTCGTCAGATTCCTGAAAGGCCAGGCTTTTCTCAAATCGATAGGAATCAGTTGGAGTTATAGTTGAGAGAGAAAAGCGGTTTTTTTTTTTTTTTTTTTTTTTTTTTTTTTTTTTTTTTTTTATAAACATAAGCAGTTTTCTCTCGTAGGATTCTGAAAACATATAACTGTGCCGTTTTGTTTTCTTTATTTGTTGACTTTCCTCATTCATTTGAATGTATTGTGTCTACACTGCTCTTCTGTGTGTTTTGGTCACCAGTTATTTAGTCACATTTGCTGCGATTAATGAAAATCAGGCCATCAGAATACTTATCTTCTCAATAGCTATTGAAATCAAATTTAGAGAGAATTTTGTAAGATTTGTGCACCTAAAACCCTAGGAGAACTCAGTTTAGAAGTGTGAGTGGATCCCGCGGTGTATAATCGATGGCGAAGTTTCAATTTTCATGCATTCAAATCAAAATGAAAAATAGCTCAAGACTTCCTCTTTTGATGGTTTAAAGGGATCTGGAATAAAAATTCAAAGCTCAAGGATTCTCATCATGCAATATGAGAAATATAACGTTTTAAAAAATGCCAAAGATTATCAGTCGGTCGGGGTCTGCCTAATTTTCTGAAACGAGCTCTTTGCATATTAATGCGTTGTGTTTCAAAGCGTGTATTCCTTATTGGTTTGCTCAGATAAGCTGATTAATATTTTAAAAGGATTATACAATAATTAGAATGTTGTTGATTTATAGTATGCCATTCAATTAGAATCCCAAATATGGGCGGATCCAGCAATTTTGCAACCATGCTTTCTTTCCATTTGAACGCACGAGAAACAATCGATTCTTGAGGGGACCGTGGCCCTTCCGATAATCGATTGTTTTTCATACATTCAATTGGGAAGAATCCACTGTTGCCAGATATTGCTGCCGCCTTTGATCCCAAAAAGTGTATAAAAATATCCGCGGTAGAAAATTTAATAAAAATAGCTTCAATAAGTGTAAGGAATTACAATAATTATTCGCTCTGCCAATTCCACCAAAACTGTTTTCTCAGTGTAGTAAACATCAATAGGTTCCAAACATTTTCTCTCGAATTAACTTTTCTCCAAGTCGCACCTTTGAAACAGTGCCTTTGTCTCGTCTCTATGCTACTCTTCCTTGATTTTTCAACGCACATCTCATTCACAAAGCCTCATTCAATATTTACCACTATGTTTTGCCTCGGCTCTTACAGCGTTCAAAATGTTCCGTTTCCACTCGTTATCCGTCTCAATGTACCGAAAATGAAATGTGAAGTATTGTGACATTTCAGCGAATGACAAAAACAAAAACAAAAAAACAAACCAATACGCGGGGCTGCTCTGACAAAAGGAATAGTTATAGTAAACATTGACTGACAGAGAAAGCAAAATAAAAACATTTGCATGAAAGAAAGAAATAAAGAAGAGGCATCGTCTAAAACAAAGAGCTTCGTTGTCGGAAGGGTTGTCTGAAGATTGACTCGTCATCTTTGGTCAGCGTGAGATGAGGAAGGAAGAAAGCGTTCGTCTGAGAAAACCCGTTGAAAAAGGGGTTGGCTTGTTTGTGTAAGAGTGTGCGTGTGTGGTTGTTGATGTGTGTGTGTGTGTGTGTGCTCAGTGTATTACACGATACAGTTAGCTCTGTCTCGTGGTCGCCGGTAGTGCACATAATGCAACATTGCCAGATTTCAAGCCCAAGTAGAGGATTTATTGAATTTTCCCCGGTTGACCATCCATCGGTGGTACACAATATATATAAATTCGTAATCATAAATTCGTTTTTTCCCTTATGGTGTCCTATTGATCGATGGGGGACTGACAATTTTCAAAAGATTCGCTGAATTCCTGAGAAACCGATACTTTCGCATGAAACGTCCAAAAACATGGTAAGTCAAGCTGCACGAACAGCCATACTGAAAATTATTAAATTATTGAAGGAATTATATAAATGATCGGTTTTAGCTGCATATGCATTTAAAAAGTGCTCAGAAAAAAGAGACTGGTAGACTTTACCATCTGCATAACTGAGTTTGAAGTCTGACAGAAATAATGGTAAATTTCACTAGATTATGGTAAAATGTACCAACAGGTTAAGTTAATTTGCCACAAGGTACATACATTGCATTCACCAGACTATGGTGAAATTTACTATATTTTCTAGCAGACTCCAAGATCAGCTATGTATGTATATGGTTAATTCTACACTGTAAAAAAAGATTACCAGAAGCATGACGATATGTGATATGAGTAAGGGGTGGTAAAAAGACCAGAATTCTAATGTTTGTACCATAGTTCTTGAATTTTTTTTTTTTTTTTTAGGAAATTCTAGTTTTTTCACCATACTGTGGTGTTAACACCAGAATTTTCCAGTCAAAGTACTAGACTTTCTGTAGTTCACATATTGCTGAGCTTCTGGTTCTGGTAATGTTACTAGAAATCAGGAATTCGTTTTTTCAGTGTGCTGGTCATTTTTTTCCGCGTGAATTTATAGGTTTTTACCGTAAAATCTAGCTACGCCACTGGTACAGGCAGAGTTGGTTATAATGAAGTCAACAGGGCAAAAATACACGGCGCGGCGGGTTGCATTCAATTGCAGAGATTCGAAGCCTCGCAGTTTTGACCGTTTGGGTCCCATGCTCATCTCATCTCGTCTGTTGCGACCTTGATGCCTCGTTGTTCAGTCCGCACTATATGATCCACAGGATGATTTATGAGCTTCACCTGGCGCCCAGTCCGGAGTCCTGGTGTCAGTCGCATTCGATCGTGCGAACTTTATCGTTGCGTTTCGCGTTGCTAGCATATAGCTTTTCCGCGCCCACCCCCATCTCTCTGCGTCTGACGTGTCCAATGAGCTTGCAATCCCCCAGTACCTCTCTATCGTTTGCTCCGCATTGCCGTCTAGTATACATAGTATCACTTATTGACCTTTAAATTGGGATTGGGTCTTATGCACGCCGTTGCATTGCCACACAATGGGTCAACAAATTATAGAATAATTCTGCAGATGACATCACAATAAAAAATACCATCTAAAATGGCAATGCGAGTAGACTTATTTAGTGACGACGTCATTGCATGCGATGTGTCTTTTTGTGACTAAACGTACCACCCTCCACTCAACCATACTACAGGTTGAGCTGGGGGGGGGGGGGTCATTTGGTCACAAAGCGAATCGATGCGGGAATTGAACGGGGAAAAAAGACTGGTAGAATTTACCATCTGCATAGCTGATTTTGGAGTCTGCTATCAAGTATGGTAAATTTTACCATCTTAAGGTAAATGCAGCGTACTTTGTGGTGTAATGTACCAACAGGTTGTCTGAATTTACCACAAGGTACGTTGCATTTACCATAATTGATAGTAGACTCCAAAATCAGCTGTGCAGATGGTAAATTCTACCAATCTTTTTGCCCCGTTTATGATTGAATCTGTAAGTATTAACCATCCAAATGTCTGCACAGTGTAGGGACCATTTCGCTCGAAATATATTTTCTTAAGATTTGGGAATATTTGGCAGTTGTTTCAAAAACGTCCAACAGCGCCTTTTTTTCTTACTAGAGATTTGAATTAACCTTGATTGAATTTTATGGAGCAGACGCAATTTGATTCCCTACAATGTTGAAACAACTATCGTGAAGAAGCAGAAAATATTACGGTGCCTCTATTCTAGAGCTCAATGTTTATGTGGACGAATAATAATGAGGTGGTTTAGCGCAAGAAGGAACATGCTACATAGGAAGTCATACAGTCGGTCTTTCTCTTCAGAAAGTTGTCCTGCTATCACAAAGCCACCGGCAATGTCAGAGCGCCTTCATTCTGAATGGACGCAATTTGATATCGAGGATGCACGAACAGTTATCGCACAACGACCCATCATAATACGGAGTGGTCTGATGCCAGTACGTGGTCAGTGGTGGTCATGTCATGTGGTTTGGACCTAACTCTTTTAACCTGGAAAAAAAAAATTAAATGAATTGACTGAAGCTTAATCATACTTGATCAGTACTTCAAGAACAAAAACTGTGAATTCCTCAATAATTAATACGATTTCCATCTCTATTCAATGGTGTCACACGATAGAGTGTTTTATTTTTAGCTAAATATCACACTGCGATAAAAATGTTCTATGACCAAAATTCTGTGGAGCACGAATTTCACAGAATTCCATGACGTTGCATGGAAAATCTTTACAGAATTCCATATCCTTCTCCGTCATCTTAGACACTGTAAGTTATTTAAGTCAGAGTTAACAGAAACAATTAATATTTCTTTTGTATAGTGTAGAGGAATAGTGTATTTTGTTTATTTTGACGGATAAATTAAAAAAAAAAATTAAACAAATAAAGAAAAATGAGAATAGAATTCCGTTTAATTTCATGGAATTTCGAATAATCTTAAAGAATTCAAACGAAGTCAATAACAAACGGAACTTTGGCTGTGGAACAGTAGCGTAGCGTGCAATTTTGGCAACGTTGTACTGTGTCCATTTAAAGTCATGTAAAAGGTCGAATGCGAAGGTGTTCACCGAACACACCGTAGTTCGATATTTTTAATGGGTTTAAATGGACACTGTAAAACGTTGCCAAATTGCACGCTATGTCACCTGTGGAACTTCATGGCATAATTTTACCAGGGCAGCTTCAGCTTTGATTAAAATGTATGATTTTGTCTTTCCTATCATGTAGAGTTACGTAGCTTTATTGAAGCCCAACATTTGTAATACGATCTTCGTAGTAAAGGTACTCAAAATTCTTAGAAAAGCTTTTAGTTTCAATTTATGCGACTGAAAAATAGAGAGCCATGATATAGAAAATACAAAGCTAGAATATCAGATGAAAATGAGCCGTTTGATAAAGAAAAATGGTGTTTTGATCAGTAACAATACCACATCAGAGCATGAATAGTGTTCCTAATTTTGCCTTTAGGGTTTTTTTTGTCCTCTCTTTTATTTTTATTTCTTTGAAGGTCAGCGGTTGGGACCGAGACACCCTCAAACCAGGACCAATTGCATAAGAGTTGCGCAAAATGCGGGTAACAATAAAACAGAAGCCATAGCTGCGTGTGGTCGCATTTTTTTTACCCCTCGAAATTAGTGAGCGGCCCGCAAAAAAAAAAAAAAAAAAAAAACGCAGTCCCTGCACCGAAGTCGCCATAGTCAGAAACCGACCGACCGACCTGACCGCAGAAATGTAGACCGAACCTTGTCGAGGAAAACCGTGATTAATTTGTGTAGGTAACCCTCGAATATTTTCCAAATGCGACCCTTGTATTATGTCAGTCCCATCCTTCCATCTTGCTGTTTTTTTCAGATCACGTTTCGATGTTTTTTTTTTTTTATTTTCAAAACCCACCTTTTCATTGAAAGTAGCAGAAGGTACTAAAAATTATGAGAACGAATATTCTTGTACTTATAAGCTGTCAGAACGCTCTCTGTATTCAAATGAATGCGCATAGGTTAATTCGGGATGCTACCGGTAATTTTTTAACAGCTTTAATTTCAGTGAACGCTGTTGGATTAAACTTTTGTAAGATTCGATCGACATTGCCATGTTGTACGAATATCAGTGAGTAATTTTAAATTTCAAAAAGAAATTGGTTGCTCTTGGTTTTTAATCTACAAAGTCCTAGCAAAAATAAAAATAAAAATAAAAATTTGTCCGAGCATGAGCCCTTGTGAGCCCACGGAGGAGAAGGGGGATACCTAAAGCGACCCTTTGTCAGTTTATCTGAGTAAAGCTTTAATTTTGTTCAAAATTGAATTTTGGGACTTCATGACGTAACAGTTATACTGATATTATAGGAGCCTTCGTGCCTGTTTTCACGATTGAACAAACGCTGTAGATGATGTATTTAGACTTTTATTGCTTTTATCAGGCTTTTCAGGCATATTTGGCTGGTAGATAGATGGAAACTGGTTCAATACTTAATTATTTGGGAATGTATGCAAATTTATGATCAGTGGTTACATTTTTCATTTTTCAAGGGCAAACAATAATGTGTTTTGAAGTACTTGATTTAAACAGTGATGACTTCCACTGGTCCAACGCTGTCTCTGAACAGGAGGGGGGTTGGGAATCTGAAATTTTCTAGAGGTAATGAGTACTTTTGTTTGGTACTTACATACACCCTGCGAGTCTACTATTGTGCGGAGGTCCTTCGTAGCGTCGCCAATGTGGACTATACCGACAAGGTGCGTTGTCACCCACTGCCTTGCTTGGTTATCTTTGACTCTTTGAGAACTCGATTATGATCGGTCAATAATGATTAGATTCCAATCATCACGTTCAGGTAGTATTTCCTCATTACTATCTGGATAGTGGATACCTCTCAAAATCTCAAATAGATGGCATAGCATGTTAAAAGTCATTAGAACTCGGTTGTGTAGTCGAACGTTTCTTGTTTAAAGCCTTCAACCACCGAATTCATCTTTGGTGTACTTTAAAGAAAATAGTACGGTTATTTTTTGGAAAGTCCGAATGCAGTTATTCTGCATTCGGGCGATAAGTTTCTCTCTACTCCCTTTCACTTGTAAGTACGTCACTGTCTGATGCATACTACTTTACTACTTTACGAAGGTCTTTTTTCAAGAAGAGCACGTAAGGTCGCGTAAGCATAGAAAATCAATATCGTTGATGTGCCCTTTTACCTGTGGCGAAGTGTGAAATTTGACAACAATGTATTTCCTCCATTTAAATTAACCAAAAAAGTCGAACGCTTCAGTCATCGGCGATGACCAGGCATTTCGACCTTCTAATGTGTTTAAATGGGGGAAAAAAGAACGTTGCCAAATCGCACGCCTCGTCACTGCCTTTTACAAATTAGCTCTTCATATAGAAAACGCCTCGATCTTGAAATTAAAAAGTGACTGTTTCGTGATGAAAAACATTTTTAAAATTAGAATTAATATAAAGATACATGTTCCTGAGGCAGAAAGTTATGTCTTATTTTGAATTAATAAAGAGAGGTATAAGTAAAAGAAGCTTTCGATAAAATAGGCCTTTACATTGGATTGAAAAGGAAAAATAAACGATGTCTAAACTATTTACAAAAAAGTACTTTAAATCGTTTCACATGAACGAAAGGAATGGATTAGAATATAAATATGACTCATTACTTTTATGATTACCTTTATAGATTGCATTTTTGTTTTGTATCAAATAAGATTTTTTGAAACATTTTCACACCAAACTCCTCCATTCCACAAACGGGGCCAGTTTTGCCATTCTGCAAACAGGGCAGCCAATTTCGCCCATTCTGCGGAATGGGCAATTGCACCATCGTATCGCCATCAGAGCCTAACATATCCTTACAGGTACTGCGTACATTATACAGTAAAAATATGAAAGTACAACTAAAAAGGCGTGGTTTTTCTGACAGTTAAAAATCATCGCCTAGCTGCTTCGTCACTAGTGGTTATCTTTGACATCTCGGTTGCAATCTTTCAATGATTCAAGAACGGTCAGATTCCAATTCTATTCATGCTTTATCTCCTCCATATTATCTGGATATCTATCAAAATCTCCAATAGATGGCATAGCGTGTTAAAATTCATTAGAACTCGGTTGTGTAGTGGAAACTTTCTTGTTCAAAGCCCTCAACTACCTCATTCAACGTTGGTGTACTTTTAAGAAAATAGTACGGTTATTTTTTGGAAAGTCCGAATGCAGTCATTCTGTATTTGGGCGATAAGTCTCTCTCTACTCCCTCTCAATCTTCAGTACTTCTATTAACAATAAGGTCTGATGAGTTCTATCTTACGTTTAAGTGGCTGCGTTATATTAAAACTGAAGAGTGATCTACCAACAACTGGGCCATTAATTTTGTTATTTGTACGCTAGTTTTAATCAGCCAGCGACCGTATAAACAGCGCTTACAAAGTATTAGTGTGAACTAGGCAATAAATAGTCATAGGAGAATGCACGTTTTTTTTTTTTTTTTTTTTTTTTTTTTTTTTTTTTTTTTTTTTTTTTTTTTTTTTTAGGAAAATACTTCAAAAATATGCATACACTTAACTCGAGTGAACCCGCATGTGGAGGGGGGGGGGTTGTCTATATTGACTCGGGGGCAGTTTTGTTTCATTTGTTTGTTTCGTTTTTTTGTTTTGTTTTTGTTGTTTGCTTATAACCCTTATTTTTATACAATTTTGGGGCTTCAAGACTTTCAAAATATTAATATAGCCGACCGCAGTCGCGTCGCGTCGTGCCAATGATTACATTTTTTGATCGAACATTTGATGGCCTTAGGCTATTAGAGCGTAAGTTGGGCTCGCTTTATGCCTAATGGGCTGTTAACAATTAAAAATCGGTCTAACGCATGATTTGTTTGGATATTTCATGTTTTTCTTGGATCATTGGTTCTGTGTTCATCTTTTAATTGCAAACAATAGAAAAAAGCAAAATGAAAGATATTCTTTTTCCAATTTGTTGCATTTTTTCTTTTGGAGCGATCATTTTTTCCGAATAATAGCCATAAATATCCAAAAATAGGTAACGTACTATGATAAGTGACCTTAAAGCATTTTGTAGGATGTACTCAATCACTTTAAAATACTTACTGTTAAAAAAAAAAAAAAAACAAAACAAAACAAAAAAAAAAAACAAAACAAAAACAAAAACAAAAACAAAAAAAAAACCGTATTGTGAAAAACCGTTTGAGTTTTTTTTTTTTTTTTTTTTTTTTTTTTTTTTTTTTTTCCCTTACGCGTATTATACACTGACCATATACCGTGGGGCTCACATAAAAGTTAGATAGAATCATTAGAGATTATAATCGTTTCTTCTGTCTGCACAAACGTTTGTTTCTTTCCGTCATATTTAAACCGAGGTCTTATGAACACGTGCCAAAATTCCAATGGTTCGAATGAAGTAACACTATGCGTTCTTAATGATATAATCATATTTCCTACGCATCCGTCGTCATAACGGACAATGCTAATCATATCATAATATGCTGTGAAAACCATAACCAAGCAGATTCGTATCGTATCAGAACTATCGGGTGTGAACATATAGTCAGATCGAGTATGGCCAAGTAGCGCGTAGGGATCGTTGATGCTCGGTTCTTCTCACACGCTTCGCTGGGACTATATTTCTATGGCGCGTCATTAATTGCGTAAAAATAAAAAGATCCTGCGGGGTCATTGAAAACCACCACAGAGATCGGCGATTGATCCAAAGCCAGGCCTTGACTCTCGATGTGCTTTTGTGACGCGCGTCGCTCAGTTGGGTAACAGTGGAGTTTTTTTCGGATAACGGCGAGAAAATAGTTCCTTTTGAAAAGTATGAAACCATTTTTTCTTAAAAATAAGTCCGTCGCAAACTCTGAACGTTCATTTCAATGTAAAGCTATGTATTAGAGCTCATTTCAGAAGTGTAGGCGTATCTAGACCATAATCTTTGGCACATTTTCAATTTTTATTCCTTCAAATCAAAATAAAACTTATGTCTCCAACTTTAAACTTTTGATTTTAAAGCGTTTCTCAATGAACAGCCAATACTTAAATTCATTTTCATCAATTTCCGTTTTGTAATATGATAAATAATGTTAGAAAATTCCAAAGATTATCAGTCTAGGTGAGCCTACACTTCTGAAACTACCTCTACTAATGATGCCTGCTCTCCCAGTGTCAAGAGCAGCAAATGAGGAATTCGCTTCTTAATGTCATCGCATGCGTATCTCCCCACTTTGGATGCATATGCCTGTATATTTTTTTAAATTGAGTTGTATAGCTGATCACACAAACAAGCGAAACGACGATATTGTTCGACTGCTGAGTGATTTTAGATTTTCTGATATAATAAAGCTAAGCGCTCTTTTATATACTTCATGCGTATGAAAACAACCTAGTAAAAGAAATAGGGATAACAAATTTTTGTTGGGAATTTAGGGTGTCTACTGTCCATCTACTTGTAATCATAACTTATTTCCATTTCGGACCATGCACTATCGACGCATTGAATACCGTCGCGAGATTTTCACGAGCTAAGTTTCGCCTTCAAGGTTCCGGTTCGGCCACTATTCGTACTCCTCACGCACCTTGCTGGCAAGAGGCTAGTATGCGAGAGGGGTGGGAGAGCCGTTGCAGATCAGTCCCACACTGAGGCATAGTGGTCGCTTGGAGTCCCTTGATGGGATTATTGTACTTATATGGTGCACTAGACCACCCATATAGGATATTTTTCTCAAAAACTACTTAGCCAAATGATTTGAAACAAGAAAGTCAGATAGGGAATTGATCCCAAGTTTTTCATTTTTTATATTTTCAAAAGCCCCCGACAGAGCCTTTGGAAGGTATTTAGGTGGGTTTAAACAAATTTTTCAAGTTTCAAGGCAAAACTTAACTCTATATTCTAGCGACAATCTTTAATTCACCGATAGTACATTGTTTCAATGAGATATTTATATTAGCATTTTTTTGATTTTCACGCTCGTTTAACTTGAAGTAACGATGAAAATTAGGGCGATACAAATGACACCATATTTATTTTATTTTAATCCCTCTTAGATTACTTCTCTCCTCTCCTATGAGCTCATAACTTAGAGTCACGCAGATTGCGCCGCAGTTAAGGCCTCTTTAGAGAATCAAATTGGGCAGTCAAAGCTTCCTAGCATGCATAGGTGGATCCAGAAGGTATCTCTCTCTCTCTCTCTCTCTCTCTCTCTCTCTCTCTCTCCCTCCCTTCTTCTCCCTCTCTCTCACTCTGACTCTCTCTCTCTCTCTCTTAATTTCAATTTGAAAATGTGTTAATGCGTTAGAAAAGGATAGCAGAGGGGATCATCACCTGACTTTATAGAACCTTTCTCTGTCCTTTTCTAACACACGCGTTCAAATGGGAAAAAAGAGGACGACTCCTTAGATTTTTAGCGCATAGGTAGGTTACCTATATTGCATAACTTCATTGAGATAAATATTCCGGGATAGATATTGAGATAAATATTTGCTTACTTCTAAAAGCTGTCTGAAATTAATATTGTCCTTGACTGTATAGAGTATACTTCCATCGTGGTTGCAGCGACTCGGAATGAAGGCGTGCCTGAGAGAGCTGTTTATCATCGTGCGAATCGTACTTTCGCGATTAACCATTCTTCGAATTCTCATATGATATTTGTCAAAGCTTATTTATAGCCTTCGTGAATTATTTATCATGCAATTACGTGGGTGGAGGAGGGATAGTTTCCTGCTTTACATGATTCAAAAGATTATCTCCATAATCTATAGCTATTAGCCGTTCGTCTCCTTACAATCTGGATCTCAATTAGAGAAGCTGTGCCTCCGGTAATAATCGATTGCCAGTTTCCTTTAATTTGATATGTTAGGGAAGAAAGCACACCAGCAACCTTGTTTGCAATTCAACACATGAAGATCAAACTATCGGATTTGCGGTGAACTTCGTCAAATTCTACCTTTTTCATATATGTTTTAAATTAATAAAATACGACGTTGCCAAATTGCATGCTTTCGCCGCTGTAATTTGTACCAACGCCCGATGTGAATGCAACAGATCTGTTACGTTTTTTCCCCCTCAAGTGTACAATTCAAGTGCAATTCAAGTGTTTCAATTCCAAGTGCTCAATGATTGATGGCCCTCAATTGAAAGTGTATTTTTGTATGACGCTGCCAACCGCTGGAAACCGCTTAAAACCGCTGTTTGCTATAAGGTTTTTTGTCAGATATCAATGGCATCATAGTAATCAGATTCATCTGAACTCCTTGTTTTGATAGGGTACAGATGATACTGATGAGATCGATGTGGTTGATGTCACCGTGATTGATGACCAGAAAACATAAAAAATAAGCTGCATTTTCGCAATCATGAACCAAGCTAATTTTTCTACAAGGTTCGGTTGAAAATGTCGTGGCTCGGAAGTTTTCGGGGGACACCGAACGCCAAACTCAACAAAACCATTATTCTAGCCAATCAAGAGCGTCGTTTTATTGTGGTCTCTCACCGTTGAATTACTCTTCATGTCTCCACATCGGCAAAAGGGTGCAAATTCTGAGGTTCGGGTCCTGCATCAGTGTCATCCATCGTTGCCAAAAACAGTTCAGGAAAAGTAAAAAATGCTCAACCGTTAGTTCGAGTGAAAATCTTCTACCGAAACCTCATAAGTAGTAAAATTCGTTTTTATAGGTTTCAATCAGGTCATGAATTCACCATGCATGGTCGATGGGGTAGTCGCGGGAAAAAACACGCTTTAACCCTAGTCTGCCAGACAAGTTTTTTATACGAGTTTGCCAAAACTGGCTCTTTTTGACACATCTTTAAAATACATGTGTTTAGCGCATTTATGATACGTTTTTAATGTTTTTTTTTTTTACAGTAAATTAGGGTAAAATTGCTTTGTTAGCACATGGTAACCCACCATACATGATGGTCGGGATAACTTTCTGATGAATCCAACTGTGTGACGGTGCACTTTACGATGATCACCTTGCCTCTTGCCTTGTTTTTGGTTCGCCTTGGCATGCAGGGTTGCGACATCTCCTCAACTTAAGATCAACAAAACAATCGAAAGCATCAACAACATCAACAACAATAACAACAATAAACAACGTGGAAAGCACAATATCAACTGTATCGGAAAGTTGCGAACAATACTCCCCATAATTCAAGTCGCGACCCGCTGCGCTGTTAGCGTCGCCATGGCAACCGTACCACCTCGCGCTCCTCGACGTATAGACGCTGTCGCTGTCGACTGTCGACGCCAGTTCGTTGTAACTCAGAACTCTCAACTCTCAACGTCAAGCGGTATCCTTCACCATTGTTGCCGGATCTCTTTCAGAAATATTAACATTGCATACTGAATAAGATATGGGTAGTTTGAATATTTTTCTAGCACGAATTGGCAACAGCGATCCATATCCTTCGGAGATGCGGTCTCGTCTCCCGACTGCTGCGTTTGCGTCTCGTTTGTGGCTTTGATGAGCGCGCGGTTACCTTGAAGCAAGACACGGGGCCTTGCATTGTATGTTATGTCTATACCGATCATTGTATTTGTAAATTTGGTAACGGGCAATAACTCTCCTTGGAGTATCGACATGTATGCGTGAGCAATGCCATCGATGGGTCTGTGTTAGGGGGTCTCTCCACCTGCAAATTTAAAAGCGCGAATAAACTGATTGAGAGCTGCGTTGAAGTTGATAGGCCGAGTCCAATGTATCGACACCAAAGAAGTCTATTGGCTCAAGCAGTCAATTCGCGCTTTTAAACTCGCAGGTGGAGAGACCCCTTTTCACTTTTTCACGAGATACACGAAGAAACACCTCTGATGCAAAATTATGCTTGAGCGATACTTCGTAGATTTACATATTTGTTATGTATAGTTATAATATCCTTGGTTCTGATCAAAGAGCTATAACTATGGGGGGGGGGGGGGGGTTAAGCTGTGTTTTAAAGGTTCCCCCACATGATATGTCCACTATTTTATGTTCATAAAGTAGATATGTCCACAAAATAATGCACAGGTATAATGAGAGATTCCTTTCCAATTTGAGACACATCATATCTTTGTGTCACTGTAGAGAAAGTGAAAAATTAGACAAGAATCTCCTATGATACCTGCGGAGCTCCGCCATTAAGATCTTGCCGTTACCTACTCCGTTAGCTGCGAGTTTGCGATACTGAATTTTATACTTTTTTATTGAGTGATTTTCGTGATTTTCGCTGGTTTTTACATCAGGTTTCACTAGTTATTAGCTTATTGCAAAAGTTTGGAAGAGCCCCAAGACTGTGTTATGTGTTCTAAGGGAAATGCATTTTCTTCAAACTAGAGAGTTGGGCTCTATTAATTTTTCGATCGCACTGCTGCTGATTGATAACCGTCGGTTTCTGTAGTAAGAGTGAAGGGTCTTAATTTTCTTGCACAATATACTTTCGGTTCCGATGTCATCGGCAGTGGCGAAGCGTGCTATTTGGCAACGTGGCATTTCGTCCATTTGAGCTCACAAAAAAGGTCGAATCCACTGGTCATCGGCGATTCCTTGGTAATTCGATTTTTTTCATGGGTTTTAATGAGTCAAATGCAACGGTGCCAGATTGCACGCTTCGCCACTGGTTATCGGATTCCAACTTCAAACGCATAGTCTAAAAAAAAAAAAAAAAAAAAAAAACTGCCAACATCTTGTTGATTTTGGCAGTTTCAGTCGTGAAACCAAGCATAATTAGACATTTTTGAGGATCTAAAATACGTACATGATCACAAAATGGTCACATTAATTTTTAGCGAACATTTCCATTCAAAAACTCGCGTATGCATGAGGAAAATTACATTGAACCAGAGTTCGTTCGGAGCTAGGGGGCCTCAGATGGCGATTGATACGACGTATCGCTGCACTAAAATGGTCTATTCAACATAGTTTTGTTATCCAATTCAAACCAGCGTAAAATTAAATTACACTTTTCTGCCTTTTCATTCATAAAAATAGTTTGTGTTTTCATGATAATGAAATTAATGGTATTAATTTCTTTGGTGATTGATATAGAAATATCTTCACTTGGTGTGATACCACCAAATTTTATCACCGGAAGTGTAATTCAAGAGAAATGCATGAAACATCAAAGCGGCAGCGTAGTGTGGTAATAGATATCGAAAAATAGAGTAAAAAAGATTGTGAGAGAGTGAGAGAGAGAGAAAAAAAAAATAAAAAAAGTCAATTGGGGTGAATAACTATATGTTGAGTTTTAATTTCTGATTTTATTAAAAACGCTTGCCTTGGTATTGGGCGCCGAGTGCTGCGGCCGCGGCCTGGCTTGAGGCACAGTGAGCCGGCATGATTAATTTTGTGGCAAAAAAAGAAAGAAAGAAAAAAACAGGAAGTCAATTCCATCAATCGTTTAAAAAAACTCAATTTACAAGCTTAGATTGCACCTTCTCATGATATTGTAGCTTAGAAACTTAATTTCAGTCTCAGGAACTACTTCAATGCTTTTGTTTTGGAACGATAAGTTTCGGTGATTTCGGCGGTGAACCGATGAACTTTCCGGCAAAGATTCGCGTTTTTGTAATGTTAACTTTTTGCTTCGGTCTGTTTGAAATTGTGTATTAAGACGTTTTCTGATCATTGGCGAATTCGTTGTTTTGTTTCAAACACCCTCCGAACTACCTCTGGTGGTTTATATGAAGACTCCATTTTTGCTACGGCTACGAATATTCAGCGAAACGTCGAATCTCGCATAATGCATTTTGTTCATTTAAACCAGTAAAAAAGGTCGAACTTCAGAGTGTTCAACATACGCATCCAATGGATCGATATTTTTCGTCCATTAAAGAGGGCATAAACTGCAACGTTGTTAGATTGCATACGAATCACTTGAAAATAAAGTCTTTCAAAAAATGGCCAGAATTCCTATAGTTTCCCGAATTGAAATTTTGATGAGTGTTTCGAGAATTCTGGTGTTTTTAACCATGACTCTAGCATTTTTAATCAAATTGTCCGACTAAAAAATTCAACGTCAGACTGACCAGCACAAAATGCCACCAAAACTGTATTCACAATGGTCAGAGCTTCTGTGGTACCTTTTTATTTGAATTCTAGTCATTTAAGAAAAGTTTTATTTTCTGTGACGGCTTATGGCCACCAAATCCGTCCATTCTGACCACAGTGCTCCTGACCGCACTGCAGGACTCAGGATCGGGACTGGGACTCGGAGAGTAAGGGGGATCAAAGTCGAAAAGAGGATGGGTGGTGAAGAGAGAGGGAATTGGGGGGAAGGGGCCGGCTTCGGTCGATGTCCTAGGGAGGGGGTTGAGGAGAAGGGCAGAGGGGAGTGTATATTTTACTGTGGGGGCCTTATGCAGGGCAGGGTCGCGCATCGAGCTTCGAGCTCAAGCGTCAGCGTCAGCTAGTCAGGCAGGCGTTAGCCCTGGCCCCAGCCTGTCAGCGCCATTTTGTATGTATATATTATACTCTGCTTCTCGTATTTTTTTATTTTTATTTTTATTTTTATTTTTTCCCCTCTGTAAACTCTTCAACTCGCTTGCATGATCGTGGGTCACGGCACACAGTGGGGCTAATCAATGGGAGAGGTCGGATATAGTATGACAACACGGGCACCCACAGGGGGGGGGGGGGGCAAGGAGGAGCACACCCCGAAGAATATTTTTATATGATTCTAATCGAGGTTAAATGAATATGATGCCATATTAATACTTACAAAAAGCAGATGAATAATATATTGAGATTGGTTATCAAAGATAATTAGGCGTAATACCGTTTGAAACAACAAGAATATAACATAAACAACAGGGACAACAGTGGAGGAAACCAGGAGAGGACAATTGGTACACCGCTCTCAACAGGAGACATATGCAGAAAAAAAAGGATGTGCTCCAGCTCCAGACACGATCTATACACACACCAGTACGTAACGTGCTCTTAGCACAAACAGTTCAGGTTCTGGACACGACGGGATGCGTTTCAGACGCAAACACAACCTAAATAGATTGCGCTCAGAACTCGGCCCCGTACTGGTGTGTACATTCGTGTCTAGAACACGGAAACTTTGTGTCTGGAGCACGTCCATTTTTTTCTGTGATACTTTCTTCAAGTGTAATCTTTTCTCTGAGTTGAAACCTAGGATACTGCGTCACCACTCCCCAACCCCTCCCCCCGGTATTCATAACAGTCAACATTTCACGAGGAAAAATGTAAGGACCAAAGAAAAATGAAATGTGAATGAAAGAAGTAATAGTTGACGAACTGTACTATTAGTTTATTTTGTCATTTTAACTCATTTTTCGCATGAATAGCAGAACTATACATTTTCCTTACTATATTATTATCATCTGTTGTCCCTTTATTCAAAATATCAAACACATCAAAATTATTATTATATGATTTGGATACATCTACAATAATTGTACACTATTTGAATGAACAAAAAAAAAACAAAACAAAAAACAAAAAACACAAAAAAAAAACAAAAAACAAAAACAAAAACAAAAAACAAAAACAAAAAACAAAAAAAATGTTATCCCTTTTTCCTCGGGGGGGGGGGGGGGGGGGGCTTCCTTTGACCTTCCAATGGGGTTCCACAATTTTGCCTCCCCCCCCCCTTAGGAAATTTTTCTGCTGGCGCCCATGAATGACGGCTTTAAATGCGTATATCTTTGTTAATGATACACGCAACGTAAAAGTTTAAAAGTAAAAATTTATTGATTTTATTGTAAAATTTTCCACAGAAATCACCCTTTATAGTTTGTCTTCCGACAGTGAAAACTTTCAAATTTGAATTTTTAGCCATTTATTCCATGTCCAATCTCACCCATTGACTCGCTTCACTGTGCAACGCGGTGGCAGGGATCAGGCCCTCTTCTCCCTGTTTATGCTTGTCTCGACACCCTCGCTTTTGGTTCTACCTTCGTCATCCCCTTCCGATGTTATCGTTCAAAACGGCAGTGGCGAATCCCCGCGAACGTACACACACATGTTTAAGCTAGTGGTGATGTGTTGAGTCGTGTCCTTCGGGTACAACTGACCGACGGTAAAGCTTCTGAGCTTTACAGAGCAAACCATTGTGGCTCTTGTTTCTTTTTTTTCCTCTCATCAGTTGTAGAAATCTAAAAAGTACCAAATTATTATACTTGGTGTTTCTAAAACTTATGTCATACTTTTTACCACGTATTTTTGAGGTTAAAATAAGACTTTTTTTCCCTATAAATATGTGTCCGAAAATGCCCCCCTTTTGAGCTACAGCCCCCCAAAGTTTTAATAAATTGTTGGTTTTTTGGGAATATCGACCAGATTTATGAACCGAATGTCATGAAAATTGGTGTTCCGAGGTACTTTTATTTGTAGAAGCCATTAATGACCTCGAGAAATTCAGAAATGAGGTTTGACTGTACTTTTCAGGCCTCATACCTTCAACGACACAAATTTTATGTTACGGAATGGAAATTTGAAAAATAAATAATGAAATCAGATGGGAAAAGCTCATAGAAAGATATTAGGTCATCTTTGTTTTGGTCGATACGACGCGTATTAAGCGAGATAATCGCTGCACAAGGTGGAAAAGTCAGCGCCTTTATCACGAGGAGCGGCAGGAAGTATGCAACCCGCCACTCTACTGCTTCTTCGGGCCGCCCGCTACAGTAAAAGCGCTGACTTTTCCACCTTGTGCAGCGATTATCTCGCTTAGTACGCGTCGTATCGACCAAAACAAAGATGACCTAATATCTTTCTATGAGCTTTTCCCATCTGATTTCATTATTTATTTTTCAAATTTCCATTCCGTAACATAAAATTTGTGTCGTTGAAGGTATGAGATTGCCTGAAAAGTACAGTCAAACCTCATTTCTGAATTTCTCGAGGTCATTAATGGATTTTACACATGAAAGTACCTCGGAACACCAATTTTCATGACATTCGGCTCAAAAATCTGGTCGATATTCCAAAAAAACCAACAATTTTTTAAAACTTTGGGGGGCTGTAGCTCAAAAGGGGGGCATTTTTGGACACATGTTTATAGGAAAAAAAGTCTTATTTTGAACTCAAAAATACGTGGTAGAAAGGATGACATAAGTTTTAGAAACACCCTGTATTGATATGCCACTGAGGAAAAATTCCTGGTAGTACCGTAAATAGAGTCCCTGTATGTAGAAAATTAAGAGGGCAGTCAATCTTGACGAATTTTGGGTTCCAAGGGCGCCGCCATCACCATCGGTTGCATTTTTGCACATTATTTGTTTACAAACCAGTTGTTTACTAACAGGTCCAACAATGTTGCACCCATTAGCTCCGCCATTAAGCCCGCTTCTGTGAGTGAATTTTGGGATTTTGTTGTGTACCCATCGTCATTTTTACAGATTGCATAGATCAATTCTCCATTCACCTGCAGAAAAGTTTTGTATGAGCCTCATTGCAAATTCCATTCAATGAGTACTCATAAAACCAAAAGTGCGAACCTCATAGAAGAAACCCTCGTATTTTTACAGGGTTAAATATTTTGAACGAGCATACCCCTAGTTTTTTATACATTGTTATTGAATCTGCTGCCTCAATTAGAGCCATCCTGATTGGCATTTCTAACCGTAACCGTTTCACTAGGCATTTGATCGTCTTAATAGATCAGGATTGGTTGATTCGCCAACAGCAACTCCTCATTTGAAATTCCAAGCGCGGATTCTATAACGCTGCTTTTGCTCGCAATTGAGTTTGCCCAATCGCAACCGTCGACAATTGCCTTTGCTCATCCGCTGGCCTTTTAATTGAGCTGGAGCGAAAAAGCAGACATGCGAAACATATAAAGGACGAATGACTCAATTGGATTTAATTCTTTAATCGAATGCAAGGAGGAAAAGGAACTGGTTTATTGAGGCAAACGTGGCCGAGTAGCGTATGGGGTGGAAAAGGGGGCTGAAGGTTAATACCTTTGTTTTATTTCCTTTTCAGTATTCTAAAGCTGGGATTTTTGGGTCTGGGAACAATAATTGTTCAGAATGGACGGGCTTTGGTGGGTCGCACCTACCTAAAAATGGCGATTCAGTAACTTCACATTTCTTTAACGGCGCGCATTGGAATATATATTTGGAATGTTGGGAGCGCACCTAATTTTACGTTGCTTAGGGCGGGTCTAGAGTCAACCAGAGAAAGTCAACCCAACTCACCCTAAGTGCTGCGATTCGTTAGTTTACGTCTCGCGATACATATTTTGAGGTTAGTTTGTGGTGTGTCCGATGCGGTCCGTTGAGTGGTGGCCGGTGCTTGTCGAGATACTTGGGGTGGACTTTGGGCCGAGGACCTTCAGTAACGAACATTATTGGTCCATAAGTCCATAATCTAGAAAATAATTGGGGGGGGCGGGGTAACCAACCCCAGCCCTTTAGCCCTTTTGACGCAACGCTTGTGGACCCCAAAGTGCACTCCGAATCTTGTAATTGGCGTTGTGGGTCAGAAAAGGAGTGGCGAATTTAAAAAAAAAAAAAAAAAAAAAAAAAAAAAAAACTAAACTTTATGGTTTTCAAAAATTTAAGAACAAAAAATCAAAATGGAAAAAAAAAATTGAACAGAAAATTAAATAAAAATATGTACTTCAGTACACACCACAGAGCTCTTTTTACATCTTTCAATGTTCACTCTTTCAGCGCAAAAGTTCATTTCAAAACATAATGGGTTAGTTTAAAAGTTATGATGGATTGAGCTTTCACCATGTCTCATGTCTTTGATTCCCCTCCTCTTCCATCTCGAAGTAAAAATTCTAAAACTGACTGTATTCAGGCTTCTTTGGCAGTTTCTAAGGAAAGGAAAAAAGTATCGGAGCCCGTATTTTCATGTGGTTTTTTTATCTTTCAGAGCCACAAATCTTGTTTTTACAAAAACAATTTCAAAGGGATTTTTTTTTTTTTTTTTTTATCACGGTTCCAAGGAAGGAGGAAATTTTAATACAAAATAAGAATATATGTACAAAAAATACGAATTGAGAAAAGAAAGGATCCTGCGTTTGTTTACTGGTTAATATCTTTCTCCATTAGAAATCTTGTTTTTACTAAAACCATTTCAACTTTAGGGAACTTCTTTTCACGGTTCCAAACAAAGTTGAAAAAATGTTATATAAAAAATACGATGAACTTAAAAAAAAAAAAAAAAAAAAAAACTTAAAAGCGTTTTTTTACTGGTATTTTCTTTCTCCATCAGAGCATCAATTCTTTTTCAGTTTCTGCAGAGGACACAGGCTTGCTGCTCGTCACGCTGCGATAAAGCTTGAGCTTCTGCCATGCCACGGCGCAACCTTCCAAAAGGGGGTTAAAGTTTTGAGACTGAATCCTACCTACCCGACCGAGGATGCCGGCCTTTATCAGAGCTTAAACAAGAAGGGGGGGGGGGGTACTTTGGCACTCAAACACTTAGCAGGAGCAGGAGTAGTAAGTAAAGGCGGAGCAGAATGAGAAAGGGAAGGGGAAGGGAGGAGAGAGACGAGAGAAGATCCAGCGAGAGAGGGAATGGACGACGCGACGGTGAGGTAAGGGGGCGGGGAGCATCAAGTTCAGTTGACAAGATGCTAATGGGCTCGGTGGAATGTTTGTCTCTCGCATTTTACATAGGTTGTGTAGGTTCTGAAATCTCGAGACGAGACGTGCTAGAGATCGAACCACAAACTTCCGACGCACACTGGTTTTTTGTATAAACTGAAAAAAAAAAAAAAAAAAAAAAACAACAACAACAAACAAGCAGGGAAAATTCCAACACGCAGGTGTTGGAAAAGCGTGCCACTAAAGTCTGAACAGCTTTAATGCTTTTGCTAGCAATGATAATAATTAGACAGCATTCAACATGGAGCTGATCTCGAGAAAATTGAGTCCAAAGTTGAAGAGCTAGCATTTAAACAAAAAACTTGGAATTACTTACGTTTTGATTTCATTCAACTACCGTGTTGTGTTTTTGCATTTCAACACCGGAAAAGTGGAATTTACTATGTAGGAAAGGTACTTAATTTTTAGCGTTTAAAGTGACTTGGTTCCTTTCTTCTTTTTTTTTTGGCATAATCACGAAAAACGAAACTCTAAGAGAAACCAAACGGCAGAGTTGGTTAACACTGTTGATTATTTTAAAATCCGTTAATCCGGACTTAAGTCCGTTCCCAATTCTATAAAAGGAACCAGTGGCGGCTCGTGCAATGTGGCAACAGTGGAATCCCTCCATTTAAACCTATGTAAAACAATCGATCTTCAGGAGGTGCAATGCACCCCCAAGATATCGATACTTTTGCATAGGTTTAAATGGTAAAAAAGCATGGTTGCCAAATCGCACGAGCCGCCACTGAAAGGAACCAAGTCGGAGTTGGTTCCTTACGTGACTCGGATTAAGGTTTAACCTAATCAGCCAAAGGAACCAAGTTCTCATTTTATTTCATCATATGGACAATGACATCAATGAGGCTCACCAGCTCACTTTTACCTGGAATTTTGACGGGAAATAGTTGTTATTACAGAAGAAGCACTTGTTGCTTCGAGATTCAGTATTGCTAGCTCTATCAATCAATAACTCAATTTTATCAAAAATGTCACTCGGTTCTTTTGTGACAAGTGCTGTCCAATTGAGCTTGTTTGGTGAGAAATTATGAAAAAAATAAATTTAGATCAGATGTATCTATAAGGAGATGAGTCAAAGGCGTTGTTTTTGTGTGTTTGTTTTTTGTTTTCTGTTTTCAAAACTTTGGAGGGCTCTAGCTCAGAAGAGAAACATTTGCAGCACATACTCATGTAGGAAAATAAAGTCTTATATATATGTATGTTGACCCCAAAAATACACTCCATAAGTTTGGCACTCAAGTTTTGAAACACCCTGTTCTTGATATTTTGCTCCCCCCCCCCCCCGCCCCATTCACAAAAGACAACATCTTGACCATGCACATTTTTAAAATCACAGTTTGACTGTAGAGATATTTTCTCCTCCCCCCCCCCCCCCTTAACGAAAAAGGGGAGAATGGGTCACCTATCTCTGATGTTCGTCGTGCGCGTGCACAGATTGTTCGGCTTTACGACTGCAATTTTGGCTTTCTTTATAATGCGTTTTTTGGGTTTATTAGTGGATTTTTTGACTATTTGATGCCGCCAATGTAATTTTCAGACAATTTTACATCAGAATCAAAACTCTATAGCACTGTAGCAAAAGTTTGCAACAAACCCATTGAAAGCTGAAAAGAGAAAATTATTTGATAAGGCTCGATCTTTTTTACCCACATAAACTATAGACAATAGATATTTCTAAATCCCTCCACCTTTTAAACGGCTTGTTCAGGGATCAAACATGAGGTTGCGTTCTTTTGAAGTCAAAAAGTGTCATATTCGGAAAAGCCGTGATTCTAAATAATAAACAGTTTTTTTTTTATCTTTTTTTCCGTTTTAGGTGCTGTCAGCACTTGTTGCGATTGTCACGATGTAGATACGTAATATGCATAAATGGAACACTTGCGAATTCATGAAACAATAATCCTTTAATATACAGAACTAACCATTTCAAGTGCCCTTTACACATCAAGCATTCTAGGGGTATAGATTAGTAGGTGTGGAGGTTTAAGAGGTTTGTGGATTTTAATTCCCCCTCTCCCCATTTATTTTCTTGAAAAGTATCGAAAGTTTACAGTTAAAACTATGCCATTATTCACTATAACGCATTGTCATATTATTTCTTTTTTTTTCTGTTGCCGTCGGTCGATATCATTTTTCGTGTTGGAAAAGCAAAGTTCCATATGGACCTATAGTTTCCAAAATTTGAAGAAGCTTCCAGTGAAAAATTTTGTACACGCAACGAACTTTTTAGGATAGGTAAATAAGTTATTCCAGAGTCAATTCCATAGCCGCAGCGAGGAAGCTGTCCAGGGGTGGAAGACACGTGACAGCCCCTCTCACTTTTTAGAGCAATTAATGCGAATTTTACCCCTCTGGCTCCCTGTGTTCTGGATTTTAAACACCTATTTTTCAACAAAACGCCAAAAATGTCCTCAAAAATCCCTTGATTCCATCGACGCTCATTGAGGGGCTTTCAATTTGCCGATCCCCCAGAATTTCAAATGTTTCCGATGCAAAGACCTGTTTAGTGTGACGTCATGAAAAAAATTGGTTCCAAACAAAGGCTCCGTCTCACTTGCTCTCGTGGGTTTTCCCATACGAAACACAGTCCAAATTTTCAAATACAAGTGCTAGTAAACAACACGTTCTTTACACGTTGTGTTTATCACACCATTGGGTTCCACGTCCCTTATAAAAATTTCCGATTGTGTCAAAAAATTTTCCGATTGGATATATATTCCCGCGCTTTATTTCCCATAGAAATAATCGAAATTCCATAGAGACAATCAGAATTCGTGTAGATTCAAGCGCGCTGACTACAGCAACGATAGGTCTCATGATTGAAATAAGGCGAAATCATCTATGGTTCTATTCTTACAGTTTTAACAGCCACTTTTTTCTCAGTGATAAAATATGAGCCCGCTATCACAAACTTTTTGAAACATCGCGCATCGATGCACAATCACAGTTATCAGTTTCTTAAGAGCACAATATTCTAGGATATAGGCTCATCAGCACCATCACGGCATGTGTTGTACCTCGAACAATAGCTTCGATACGGAGAGAAGTTAGAATGATTGAGTGTCATGCCGGTGATACTACCATAAGAGACCGTGAGTAAGACAAGGACAAAACGTAGAACGTCTTTCGGTATAACTGTGATTGTAAATTCGCTTGTGATCTTTTAGGAATTATGTTACAGTGAAAAGATACTTTAAGGCAAGTGGAATCTAATGGTGCAATAAAATTTGAGAAAACTGTTGGTTAACTAGCATGAATTTGCGTTCGAAAATTTGGATCTGGTAAATCCACGAGAGTGAGCGAGATAGAGCATTTGTTTGGAACTAATTCTGATCGTGACGTCTTCACTAAACAGGTCTACATAGGTAGCGTTCTAGAATTCAACCATTTACTGCATCCGTGCAAAAAAGATTACATTACCCTGTGATACTGTATATCTATGTACATTGGAAAGTGCTGCTATTCATAATCTTTTCTGCATCGAGACAATAAAGGGATGAATTCTAGAACGGTACCTTAAGGATATGAATGAGCCTCTCTCTTTTCTATACCCCTCCCGCTCTTCATCAATACCTCGTCGCTTCTTATCGATGTACCCTCGTCAAACAGATTTTGACACATTTACGACCGCTTAATGCACCGTGAAGAAATCTTGTGACCGGTGGAGCCCAAAGGCGAGGGGCAAAGAGGGTTCCTGCGGGAGATGTTTCCACCCCCCTCCTGCCTTTGAATTTTGACTCATAGGTTGGCACAAATGACTTAGGTTGCTGGACCTGTATGGAATTCTCGTTTGAAGGAATTCGACTTTGACGCTTAATAACTTATTGAAATTAACAGGAATACCAAAACTTTTACAATTTTAAGAAAATAGACGCCGAGACCTCCTGGATTGCAGCAATAAATTAACGATTAATGAAACCAGTTTTAAGAAAACACGTTTTTAATTTTTCAAACCTTTCCCGCCAAGGTTTTGCCATAAGCAAGGCATTGGACTTATATATTAGATATGAAAATGAAAACAAGAAGCGCACCGTATATATACGGCACGCTTAAAAATGTATGATTAGTTCACTGAGAAAAAAATTGAGGTAATTTAACAATCTGTTCGTTAAAAATGGTGAGTATATACAAACTTATTTGTTGAGTTATCAAACCTATTCGTTGATTTTACGATCCGATTTGTTAAATCAACATTCCAATGTGGTAAATCAACAGTTCGGTTTGTAAAATCAAAAATCTGGATTGTTGATTTATCAAATTTATACAATCAATGTGGATTGTTTGTTTAAAGATAGGATTGTTGATTTAACAAATCTAATGTAAGCACAATCTGGATTGTTTATTTAACAAATCGAATTATTGATTCTCCGCATTGAACTGTTGATTTACCACATTGAATTGTGATGAAATAAAAAAAACGGTTGGTTAAATCAACAAATGAGTTTGTACTCACCATTTTTGACGAACAGACTGTTAAATTTACCTCTATTTTTTTTTCTTCTCAGTGTTGATTTAACAATATTCTAAGGTTACAAATACTTGAAATACTTATCAATGGTGTTTTTTAGTGTAACAAAACGTAATGCATGTTGAATCAACAAAATAATATTTTTTCACAATACAACAATAATATAGTGTACATTGCCAAATGCCATTGATTTTTTCCCGGGTTGAGATATTGATGCTGGTTTAAAAATATCGTGATTATAAGAAAGATGTAAACTAGTTAAATTGCTTAGAAAGCTCCCATTGTTAAATTGAAATTTAATTAATTGGTTCTTACAAAGAGGGGTCATTTGAGTATAGGCATACAATTTTTTCGAAGTTTACGGACTTTTTCCATATTCGAGCTGTCCGACTTACACATATAGTGTATCAACATTTTGGTATGGAGCCCCGATGGAATTCGTGAAACATTTATTTTCTCCAGAGAATGTAGAGGCTTTATTCCAAGGTTGCTGTTCCGTCATTTATAACATAGATACGAGTAATTTTACAAACTGCCCCTTGATGTCACTCTCTATGGCAGAGTGGCAAACCCGCAAATAGACTCGAGGGTGAATAAAGTTTTTCTTTCCAGTGGCCGCGTCATTTTGATATCCGCGGGACTTGTAAGCTCACGAACTTTAGAGACGCTCTGTTCCCGCCACACCGTCAACAGTGGCGGACGTCTGACGTCGGGCGGTTTTTATAGAATGAGATGGACTCAGTCCAAAGTGCGGTGAAACTTGCAGTCGGAATCGGGCGAGTTTCTCAAACAAGGCATCGCTGCAAAAGTTGCCAGATGTAGATACTTTGATGAGAAAGAGATACATCGTGGCCGTGGCGCAACCTGGCGCCCAAAACTTAATGTTTACACGCACCCATGGGCAGTCCATGGGTTCAAAAGTGGTGGTGGTGGGGGGGGGGTTAGGGGTCAACAAATTATATGAATTTGTTTTTCATACTTTTTTTTTCTTTTCCACTATTTTTAGGGGAGTAAAAGACTTTTTCTTCGCCTCAATAAAACCTGTCCCTCAAAGTTTTGAGTCCCCGCGAATCTTGCGCTCTAGGCTATATCCTAGTCATCCCAATGGTTAGTGAGGCCTTTGCTAAAATCGTCAAATTTAAAGGCAAAACTAAATATATTTCTATTAGAAAAAGTAGGTATACTTATTTAATTTGCAGGAACTCTATTCTCTTTAACTGGTCATTATTTTCAGTTAGGCGTTTTATGCATTAAATAATAATTCCAAGTATCAATTGATGAATTTCACACTTAAACTTTAGTATGATCATACAAACATATGTGAAATATTCTGCGTAAAATTTAATGTTCATCATCTGACGGAACATAGCTTCAAATTTTTGAATCAGCCGTTTCATTCAAGACAAACATGGCAACCCCGAGTAACGTCTATCATTCACCCGATTTCTCGTGTAAATGGGTCTGAACTTGATTCGCCGTCTCCGCGTGAAAGTTCATTCGAACTTTTTTGAGAGGCATAAAAGTTCCCATCAAAACTTTTAAGCACTCTCTTAAAAGTTTTGGCCTTCGTACCCGACCACGACGTATCTTTGACAGTTGGTAGAACTCTTTTCAAACTGCAAACATTTTGTCGGAATAACGCATTGTTGGTGCTGATGTGTATCAAAATGTTTCGAGGCTATTTTAACTTGAAGGGCGCGCGTATTGCAAGAAAATATTTGCAAGCTTCGACTCTTTTCTGAGGGGGGGGGGGGGGGGGGGGGGTTCGATTCTTCTCGATTGCTGAAATGAATATGTTTGTGATCCTCTTTTTCTATTGAACACTCCGCATGTTACGTAAGATGTAGGGATTGCATTATTGGATAATGTCGTATAACTGCACTGCGCGATCAAAGATCATCATAATAACCGGGCTCTCCGCGACTGATTGCAGACCACACCTGAAGCTGCCAACTTATGCGCCATGCCCGTTCGCGTGAGTCTGCAGTCACAACGGGGCGCGAAGCAATTTGTTATTGACACCATGCATGGCGTGCGGATCGTGGGTGAAGCGTAATGAATGAACTAAAGCATTGAAAGTCCTTATTTTGAAAATTTCTTTGCGAATGAAATTTCCTATTGATGCTTTCGGCCTTCCGACACACTTTCTCCGATATAATAATAATTTTAAAAATGACTAAATAATTATGATTATCATAGTTGACATCATACATATAACTTTATTTCCCCTCGCGTTTTCAATTTTTTTTTTTTTTTTTTTTTTTTTTTTTTTTTTTTTTTTTACTGGATTGTCGCCAAATGAGAAGCTTCGATTCTCACTTCGGAATTTTTTGGCCGATTTTTAATAGTGTAACTAGACCTTTTTCTCGCAGTAGGTTTAGGTATTTATCTTTTGTTTCTGTGTCGTCTGTGATGCGTCATTTTAATAACGAGCACAATAATTTATTCAGTATTTGTATTTTTTTATGTTTCAGCGAATGGATCGTATCAACCCGGCATGGAGCCGAAACGGCAGAGGACCGCTTACACAAGGCACCAAATCCTAGAGTTAGAAAAAGAATTCCATTTCAATAGGTACTTAACGCGGCGGCGGAGGATAGAGATTGCTCACACCCTCTGCTTGTCCGAGCGACAGATCAAAATATGGTTCCAAAACCGGCGGATGAAGTGGAAGAAGGACAACAAACTACCCAACACCAAGAACGTCCGACGGAAAAACGGAACGACGACAGGGAGCGGGAACGGGAGTAGTAAAAAAAATTCTAGGTCTAAGAAAAAATCGCCGAATCAGAACCCGATGACGGATTTGAACGGTTTGACGAATAACTCGAGCTCAATAGTAGGAGACGAATTGTCGCAAAACAATAATCCCCAATACAATGATCACCATCTTGTGCCCTCGTCAACGTCCCCTGAGTCTCTACATTATCCCCACGGTCTGTCCCCCTCGTCCCCCAATATGACCCCAATGAATTCTCATCTAGCCCCTTTAACTCCGTCAACGCTACACTCGAATATGAACAATATAAATACATCACAACCGATGCCTATTAAATCGGACTATGGGTTAACGTCGTTATAACCCTTGTCCCCACTCTATACTCATTGTAAATACGAGGAGTAAATTTTTATGTGAATCCATCGTGCCCAGTATCGATGCCATAAAGACAAAGTGTGCAATCTAAAAAGCTTGAATTTGGTTAATAGGTCTCTTGCAAACGTTTTCTGGGAGCAAATGATCAGTCACATCTGATGTAAAAACCAGCGAAAATCACGAACATTTCTCTAAGAAAGTCTAAAATTCAGCTGTAAACTCATCTATAATTAATTGCGATAACGGCGCAAGTTCGTATCGGCGGTTCAACGCAGGTACCATGGGAATTACCTGTCTATCATGTTACTTTCTCTACAGAAACACAGAGATATGTCTCATTTAGATAGAAATCTCTAATGATATACCTGTGTCTCTTTGCCATTATACAGTGACTGGATAAACTACAGTGCGGCCATTTCGGTCGTCTTTCTGATTGGTTGGATTCCTTAGATCGCGAATTTGAGAATTTAGAAGTATTTTTACAGTGTTATAAGGTTCTTGTAGGTAAGTTAGACATGACTGAAGGTCTTCTGTCAAATTTGAAACATATTGGTGCGCAAAATTAAGAGAAATCAACGATTACCCGTAACTGACCCCCCGCGGATGCGCACCCAACTTAACACGGCCGCCATGGGGAGAAAGTGTGTTCCTGAGTTACTCGCAAAAAATATCGCAGCCCTCCGCCCTGAAAATAGTATATACCTAGCATTAATGACTTTTTTCAGACAGGGGGTAAAGAAAATTTCATTCCAAAACCCAAGAGCAATCATACTCCCCATGTTGCCCATGCTAAAGTGGCCGCACTGTGGTTTATCCAGTCACTGTACGCCATTAAGCCCGATTCTGATAGTGAATTTAGTGATTTTTTAGTGTACTGATCGTCATTTTTACAGGTTTTTATGCAAGAATCAACTCTTCAATCTCCTATAGCAAAAGTTTGCAAGAGCTTCATTTAAATCCGCATGATAAAGATCGAATTGAGTTTAGAGGTCGTTTCAGAAAAGTAGGCTCGTTTGGACTATTTCCCAGCCCTATTTCGCATAGTACGCAGTAAAAAGAATGGAAATAAATTATTAGCTTTTCACAGAGAAACGCTTTAAAATCAAAAGGTTCAAGTCCGAGGAAAGTTTTGTTTTGATATGTAAATGAATTAAACTAAAAAATTCCTAATAAATACTGTCGTTGAGCAGCTAGCGCCTACATTTCTGAAACAAACTCTACCCTCCTACTTTCGGATGCAAAGCTGGAATTAGGTCTACGTGTGCTTAAAAGGTACAACGATGACGGATCATAACAAAATTTACCAAAATTGACGAATTTTCGAAGGTTTGTTTGATCGACATTTCCTAATCGATCTAAAGTTCATACACACTCGTAAAGCAAATTCCTTTAAAAATAAATCAGAAATGAGAGAAAGAATAGATCAATAATTCAGTAGTTGTTTTCGATTAAAAATCACAATCGAGCGTGAGATTTTAACCGATAGAAAAAATGTCGATGTTTTCGAACAAACGCACACGCCTACAGCTGGAAAACCCTCGAATTTGACCTTTTGAAAAAGTTTAAATATAAAAATTGTAACATTTTCAGATTGCACTCTTTGACATTACTACATATTTTATTATGAATTTCACCAGGTGCGATTATTGCCGTATTAGTGGTTGGAAGCAACTTTACTTTAACAATTTTAATGTTCAAATTATTTTGGGTCTTACAAATGATCCGTATGACACATTTAATTGGTATGAATAACGTCGATAAAAAATCAAAGTGCGTCCAGAGATTACAGTTTTGCAAATGTATCGATACTGTGCGTTTTGGATTTATTTTGACAAGATGTGCATTACAAAGGGGTGGTATGGGTGGTAGACGGTAGTCCAGGAATTTGTCTATAATGAAAGATGTTTGTTTGCATAGTTTTTCTTTTCTTTTTTCAAACGTCAAACGAAGTATCATAAAATATACGCCAACAAATCTTAAGAAGGAAATTATAATGTTTAAATCAGTATGACTGGACTCAAAATCAAAAACAATTTCTATAGATCTGTCGGCAGAAAATTAATAGAATGGAATGGATTAACTTTTAATTTGTGTCTTAAACCATTTGATTCTTCACTGATGGCAAATTACAGCTGCATTTATTCTTCAGAAAAATCGCCCAATTCAGTGTAAATGATGTTGATTTTTGTGCTGAAATAACTAACACTTACACAGAAAATAACATTTTTGGTAAAATTGTGAAGAAATGCTTTGAACCGAGAGTTCCTTTTACGTTGCAAAAATTACATTGTATAAACTACAAATGTTGCAAAAAAGATTGCTGATTCAGCAATACATTTTACTTCATTATCAATACATTTTGCTTCATTGGTAATTTTACCTATGGCTGAACTAGCGACATGTTCAGCTAATGAGCATTTTACAAATTGAAATTTTTGCAATTCAAAGTTTATTCTCAGATTTAGCATAATACCTATTGCCATTTTTATGAACATTTTTTTGTGTGAACGTTATAACTTTTAGTTTCAATCAATGATTACCTACAGTTATTCGTTTCAAGTCAAAGCTCAAATCAAAGAAAAATCACATGTTTTAATCAAAACGCCTCCCGCACGGAGGCACGGAGGCATCATGCAGACCTTCCATACCACCCCTCTATTGCAAAATGTTGCAACTTGCAAACTGGTAAATTTTGTAAAAAGTCGCGGCTTTTAGTTTTATTTCACTTTGTTTATTTTTCCCTCCTTCGAGAAAGTTTTAGATTTTTATTTTACCTATTTCATGCCTGTACAGGAAATTGTAAAAAGTTTGTTATTCTCTGCATATGCTCAGTAAAACTGTACAAATTTATATAGTTCGTCCGTTTTATAGTAATTTATTTCTCCTCTCTTCCTCTCTTTCAGTTTTTTTTTTTTTTTTTTTTTTTTTTTTTTTTTTTTTTTTTTTTTTTTTTTTTTTTATGATGATTAGAGACAAAGCTCCTGAAGCACAAGAGTTATTTGGGAGCTTGTGTAGGTAACAAGTAACGGATCTTACGATGACCACTTGCATGATTAAACCTCATAAGGGGCCGATCATTTCACTTTTTCTTGAGCCGATCATTGAAAGACTATGTCCATGAGCGATGCTAATGGTCTCGAATTGGAAGACTTTATGTTGCTATGGTAACCATCGTTAAAGTGTTTGGTAAACTGACCGCTAACTATGAAAACACCTTTTTTAAGCTGTTAAGATTAAAGTAAAATTAACGAAGGTTACCCCTATAGCGGCCAAGATTTACCATGCTAGATCAATAAGTATAGTCACTCATTGATAGTCTTAATTTTGAAGTCTTACGATGAAGTAATTTCAGTTCAACTCTAAGCAATCAAAAGCATGGATTAATTCTGCGCCAATTATCCGTCACTTTTGGGGCTACATCTTAAGCGCTCAAGATATGCGAAAAAATATCTATGTTTTCCACCGGATAGACTGACCTGTGATGGTTCAATCATAGCTGCATGTTCAATCATAGTGCATTACGTTTTCCATACCCAGATCCAGAAATTCAGCAGTTCCAATACTTTTGTCATCCCGATGATTGGGCTTTTTTCCACATGATGCTGACATCATTGAGATACACCCATGAGGATTTTGTAACATTATTTTGGCCGAGACCTTTGGCTGAGGACCCATTTTACTGTCAGCCGCGGGAATATAACCAAGGGACAGTGTCGGGTCCCAAAGCCATGACCAAAGCAAAATGCGGTAGCGGGTGTCAGGAGTCGGGCAGTCGCACAAAATAAAAACGAACAAACCGTCTGCGAGGATCTCCCTCTGGTCCATCGTACTGGGTCGCCCTTCTACCCCCCCCTCCTTCCCTTCAACTTACAAAGAGTAGAGCAATAGTCATAGCTTTATAGTCCCATAGCAACCTGCTTCGATGACTCAGCGGATCCGGACACAAGACGCAAGTCGAATAGGAGTAAATATTGAATACTCATGAGTCATCGAGCACCGAAAAGGCTCCTCTCAATTCCTCGATTCCAAGCGGTGTTGTCAAATCGTAAGAAGAATCCCAAAGCTTGCCATTTAAATCAGTGCAAAATAATTCTAATTTTACTCACAACCTAGCAATGCTGCCGGTGATGCCATAGGGCACGCCATGCACAGCTCAATGCCGCGTAGCTTCCCGTCATCCGTACTTTTCTTTCCTCAGCGAAGCCCATTTCGGACCACGCATGGTTGCCAGATTGTGTGATTAAATCAACGAAGTACAAGTACTATAGCAAACGCAAAAAAAAAAAAAAAATGACATTCAAGAATGCACATGGAACGCAGATGTTATAGCTTTGATTACAAGAGGATTTGCCACTTATCCAGAATTTTTTACTGTAAATTTCTTTGTTTAAGTTCGATAGCACATTCTGCAAAATTAATACTGATCAGTCAACACCGTGGGTTTTGCTTAAGTAGGCCACCTTTACCTTGCAATGCTTTCAATTATGATTAGTATTGCGGGTTGCAAACCTGAACCAGAATCTAAAAAGCCGATTGATATTACTTAATTTGTCAACGGTTCAAACAATGAAGAATGTTGCTTGGTTCATAGATGATTCGAGAAAAACTATACATATACTCCAACCCTATAGAATACCACGTCTGGTCCGTAAACATTCGTTTACTTTCATTTATTTCACACAGTTTCATTTCATTAGGTTATTAATAAAAAGATATCGTTAATAATGTGGACATTTTCAAAACAGCAAACTGTAAAGCGCCTTCAATTCGTAATGTATGCAAAAACACGCACCGTGCAGTAGGAACATTTATCTTTTGAATTTAAGTGCGCGGTATTTGGACTTCCTATATACAATGAAAAACGTGCAGAAGTATATGTATATGTATACCCTAAGGTAGTTCTTTTTTTGTGTAGCTCATTGGATGGTTAATTATTACAGAAAAAGGTGCAGTGGTTAATTAACACAGGACTTGTCTGAAGCCTTTGCAGCCATGCCGTTATATTATAGTAACCGCGGTTTGATGGTGATGTTTTTCCATCGCCAATTAGCTTTACAATTAATTTTTAAACCAGTTAAAGAAAAAAATTACCTATCCACTTTTTTCAGTGTATCTTGGACTTCAGAGGGTTAAAGTACACTTTTCCACTGGGAATCGGGAACTCTGATAAGGCTCAAGAAAAAGTAATACTGCCGGGGTGCCATTAGCCCTTCGGCTTTAGGAAACCGACCATAACCTGTAATAGATAATATTTTAAAAAGAACGGAGGCAGCGGCTTATTCTCCACGGACGCCACCTACCTATAGGTATACAGTATAAAAATACGAAATGCCAGGATATTGCTAACTCATGTTTTTTTCCCCTTTTTCTTTTTCATTATTTATATTCTTTTTGAATCCTAGAGAGGGAGCGAGAAGGTAAAAGAAGAAGAAAATAGGGCATCGCGTAAATATTTTTTTCTCCCGTCTCCACTTGACCTTATTTCCATTTTTTTTAATGAAAGGAAAGTATACATACAAAACCCACAATTTTATCATAAAAAAACTCAAAAGATCCCTCCTTTTAAAAGTAAACTCCTTTCCCTTTTCTTCAATATTCCTTCCTTAGAAATCTCTTCAACATTTTTGAGAAATGAATAGAGGCTGGGGGAATGAATCAGATTCAGAAGAATACAGAAAGGCTGAGTACTTGCGAGATGGAGTTTTCAAACAACGCAAGTTAAAATAAGTTAGAATTTAGTTGTATTTTATGAGAATCGGAGGGTCAAAGTTTAAAGCTTGATAATGGGTCAATGATACATGTAATCATCAATATCAAATTATAGAATAATTTAATGCTTGATTAGGTGTAGTGCGAATATTCAAGAAATGCTGGAGTCTACTAAATGCCCATCACTAAAATATGCCGATAGTAAAATTAAGGCGTTTCACGAAAAAAAAAGGCGTGGCTTCTCACTGTGATTTTATGACTTACAATCGGGATTTAAGTTTTAATCCTTAATGTTCAACAAATAAATTTGAACGTTCATTTTGTTCGATCAACATTTTATCTAATGGATTTCTGGCTGAGGAAGTTTTATTTTTTTTGGTGAGGGGGGGGGGGGGAGAGTCTCTGTTTTCATCTGTAAGTGAAACCATACAGGTGAGAAATTAAACTTTTTGTCGAAAGTTTTACGATCTCAATATTTATAGCTACTATATTCAGTTCCAAGCAGTGAGAAGATGGTGCGCATGAGATAATATTACAGGTAAGTATAAAATGGCTCAAGTAATAAAATTGAACTGACCTTGATTTACGCCGCCCGTCAAAACTCAATATTTTGCCGCTTGATGGCATGTAGCCCGGATAGCTCAGTCGGTAGAGCATTAGGCTTTTAACCTAAGGGTCCTGGGTTCAAGTCCCAGTTCGGGCGTAATTTTTAAAATTTCTCGTTGTTGGTTCTCTTTCATTGGAGTAAAACTAATCGATATATTAATAGCTCAAAAAGGGTATTGTGTTCGTTTTGTCATAGGATAATGACCATATAAAACCCTACCAAAAGGTGTACATTTTTTTGAAAAAAAGGAGGAAAAAAAAATTATTTTCAGATTTTCGGGAAAAGGGCCCATAAAACAATGGGCGTTGCTTTTCCTGAGAAAATCAGCATTGTGATTGAATGTGGACTTTTGTCTGAAGCGCGCACCTTTTGTTTTATAGGCCATTTTTTTCGGAAATGGCCTCAATTATTGTCAAATTGTCTATTTTATTTTTCAATGAGTTCATTTCATTCTTAGGAAAATGTTCACTTATACAGTGTCCATCAGCACAGTATTTGAAAGAATATTATGCGCTGGAAGAATGTGATAAGGCACTTCTTATCACGTTCCACTAATTTTCCAACTTATACAATTCAAGATAAATGATAGGGAAGCATTTTACTTCATGGTTCATTGTAAAATTTTCAACAGTTTTCATCAAAAACTTTCAATTTCGTTTAATTTTTTTCGTTTTTTTTCCCGTTCAATTTCGTTTGTAAAAATAATGTATAAATAGTAACCAAATCAGTGCAACATGGCCAATGATTTATCTTGGTCTTTCCGTGTAGTGTTATCATCACTCCAACAAAGTGAGATGAAGGAAGTAAAGAGAATAGCAAGAGCTTGAAAAAAGCAGGAAAAAAATGTGTGAAAAAAAAACGAAAGACAGGATCGAAAGAAGCGTTTTTATAGGTTAGGTACAGGAGCGAAAAGCAAGCGGGGCGCGGTGTTGGCGGCGAATTGATTTGTGAGAAGGTATAATGGTTGCCGTCTGCAGCTAGTCTGCTTGCGGGCGGGCCGCTCGAGCTCTGGGCTCTGCGGGGATAATCGGGGGCTTCATTTTTTCTCGACGGGAATGGCTGGCTGCGCCCGAGTTTTAAACAGGCGCTGTGTATAGCGCGGGGAGGATCGGGAGGGAATAGGAGCATTGAGCACCGCACCGCTCAGCATGGGAGTAACTCGTCAGAAACACACCCCCCTAAAATATACACACAAAAACAACCCCTGCTACGCTTCGCAGAGCCACTCCTCCCCCACTCTCTCTTCACCCCATCGCCTTTATTCCTCGTTAAAATAATGTTCTCATCTTTCCCCCCACATTCTCCCCCATCACCTCTTTCTCTCTCTTTCTGCCTCTTTCCTCCCTTTTTCCTTCTATTTCTCTCTCTCTCTCTCTCTCTCTCTCTTTCTCTCTCTCTCTCTCTCTCTCTCTCTCTCTCTCTCTCTCTCTCTCTCTTTCTCTCTCCCTCTCCTCCATCCAATTTCTGCTCCCCGATCGTTCTCGCCGCTTCACCGTAATACCCTCTCTACTTTCTCTCTTTCTCTTGGTGATGGTTTGTGGGAGGGGGAGGGTAAGCGCGGAGGGGTGAAGGAGGGTGAGGGTGCCGTCGGTTCCGGAGCTTTTTGCCCCTCGATGAATACAGCGCTGATTGCATTCAATTCGTATTATAAACATTTTCCGAAATCTCTGAACACGCTATCACTGCGAGGCAACCGCAGGAGTTGATTTGTTTTTCATTATTTTCCGGCTTGAAAAATGTAAAAGTGAATAAAAATAAAGTTAAACGTAAAAGGTGATTGAAAATTAAAAGAAAAAAAAATCTAAATAAATAGGTGATAGATACTGATCATTTTATTCACTACATATGTACAAGTAAAAATAGTGTTGAAGAAAATGGAAACGGTTTAAACTGATTTAATTTAACAGTTAAATTAGTTTGGGACGCAGTCACTATTATATAACTTTGTTTACGGCTGAAGGCCACGCACTCTGATAAATACGATGTATAACTGCAAGAAAGAAATTTATCAGGCTCAAAATGTTTATTCAAAGGTATTAAACACATGTTATTAATCGTTAGATTTGAAAAAAAAAAAAAATACCAATTTTCAAGGATAGTTTTTCTTGTTTCCAAGCTTTTAGTTTTAAAAATGATTGTGTATTATTAACGAACAACGTGCTATATAAGAGCACATACATATATTTAAAATTCATGAATATATACTTTTTAGCGAGGAAGTTTTTTCTACGCTCAACAGTTTGCGTGAACTTACACCTCTGTGATATAGAATGGTATATCATCATTTAAAATATTTTAGTACATGGTATAGTGATGAAAATGGCCCTAGATAATTTTTAATTGTATGGCAAAAAAAAAAAAAAAAAAAAAAAATCCAGGAAAGATTAAGTTCGATAAAATTGGCCGAAAAAGATTATCGGTCGTCAATTAGACAATTATTATAGCTTTTTTTAAAATTTTTTAGCCCCCGATTCCTCAAAACAGTTGGGGGCAATAGCCCACTAACCCGCCACTGGGCCTAACTTACAGTGAGTCTGATGTGAGTATACCAAAATTTGACGATCCCAGTTCCAACCCGATTCGCATTTTCAGGTTCGACGCACTGGCGCAACCAGGATATCTTCCATCTCTCTCATTTCCCATTTGAATGTATGCGTAGGAAAAGAACAGAAGGAGGGGGTTTTATCCCCTTGTCAATCCTTGTCTAACATACGTTTCTTAATGGAGAAAAGAGAGAGATGAAGAATCTCTCGGTGCGCTACTATGGTTCGACGTGAGCACAGGCGATGGTAGAGTGAGAAATCATACGGAAAATAAAAATACCGACACCGAAAAAACTCCAAATCTGGCCCGATCCATTTTCAGTCTCTTACACACACACACACACACAACATAGTCACATCAAAACGTGAGCTCGGCGAATGACGACTTTTCTTTTGAGAGAACGTCCAGTCCATGTTAGCATGTCCCCAGAGTCAGAATCGGAGTCATCGTAGTCGCACTAGAAATTTCGGCCGTGCAAGGTTCCTCTGATCCTGCCAGAGTCCAACTCCGCCGTTTCAGCAGTCACCGCCGGAGATCCTTAATCTGTGAGACACATCGGTGATCGGTGATCGGTGAGAGCATTCATCTGTCACACTCACATCCGCAGAAAGGGAAACGAAAAACGAAAGAGGTAAAAGGCCACGCCGCACTATGGTCCCAAATCAAATCCTAGGCGGTCAAAAAGAGGTACAAAGTCGGAAAAAACATATCTAGGGTCATAGGGTAATTTTTGGTTTATTTAGCCAAGGAATACCTGGATGTAATGTATCCTCGGAGAAAATATTAGATGGACCCTTTTCGGATATTTCATGTCTTTGTATTTTTGACCACTTAGGACTCGATTTGGATCCATTGTGCGCCGCTCGTCCAAGTCACAGGTGAAAAAAAGGAGGAGAAGAAGAAGGAAAAAGACACGAAACAATTAAACAAGATAAAAGGTGGAGGCAATTCATTAGGGATGACCCATCGGCCATCGTGCATCTCGCGTTTTGTTTCGTGAGCCCAAAGGGGGAATACACGGGGACAAATTAAAGGTATTTCCTCCGCTCGCCGCCAACTATCAGTTGAGTCACTTTTCAGGTTCATTTGGCGGACTATCCTTCTCTCTCTTCTCCCAATAGAAGGCGTGTGTTAGAAAAGGACAGATTAAGGGCAGTCACGTGATTTTCGCCTCATCTTCTATCCTTTCCTAACACATACATTCAAATGGGAAAAGAGAGAGAGAGAAGGAAAATTTCCAGGATCCGCTATAGAGGAGTGTTGTTCAGGTTGTTTTATTAGTTGCTCCGTCTCATCGCGCTGTCTCTGCCACTTGTCATCTAAAAAACCGGAGAGTGTGGGTGGGAGTGGTGGAGGAAGGGGGGGGGGAGGGGTATCGCTTTCAAAAAAGTGCATCGCCGAAAGCCGCCGCTCCGATGTTTTGAGATTTGTATGGGATTGTGTCCGAGTGTCATTTTTTCGGTCGGACTCAATAATCGGGGCCTTTTCTTTTCTTCCTCTCCATCGTCGCTTGTCATATTTTCGACAGCGAGTGACATCTACACTATCCTTATTTGGACGGCTCCGACTTACAGGTAGGTTTCTTTTTCTCACGGTATTGGTGCGTTTTCTTATTCATCGGTGTGTACACCGATTGGAATCGCGGTGCTCCACGATCAATCGTGGTTGGTCTCGCCTTTTGATTGGTTGATTCATCAAGAGACACCCCCAAACGTCCGTTTCACAAAAAGAGACGAGTAATTAATTCGCTACAAACAGCATTTATCGTCGATAGTATAGAATATTACACAACTCCATTCATCATTAACGTGCACTACAATACCATATATAACTAATCGTGAGGAAAAATAAAAGAATCAAATGGATTTTTTCACGTTATCCTTGCGTATCTTCGAGGATGGTTTAAGGCAGAAAAAAACCAACATCTCTGTTTGGACCGAAGGGATCCGCAACCAACTTTCCCTGTAGAGGTGCAAAAGAGAACCAACTCAAATAGAGCTCGTGTTAGAGGTGGAGGTCAACTGATATAATCCTTGGAAATTTTCCGAGTTTATTTTTTCATATTGGATGCAATGAAAATGAATGAACATGAATTAGAGCCTTGGCTTTCCATACATTAATTATCGAACGCGCTAAAGTAAAAAAATGAAAGTCGACTCTCGAAAATGTTGTTTTTGTTTGGTTTTTTTTTTTTTTCAGGAATGAAAATTGAAAATCCGTCATTAACTATACTATCGGTGAGTATCAGTGAACCTCTACTTCAAAAATGAGCACTACATAGAAAATCCTCGCCCGCCATTTGATTCCCTTCAGGACAAAATCCTCGACAAAAATCTATCCAATATACCGTTTAAGAAAGAATTTTGTCCAGCCGTTCAGTGTAAGATGACTAACTATATCTTGACCTAAAACAAAGAGATCGCGTCATTCAATGTAAAATGAATGAAAACACTTTAACAAAATAAATAAAAACCAGGGGGGAAAAACGAAACTGATGAAAAAGAAAGAAAGAGAGAGAGAGAGAGAGAGAGAGAGAGAGAGAGAGAGAGAGAGAGAGAGAGAGAGAGAGAGAGAGAGAGAGAAACTCTCTTCGGGAGATTTATAAATATGAATTTAATCATCAGAAGAACAATACTGACTCCATGGGGGTGACGCATGCGCAATGGCTCTGGAGGTGGATTCTTGTGACTGCTGCAACGTTGGTCTTCGCTCAGTAGTAAAAAAAGAAAAATAAAAAAAAAATCGCATAATTTATTTTGTGAATGAGTAGTGCGACACAATCTTTCAGGCAGTAAAAACAAAATGTGATTTTCCATTTTTCTGAATTATTATATTGAAACCAATAACTAAAAGCGATTTTACCGCAACTGGCCAACTAACAGCAAATATTAACCGCGCGCCTATTCAGATCAGGTAGATAAAGATTCCTACTCTGCGGTTCTCGTTGTTGCCTGAATCATGAATTGAAGGCGCTGAGTATTGCAAATAAAATCAGATGAAACTACGTGAAATTTTCTGCAGTAAACGAGTGTGCATAAGGGTGTGGTGTGCCTGTGGTAAGGTGTACCAGGTGTACGTGTATGCCTGGTTTAACAGCGGCAGGTTTGACCTCTAGAGTGAACTGCCTCGGCGTTCAATCTCGATTATCACAAATTACCTTCTTAACGCACCAACGACGACGATTGGTGATTTCAGATCACCCGATCTTCACTGAAATGACCTACTCGAGACAGATTTGGTATTATGGGTGGGGGGGGGGGGGGGGTGGTAGTCGATTTCAATATCACTGAGTAAGTACTTCTAGAAGGGTGATTTTACAGTTATAAGAGGTTTAATGACAAATCACCACCATCATATTAATTGTAAAATAATTCAATTCAATCGAAATCAGGGGCGTCATTACAAATTTTTCTTGGGGGGGGGGGGGGGTCCTAGTAGAAATAAACCTAGGCCCTAAAAATCATGTTCCAAACCCTCTAAGGCCTCAAGAATCTTAAGGGGTTTTCACTAGTTTTGAGAGTAATTGGAACATGATTTCTGAGGGCCTAAGGTTTATTTTTACTAGAAGGGGGGGGGCACAGTCTGATCCGACCACCAAAAAAAAGGAGAGGTCTGATCTGACGACCAAAAATGACGCCCATGATCAAAATGATCCTCAATTTTATTTTAAATTGGTAAAACTTACTTTTGATTACCGCATCCAAAGGTTTGATGATTATACCAATTACTTAGTGATTGTTTAATCGATTGCACCCTCGTTTGCCCACTTCTGCTCAGAGGGTGCAATTCAGAAACTTTACAATTTTGAGAATCGCACTTAACTTCACTTCCATTGAGAAAAATACTAGACTCGAGTTTGTGTTGAGTCGAGCCGATTGCGGAAAATTCTAATCCAGAGACGCTTAATTACCGTACACCAGAAACTCTTGAGAAGTCCTGAAGTCAGTGAAATATCTCGTTGAGATTTGCTTTAAATTCACAACTGTGTGCGTTTTCAAAGCGTCTCTAAATAATTAACTGTGCATTATTCTTTTCTGAAACATACCGTAAAACTTTTCTCGATAAATCTCAAGCCGGTTTGGTTCAAAATGTGTTTCTGACTCAGAGCTGCCGATTTGCGTAGATTTAATGGCATTTTGAAATTCACCGAAGATTTCACCGGTTGAGAAAAGATTACAGAGTTTAAGTCCAGTGTATGACTGTAATGCACGAAAATACAATCGTCTTTTATCTTTTCTTAACCGGTATAGAGTTGTCGATAACTTTGGAAACTTGCAGATATTATTAATTAACGGCGTTTCCGCCGATTGAGGAAAGATTACAGATCTGAGTATTTTCGTGCATTACAGTCATACACTGAATTGAACTGTGTAATCTTCTCTCAACCGGTGGAATCATCGGTGAATTTACAAATGTCATTAAATCTACGCAAATCGGCCGCTCTGTTCTGACTGGCAAATTAAAGCACGAGGACTTTTCTAGTTCGAGCCAAGTTAAGAAAAATGTCAAGTATTAAGAATCTAAATTGCACCCTGTGTTTCTGATGCTCTAATATCCTCTGTGCGTCGCGTCGTGTCGGCAGCGCGGCCACGGCGTCGCAGCGCGCCATTGCCCGCCGTCCGTCCGTGGGGCGTCTTCGCCCTTGACTCTGCTACAAAACAAAAGGGCACCCCTACAGAGGAGTAGGGTTACTGTAACCCATAATGTCGCCTCCTTCCCCCTCCCCCTCTCCGACTAGTGTTTGCGCATTTCTGAATCGAGACACTAGTCCTCCCATCGTCATCACCACGGATAGGACATGGACAAATGAAAGGTGCTCTATTTAAACCCACGAAATATATCGAGCATTAGAGAGGGATCAGCGCCGATGGCTTCCTAATTTGACCATTTGTATGGATCCAAACGGACAAGATGCTGCGTTGCCAAATATCGCGCTTCGCCACTGAGGTGGGCCTCCTACGCGTATAATATCAAGTATTCACAATGATGATTTAATGAAAAGAGCACATCGCCTGGTTTGTTTTACATGAGCTATTCTATTCACCGAAGAACAACTCAATCAGAATTTTATCAGTCTTCTATTTTTGCGTCAATTATTGATTTGGGAGAAGACTGATGAGACTAGATTTCATCGAATGAGGTATCGATTGGTTATCGAATTCGATGACGTCGTCATAACCTTGCCATTTAAAGGTACAAAAAGATTCACCTGGCGATGATGGCGATCTTTCGACAATCGTATAGGTTGGATCAAAAGTTATGCGCACCCCGCAGAACTTGTCTCGTTATTGAGATGAAGCATGCAGGAAGCGGGCAGGAAGCATGAAGGTCTGCGGTATTGTCAACGAGCTTTAACCGTATAGATTCGTCTTTTGGAACGTAATTTTAAAGACACCATGTGGACTATATCCCCTGGTAAAAAAAAACCTCAGAGAACCTCAGAAATTCATTAGAGCACCCTCAGGATTTCTGAGAGCCTCTGAGGTTTTCTGAGGGCACCCACAAAGCACTTAAGGGCGACCACCGAGCGCCTTGAGGGTGACCGCAGAACGCTTGAGGGCGCCCACAGAGCATCCCGAATCTTTTGAGGGGCCCTTATATACAACTTTAGAAATTCTGATCATAAATCTTCAAGGGTGAGCTTCAATCATTTTGAAGACGACTGGAACATTTTTACAGGACAACAAACTCGCACTCGGACTTTCGAATCTTAAATGTTTTAGAGGTTATTTTCAATAGTAACTTGTGCATTTCGGCAACCTTGTTTTTATCCCATATCATATAATTTCA
>VMOF01000369.1:30999914-31214176 GCA_011764245.1 Trialeurodes vaporariorum | reverse complement strand
GTCCCAAATTAAAAAACAAAAAAACAACAAAAAACAATTATTTTACGGCCATAAAAAAATCCTGGCCTAGGGTTGACTGCCGCCTTCCCTCTTTGGGCTCACGAGGTTTGAACATATATTTTCGATTTTTTCCTAAAAATGTGCATCATACTTTCTTTCTAAGAGGTTGTTTAGAGATGTAGCAAACCACTGCACCCCATGGTTATTTACAATAACCTATAATTCTCTAATTAATTATATTGTAATTGCTCTGAACTGAACATATGCTGAACATAGTCTGTTGTTCATTGAAAGTAGCGTAAAAATAAAAAAACTAATAACGCCAGTCGACGGTCGTTGCGTCAGACGATCACACTTACAAAAATTCGACCATTTAAGTAAACGCCGATTTAGCTTACCTTAGTAATTTGCGCATTATTAGTACTACATTATGTATAATGTAGTGCCTACCCAGTGGCTCACATTAGATCATGACACATTATGCGTATTAATGAGAGGGAGTAAAGAGAGACTTATCGCCCGAATGCAGTATGACTGCTTTCAGGCTTTCCAAAAAATAACCGTACTATTTTCTTAAAAGTACACCAAAGATGAATCAGGAAGTTGGAGGCTTTAAACAAGAAAGTTTCGACTGCGCAACCGAGTTCTAATTATTTTTAACTCGCTATGCCATCTATTGGAGATTTCAACAGATACCTTTGATAGTATACGAGAAAGAAATACTGAACAGAATTGGCGGAATCTAATCATATTATTGAACGATTAGAATTGGGATCTCAAAGAATTAAAGATAACCAGTGCGCAGTGGTAAGTTGGGGACAAAACAGCTGGATGATTCACGATACAAAGGATCCGCGCACAATAGTAAAAGAGAGCACTTACGTATAATCCAAACAGCAGAGGGAAGTCAGCGTCCACTCATATGTCATGCCACTAGAATGGAGCTGTTGCAAACTTTTGCTACAGGCTTATTAATAGTTGATTATGGGGTAATACCCAATAAAAATGACGATTAGCGCACTAAAAAATCACGAAATCCACTCCTAAACTCACAAAATGCTTATAAACGCGAGACCGTAATGGCGGCCGGGGCCGCGGTTTTCATTGGAGTTCCCTATCTTCAATCAGCGCCATCTACACGAGGTGTTCTCGCAACACCACACAAGAAGAAGAAGAAGCATACAATTGCCATTAGAAAACCGCGGCCTCGGCCGCCATCAAGATCTCGCGTTTAAAAGCATTTTGTGAGTTTAGGAGTGGATTTCGCGATTTTTTAGTGCGCTATTTGTTATTTTTACAGGGTATTGTACCTTGATCAACTATTAATAAGCCTGTGGCAAAAGTTTGCAACAGCTCCATTTCTTCGAATTCAGTCGCGAATAATAAAATAATACTTAATAATAATAAAAAAAAACGCAGAAACAGCTGTTCCCGAGGGCGGCTTATTTTCAAAAGGGGTCCATCCATAGTTTTTGAACCCCCCCCCCCCCCCCTCCCCAGGACAGCAGTGGAAGTCATTACTCCATAGATCAAACACTTCGCAATACACAACATTTTTTTTTTTTCTTTTTTATTTACATTAAAGTTCATTTTAAAATCCAAAACAAACAAAAGCAAGGAAAATATAGCGTTAAATCAGGGGCGTGCCGTGGTTTCCAGAGAAGGGGGGAGGGGGGATATAATGCAATCTTGCCGCCCTCCGCGAACAAAATTATAAATTTGATTACTTCTTTTTTTTCTTTTCTTTTTTTTTCTTTTTTTTTTCTTTGCTTGTTACACACTCATTTTGCCGCCTTCTGTCATTCATTTTGTGGTAACCTTTTTTTCTTTTTTTTTTTGGGTTGTTCACCCTGATTTTGCCGCCCGCGGCAAGGGTACCCACGTGCTCCCCCCCCCCCCCTCGGCAAGCCCCTGCGTTAAATATATGTATACCAAAAACCCAATTTATGGGAGGATTTCAGCTAATGGGAGAAAAGAGGGTTTTGAGCTGCCTGTCAGTGAATTCATCGTATTTTCATTCCAGGTTTGATTTTTTGGATCGAAAAAATTCATAAGTGCTACGAAAAAATTCGAGAGAGTGTTTGAATGACTCTGAATATGTTTCATACCCTGTTTTATAGTCAAAATGTCAGTCTGGTGACGTGTAATTTAGGGGAAGTTGAACTTTCAAATTGTCACACAAAAAAAAACCAGGCTTCTTTTCAGCCTTGCATCACGTGATACCAAATCTGGACTGCATAATCTTTCAGAAAATATGATTTTAATTGAATGGTTTGAGCATTATATATTTTAATTTGAAGCTCAAAGTGTGTAACTCAGTTTTTGGTCAGTCTGGTGACGCAATGCATTTTCCTTCGTGGCCAAACTTCAGGTAGCCCTAGAGGGCTCATTAGGAGAAATATTTGGAGTAGAAGGGGTACCAAGCCGGCACGTACTTGGTAAGTCATCATATTTCTTTTCTTTTAGGCGAGATCTCACTTTGTTTACTGATTTTTGGAGTGTCACACTTATTCACTGTCCGTCTGGTGACGGCTTTTTGTCTCAGAACGTTTGACGAAACATGTGTTCAAGCATTTTTTTCCTAAAATTTTAAGTGCACTCTCAACCTTTCCCCAATGTTTTGTTTCGTTATGGTACCATAAATTGGTGGAAAAAATTCGAAATCGGCAAATGTCAGTCTGGTGACGGTCATCTCAACGGTCAGTCTGGTGACGTCGTATAGTAGTTGGCAGACTGCGAAGAGGCAAAAAAGAAATGACGAGCAAGAGAAAACTATGCGGACAGAAAAGAAATGATGAAACATTAGGAAAAAATGCTTGAGTACACATTTTGTCACACGTTTCGAGAAAATAAAAAAACGTCACCCGACTGACAACGGCTTAAATTTTCCATAAAAACCATCACCAGACTGACATTTGGCACTATATGACAAGATATAAAACATATTTAGAGCTATTCAGAGCAATTCATTCATCATCTTAAATTTTTTCGTGGCAGGTATGAACTTTTACCACCCAAAAACTCAAACCTGCAATGAAAAGACGGCGATTTAATAGGCTGGAAGCTGAAAATAATATAAAAATTACTAAGAAAATGAGCAATTCGGCTTGTTAACTCCTAAATTTTGCCCTCAACAACATTGTTTCAAAAATTGTCACAATTTTTTGGTAATTGGGTTGTAGGACCTTTGTTAAACATGCATTAATACTTCGATAAAGCTGAATTTTATGAAAATATGTGAGAGTAGAAAACGTCACCAGACTGACATCAGAACGCATTTTTCCGTATTAAACCCCGCAGTTCATTTCGAATTCATGGAAAACGAGCGTTGCACGATATTGCATCGTGCAGATTGGGGTTGCTAGATGATAAAAAAACGTTCCTTCATACGATAAGATGAGATTCAATTTTAACTTTTTTGGGAACCCGTTTTCTCCCATTAGCTGAAATCCACCCATATAGCACAGAAGTTTAAAAATCTTGTCTTGTACCGGCTTCTATCAAGAATCTGCCTACTAATCCTAAACGCCCTAATAAATGCTCTAAAAGCCACATAAGATATACAATTTGTTTTTAAAAAATGTAAAGGTTGTCACAAAGGATTGTTGTAAACTGTCAAGGTCGCGGCTTTGTCAGTACACAGTACATCAAATGTCATGAAGTCCCAAAAGTCCCAAAAAGAAAATAAAAAAAACAGAGTTTTTCGCAATAAAAGAAAACTGTCCTGAGGTCAATTTGGACCCTCTCCCTTTTACTCACACAAATGAAGATCATTCGATGGAAAAATTCGTATTGGCCCAACATATTCTTCATGAGCCCATTATTTGGATATTGAAGGGGAGTGCAAACATGGGCCCGCTCGAAAATGAACGGGACTTACATGAAAACATAGTCAGGGTAGGTACTAATGGAGGATGTTACAGCACTTTTTGTGATTGGGCCTCGGAGACGTCCCCCCTCCCCCATTGCCTAGTAAAAATGACGCCTGTGACGACTGCGACTGTTCCGAAAACAATACAGTAAACAATAAGTAAACATAGTTGACCGACATTGGTCTACATATGTATAGTTAGCCCACTATCTATAACAAATAGTCGTTTTTTGAATATTCGTTCAGTCATTACAGTCGTCAATAGTCTTCGACAATTTCTGAGAAATTGAGTGAAGTCGGTTCGATCTCAATCAATCCGATCTCAATCAATCTCAATCAATCTCAACCTCGATCAATTAATCGACCGATGGTCAATTAATCGACCGATGGTCAATTAATCGACCGATGGTCAATTAATCGACCGATGGTCAATTAATCGACCGATGGTCAATTAATCGACCGATGGTCAATTAATCGACCGATGGTCAATTAATCGACCGATGGTCAATTAATTGACCGATGGTCAATTAATTGACCGATGGTCAATTAATTGACCGACCGTCAATTAATTGACCGACCGTCAATTAATTGACCGACCGTCAATTAATTGACTGGTGGTCAATTAATTGACCGACCGTCAATTAATTGACTGATGGTCAATTAATTGACTGATGGTCAATTAATTGACTGATGGTCAATTAATTGACTGATGGTCAATTAATTGACTGATGGTCAATTAATTGACTGATGGTCAATTAATTGACTGATGGTCAATTAATTGACCGACCGTCAATTAATTGACCGACCGTCAATTAATTGACCGACCGTCAATTAATTGACCGACCGTCAATTAATTGACTGGTGGTCAATTAATTGACCGACCGTCAATTAATTGACTGATGGTCAATTAATTGACCGACCGTCAATTAATTGACTGATGGTCAATTAATTGACTGATGGTCAATTAATTGACCGACCGTCAATTAATTGACTGATGGTCAATTAATTGACTGATGGTCAATTAATTGACTGATGGTCAATTAATTGACTGATGGTCAATTAATTGACTGATGGTCAATTAATTGACTGATGGTCAATTAATTGACCGACCGTCAATTAATTGACCGACCGTCAATTAATTGACTGGTGGTCAATTAATTGACCGACCGTCAATTAATTGACTGATGGTCAATTAATTGACCGACCGTCAATTAATTGACTGATGGTCAATTAATTGACTGGTGGTCAATTAATTGACTGATGGTCAATTAATTGACCGATGGTCAATTAATTGACTGAAGGTCAATTAATTGACCATCGCTCAATTAATTGAGATATCGCTTAATTAATTGAGATATCGTCAATTAATTGAGATATACTCAATTATTTGAGAAATCGGTAACGCACAACATTCCTCATCATTTGCCTGTTTGTCGCTCCAGCTCAAGTCTTGACCTGTCTCGTCGCACGCCGCGTCGGCCGTCCCGTCTCCGCTCACTCTACTGCAACACCTATACAGGGTGTGTAATAAAAAAGGATCAGGGGCGAATATTTCGGAAACAGCTTCGATTTTCGAAAAACGCTCAAACACGTTTTCGCATAATTGGAGGGGGACATCTTTTTGGGGGTTTTCACTTTCGGCGCCCCGAAGGGGGCCGGGGGCGGGGGGCACCACCCCCTTAAATTGCATATTTCAAATAGGGAACCCACATTTTTATTACAGATTTGGAAAGAATTTAAAATTCTAAGATTTTTAACGCAAACCGCATGTCAATATCGATTTTCATCTTCGATACATCGATCTTCAAAGTTCGATATCGACCAATATTCAAAAAATCAGAACTTCTCCAAAAAAGGTCGGATTTTTAAAAACTAAAGGCGTAAAGTACTTTCCAGAACGAGCACTTTTCAAATAAAAATACACCTTTTGCATAAAATTTACATTGTTGCCATTTTGGAGCCCCGGAATATTTATCAAAATCATCGAACATTTTTAATTCGATGTTTTCTTGAAAAACGACCCAAATTCAAAATATTGGCTCCGAAATTGTCCGATGAGGGTTAACGTATGCTAAAATACGCTAATAAATTGTCAAAAGCCTCAGAAAAGCTTAAAAAAATGATGTGATCAAATTCTGAAATTGAGCCAAAAATTTGTTGTTTTAATTAATGAAACGAGACTTTTAAGAGCTTTTGAGCGTATTTCAGCACACATTACCCGTTATTTGATAATTTTGCAGCTAATAATTTAAACTTGGATCGTTTCTCAAGAAAAAAGCGAATTAAAAATGTTCGATAATTTTGACGAATATTTCGGGGCCCCAAAATGGCAACAGTGTAAATATTATGCAAAAGGTGTATTTTTATTTGAAAAGTACTCGTTCTGGAAAGTACTTTAGCCACTTAGTTTTTAAAAATCCGACCTTTTATGGAGAAGTTCTGATTTTTTGAATATTGGTCGATATCGAACTTTGAAGTTCGATGTATCGAAGATGAAAATCGATATTGACATGCGGTTTGCGTTAAAAATCTTAGAATTTTAAATTCTTTCCAAATCTGTAATAAAAATGTGGGGTCCCATTTGAAATATGCAATTTAGGAGGGTGGTGCCCCCCGCCCCCGGCCTCCCTTGGGGGTGCAGAAAGTAAACCCCCCCCCCCCCCCCCAAAAAAAAAATATGCCCTCCTCCAAATTAGCGAAAACGTGTTTGAGCGTTTTTCGAAAATCGAAGCGGTTTCCGAAATATTCGCCCCTGATCCTTTTTTGTTACACACCCTGTATTTTCGTCCATGCTGTTCTCACCATCGGACTTACAGATAACAGACCCCAAACGAATTTGCGCTATGGTGCGCGTCTTGTAAACACTCACCCTTCCTTCCCCTCCTCTTACCTCTTCCACTTGCCTCTCTCGTGCGCATTGCTTGTCCCGCTTGCTCGCTCGAGTTGAGGTTTTGATCTTGAAATATTTTCGGCAGGAGTTTCATCTTTCATTTAAAGCCTTGTGCCGCTCTTCTCCCAAACCCCGGCTTTCTGCTATGCCACCCTCTGCCCTCTCCCCTGCAGCTTAGTGCTCATTGTATATTGTTTATGATTATTTTTTTACAGTGGGTCCAGGTCCACCCTTTGCTTTATTCATTCCCATATCACCGCTTTTGCCTCTGCTTGCTCTCTTAACCAGTGATCAGTTTTTTCTTTGCCTCTCCATGTAGCTACTTGGTCGCCTTATCCTCCTTCTTTAAAGCTGAATTTTGAGTCTGTTGAAGGGAAACTCAACATCAAAACTCGCGCATGCCCGCTTCGGGTTCTTACATAGTGGTATGGACCTGAGATCATGTAAGTATTTAATCATTATGGCGATCAAGAAATTTTAAAAGGCGAAGTAAAGTGTCAAGTTGGTCACAATCATAACTGGTCTCGTCTCTGGTTTGGAAAAATGGGAGAAAAAGTTTCAAGAAGTTGGATTAGTGAATTTTTTCTACTGAAAAAAGATAAAATAGAGGAGAATCTTGTTAGAAACTTTAGACACCCAGGGACGGATTTGGAGGGGTGCAAAAAGGGCATCTGCCCACATCGGCAAAATTGTGGGATCGGCAATATTTAGTCTGTGATAGTAAAAAAGGGGGGAAGGAAAAGAAGGGAAAGAAGAAAAAAATTTAAAAAGGGAAAAAAAAACCAGCCCCAAAATTTCTACGGTGAAATAAAATGTCAAAAAAAATAAAACTTACAAACATTCGCCCCCCCCCCAAACGAGACAGGGCGAGCGGGGAAAGCTGCTTCAGCCTCCAATTAAAAGCCATAAAGCAATGCGAAAGACAGAGACACAAGGGCGTGTCCAGAAAAAAATCCAGACGGGGGGGGGGCATCATTTAGCGCGTGAATATCACATTTTTCACATTCAGGCAATCTATTACATTTTCCCTCTTACTTTGGCGTTTTTTGGGGACTGCATCTCTACTCCTTCCCGGTATATGCCCTTGCAGATAGAGATATGTCCACCATTTTGAGAAACTTCAAATTGAATCCGAAAAACTGTTTCCATTGGCTCTTATTACGGCAGTTTCCATTCTGATTGTTTTATTTTAAGCTTTAATTTATGAATAGTCCTTCGAGTTATGTGTATTACATCAAAATAAAATAAATAAATTGTGTATTTTGAAATTTTTTTTCGAAGTCAATTACCTGTCCATTTTCATCCTAAAAGTTTCTTACACGCGTATTTTTTTAGATTTTTATGCATCATAGTGCATCTGGGTCTCGATTGGTTTCGTTCGGGGGGGGGGGGGGGGGGCGGAGAAAATAGATCATTTTGGAGTTGATTTTCCTATATACAAAGGCGAGAATTGCATCTAAGAACACTCAAATTTTCAACATTTCTGGGGAAGGGGTTAATCCCCCATTAGCACATTGAAAAACGGTGAGGAGCGGCGACTTCAAGATAGCTCCCAGAGGCGGCAAAAGGGTAAATCCGGGTCACTACTGAGGACATTAGAATAACTACGAGGATTGAACAAATCTCGTTTGCTTTTATTGACTATTTGAACCAAATGTTTTACTGAAAAAAAAGAAAGAAAAAAAACTCTCGAGAATGACTCGTTTGAACTCTCTTGTTTGTGTGTTCTCACGCCAAGAAAGGAATTAACCAGAAATAATTTACTGTTGAAGGTTTAGTGTAAATTTTTCAAACATTGACTCTTTTTGAAGATACGTTGAAAAACTCTATCGAATCTACTTTAGGGATAAGGATAACCGAGCTCTTCTCTGCCTCCTTTTTTAACTACCCATATCTCACATTTGGCAAGTAAATTTTCTCCAAAGCATCAACATTATTTTTTTTAAAAAATTTGCCTCTTTTTTAATTCCTACACCACTGTTCATGGGCACCGGGATAAGGAGGGGGTAAACCTCTCACCCGCCCAGACTTTAGGACACTCAAAACTTCACGATATTAACTGAAATGAGACATTTAAGGAATTAGGTATTGCCTTGATGTAAATTTCATTTTTACTTAAAACATAAAAGTTCTTGAAACTTCCAAGGACTCTTCTTCTCTAACCAGATTTTTTTTTTAGGGAATTAAAAAGTCGATATTAAATGGCAACTTCAGGGCCGTAACTATACCGTAGGGCAGTCGCGGCAATGCCCCCCCAAGGCTTGGGGCCCCCAACGATATTCTTTTTTCCATTCTTGTATGGGTTTTCCACCCTCATAGTTATACGAATATTTTATCAATAAGTTGGATTCATTCATTCATTCATTACGATGGACGGTCACTTGTTTCTTGTTTTATCATGAATTTTTCAGTCCGGCCTTTGCGCCGATCGAACAGCTTTAAGTTTTCGGCACTATTTGACTACGTTTTAAGTACCAGTTCAGCGTGATGTTACCGTACGCATTTTATTTTTTGTCTTTCCGCCGGATTTTTGCTTCTGGTACGTTATTTAAAAACGGATTTCTCCAATCAGTGCAGTGACTGCAGTATCCAGTGTTGCCAAGGTAGATGGAGAACAGATACCTACGAACCAAGGTTATAGATTATACAGGTATGTTCAATGCTCATCTGACTTCACGCCACGAACTCAGTGGCGCGCAGTTCGAAATCACTGCAGTCAAGATGGCCGACAAAAGCAGAAAACACAACGACTCACTTGGGCGACTTCGAGAGTATCGCCCGAAGTTGCCTGGGCGAGTCGGCCTATTTTTTTGCTTTTGTCGGCCATCTTGGCTGCCGTGATTTTGCGCTGCACGCCACTGAATTTGTGGCGCGAAGTCAGATGAGCATACCTGATAATCTATAACCTTGGGCTCTTATTGGTTCGCCAAAAAAGCGCTTGCGCCGCCATTTTTCTTACCGCGCAATTCAAAACTGAGATTTAGCACGGCAGTGAAAGTGGCGGTGAACGTAAACCTATTAACCTAACCTCCATCACAAAATTAAGATTAGTACACAGAGAAAAATAATTCGGTAAAATTTGATCACTGAAGTGTTTGGTTGCAGGAAACCGACATTTTCGGTCTCGAGTACCGAATTGTTCATTAGTATATACTACCGAAGTTCATTGGTAGTACCAAAGAACTTCAGTAGGGGCGGAATTTAAGTTTAATTACCGAAGTCTTCGGACCTTCGGTACTTCCAATAAAGTATTCGGTTCTCAGGACCAAAAATTTCGGTTTCCTGCAACGGAACACTTCGGTGATCAAAATTTACCGAATTATTTTCCTCTTTGCGGAACGAATTTCCCATGTTAATTTCCATAAGGCCTAAAACAGTTTTGCACCACGATTACAGCCAACCAGAGGCTTGCCCGCGTTTTCGATCTCTTATCTGCGTTGACCACGCACGCAGGCCGGCCTTCCATTCAATTGCGACTCTTGTTTACTCTTTGCTTGGTGACTTGGTCTTTCAATTTTTTCACCCTGAAACTGTCGCAGCTCCACTCACACCTCACGCTTAGCGCTTATCCCTTTCTCAGCTTCTTTCTGATCTCCTCATGTACGCCTCAAACCTCCATTAGTGAGTGGGGAAAATGTAATTTAGTAAACTGGGCCCAATAAATGTACGGTACAGACGGTCCCTGTTCTTTAACGTTAGGTGCAGTGCAGCCCTAACAAATCAGAAGCGAGGATTCGCTACTTGGGGTCAAGAACAAGGGACCGTCCGTACCGTACATTTATTGGGCCCTGGACACTCAAGATTTTACAAGAATACGGCCGAATCTAACCTACAAACAACAAAACCAATGGGGCTATTGCAAACTTTTGCTATCAGCGAGTTAACAGTCGATTATGGCGTAAAAACCTCCAAAAATAACGATGGCGGCACTAAAAACTTCCAAAATCCACACCTAAACTCAATAAATGCAGTTATTTGCGCGAGCGTAATGGTGGCCGAAAGCACTAACAATCGGAGATTCCTATCTTAGTTTCGTCACTCTTTCTATGTTGACAAGGATGATTCACCGAGTAATTAGTCATCAGAGCGATGATCCACATCCGATGAATGGTGCCGCAACACCTAGTGACACCGGTGTCAAATGAAAGTAGTCTCTTATTGGTCACTTCTTGATGGAGTTTCAGAATTGTCAGATGGGAATCTCCCATTGTTAGTGCCTTTGGCCACCATTACGCTCGCGCAAATAACTGCGTTTATTGAGTTTAGGAGTGGATTTTTGGGAAATTTTTAGTGCCGCCATCGTTATTTTTTAGGTTTTTACGCTAAATCGACTATTAAATCGCTTGTAGCAAAAGTGAGCAATAGCCCCATTTCCGACTGCTGATTGCTTTAGGCGATTTATTATTACACTGAAGCCATGCTCTACTCATTTATTTTTAGTAATTTCGAGGACGTAACAAGCACAATGCGAAAAATTGCTCTGATTTTTATAGGTTTATCAGCCGATATATCAGCGGCTAAGGCGGAAAATTAAAAAATCCTGAAAAGAGAAAGAAGAATAGAAAAAAGAGCGGTCAAATTTAGCGAGTCTAGGTCCAGAAAGTTCTTAATTTTTGTAAGAAGTTGAATAAATGTGTTCAATTTTTTATTTTTCCCCCTTTGCTTGGATTGCAAGCGAAAAAGGGAATAAGGGTCATCATAACTCATCAAAGATCTCGATGGTCAAATTTTCTGGGACCCAAAGCATGAGAAGCAACAGAAAAAATTATCAGTTCTTTTTGCCTTACCCACTCCCCAGGCAAGATCTGAAGTGACACCTCCCGGGAAAAGGTAAAGGTAGTGTGAAAGACACAGGGCGAAAAGGAAATCGAGCATACAATTCAACGAGAAGACAGCAATATTTCATTTACGAATATCTCGAGCTGTACTGAACCGATTTCAATAAAATTTTCGCTGGTTGGAACCAAATTCAGGCCTGTGTATAACTTGCGGTGAGTGCAAGTGTTTGGTTAGTACATGCTATGCAACACCCCCCCCCCCAAATCCATTTGCTTTTTGAAGAGTGGTGAAGCGTGCATGATAGGAAGGGAGCTTGTAGGCATAAACGACAAGCTTCGCCAGGGTGTCAAAAACATCATGGATTGGGGGGGGGGGCTATTGGAAAATGATGGCATTTTATCTTCTCTTTTTTTACTTGGCCATATTTAAAACCATAAAAGAAATATTATGTTTTAGATATATATGCAAGCCTACACAACACCCTAGGATTTTATCTCCATATCACAGATTTAAAATTTACGAAATCAACGTTGCTACATCGCACGTTTCGCTAAATTAGTTCCGAACCAACCAATCTCCCAAACTTGAATATTAGGAGCAACAAATTGAACTTCTTTTTTTAAATATGTATGTATACTGTCTGTCCTTCCATGCAATTTTTCTCCTTCATTACTATATTGATTTTGTTTCATAAGTCCAATTTCATCTTAGGCGCCCCCGCGGCGAGCTTTTGCGTGTAATCCGGTAACGTTTCTATTTGACAAGTTTAAGAAAATTGTAGGCGAGTATACGATGGTAAATCGAATTATATGTTTTGAATGTGTTTAAATAGACCAAATGCAACGTTGCCACATTGATTACGCTCTTTGTGACAATAGTGATAAGTCGAAGGCCGCATTTAAGTATTCTGATGTAGAGGATTCCTCCTAAAGGTGATTTGGGGGGGGGGGGGGGGGGACTTTATGTAACACTGTTGTCATTTTTGAAGGTGGTGTTTCTTTAATTTACCTAAATTGTAAGAGTGGAATAGCGATTTTTATGGGTAACATATTTAGGGTGAACAGGACGAATAAAGGGAAAGGAAAAAAAAAAATAAAAATAGTAAATGCGACATTCCATAAAATGTTTGCGAAAAGCTCATCTAAAAACGTAATTTTTTTTCTTAACTTCGGGGGGGGGGATCCTTCCTTGAGATACAGCATTCGGAAGGGCGAGAAATTCTATGCCTTCTTGCGCAAATCGTCGGAGATCGTTATTGTTTTCCGTTTCCGATGTAATAAACGGTCAATGTTCGATTTAAACCCATTTTCATCAAAATATCACTCCTATTTTAAAGAGTCAGCATTTTCAAAGCGACGAATTTAAAATACTATAATAAGCAAGTACTTTTCCGAAATAAATACGGGGTTTGCCAAAATTTAATCTACATTTCCCTCTCATCTATTATTTAATGGAAGTCGTCCATCGCAGTTTTTGAGGTTGCCTTCGCCTGAGAGGCAAACATTTTAAAAATAGGCACTAAAACCAAACGTTTACTATTTCAAAACTTCTTTGTCTGCAAGTAACTTACTTTACAGTTTTTACAGAATTTTCAACTCCTAAGGGGGTTTTAGTGTTTTTTTTTTTTTTTTTCTCCTTCTGAATTTTTAAAAAAGTGTTTTGATTTTTGAGAATGAACCAAGATAGAACGTTGACCTTGATCGGATCTCGACAGTAAAATAAAATAATAATAAAAATAAATTAATCCGGAGTTTGCGCTGAAATGCTCAGTTTTGAGCACCTTTTCGTAACGATCGGAACAAGATATAAGTTACTTGAAAATCATAAGTTTGGGCTAATCCTCCCCCCCCCGTACAAAATACGCCAATAAAAATTTTGGGAACGCTTAAAACTAGCTCTCATACGGAAGAGTTGGGCAACCAAATAATGAGAGTTAATGAAATGACTCCGGCAACACTGAAAACTGGATCTGCTACCTGAGCTGAGGAAAAGAAAACACACGGAAGGTATAGGTCAATTGTAGAATTATTCGTAGATTAATTCGATTGATTCGGCATTGCCTGACTCACCGAATAATTTCCGAATAATTTTTGCCCTACTCTGTCAGACAAACGGTATGAATATCGGGCCATAGGTGGACCAAGGCGGTAATAAAGGGACTGTAATAAACAAAATTTTGCGCAGTCTTCGAGGGGATTTTTGGAAAAGGGATGCGGGCTTTCATTGACAAATTCGACGTTAACCCCCCCCCCCTCTCCTTTTGGGCTTTAGCCTTCTTTATATCTTTCTAGATCCACCACTGAACCCCTGGTCCGGTGTTTTTTTTTTTTTTTTTTTTTTTTTTTTTTTTTTTTTTTTTTTTTTTTTTTTTTTTTATCTGCAACCGTTTAAAAATATAGTGTATTGTGATGAAAAACCGCTGTACCGGGGTTTTTTTTCGTTTTTTTTTGTTTTATTTACCTGCAACCGTTCAAAAATATAAACGGGGGGGGGAAGACTTTTTCCAAACATAGTGTATTGTGATGACAAATTACCCCTGTTCCGGTTTTTTTTTTATCTGCAACCGTTAAAAAATATAAAAGGGGAGGGGAGGACTTTTCCTAAACACAGTGCATTGTGATGACAAATTACATCAATATTACCTACTACATAATAGTTTTACTTATGTGGTAATTCTGACGATTTCTGTTGTTCAAACGAACAAGTTTCGAAAATATTAAAAAAAAGTTCATTAAAATCGGTTGAGTATACAAATGTCTCGAGATATTTGCAAATGAAAATATTTGCGTTTAATTGAGCTTTGTCGCAGCTCTTAGACTTGCCTTTTTAAGCGGCCGATGCGATGGTCAAGAAAGAAAAACAAAATAAAACCTCCTCGACGGAAGAACCGAGAAACAAGGGTAATTCATAGTAGGAAGATAGAAGAGCGTCAAAACTACTTTCATAATCAAAGGGGCGAGGCTCGTGTATGAGTGTGATTGTGAGAATAACCGTACGACAAACTGCAGTGAACTCAGTGAACACGGATGTGTGACACAAGCATGGGCACTGGGCAGTCTAATGGGGTGAATACTTGAAAGGGAAATGGCCGGCTGCGGTGATGGTGCGTGAGTGATGGGTGAGATAAGAGAAAGAAAGAGGGAAAGAAACAGAGAGGAGTGTCGAAAAATGACGGAGCACGCTGTGGCGGGTGAGGTGAAGTAACGCACGGCGCGGCGCATCGAGCTTCGAGAAGAAACAGAGACAACCACGACGCAAATATGAACTCGTTCAACAACAACACTATTTGTAAGCATGATCACGCTGATCAGAATTTGTTCAGGTGTAGGGAAAAATACTCGATTATTTGACGATATCTCAATTAATTGACAATATCTCAATTAATTGACTACATCTCAATTAATTGACGATATCTCAATTAATTGACGGTCGGTCAATTAATTGACGATCGGTCAATTAATTGACCATCAGTCAATTAATTGACGGTCGGTCAATTAATTGACCATCAGTCAATTAATTGACCATCAGTCAATTAATTGACGGTCGGTCAATTAATTGAAGGTCGGTCAATTAATTGACCATCAGTCAATTAATTGACCATCAGTCAATTAATTGACGGTCGGTCAATTAATTGACGGTCGGTCAATTAATTGACGGTCGGTCAATTAATTGAACATCAGTCAATTAATTGACCATCAGTCAATTAATTGACCATCAGTCAATTAATTGACCATCAGTCAATTAATTGACCATCAGTCAATTAATTGACGGTCGGTCAATTAATTGACGGTCGGTCAATTAATTGACGGTCGGTCAATTAATTGACCATCAGTCAATTAATTGACCGTCAGTCAATTAATTGACGGTCGGTCAATTAATTGACCATCAGTCAATTAATTGACCATCAGTCAATTAATTGACCACCAGTCAATTAATTGACGGTCGGTCAATTAATTGACCATCAGTCAATTAATTGACCATCAGTCAATTAATTGACCATCAGTCAATTAATTGACGATCGGTCAATTAATTGACCATCAGTCAATTAATTGACCATCAGTCAATTAATTGACCATCAGTCAATTAATTGACCATCAGTCAATTAATTGACGGTCGGTCAATTAATTGACGGTCGGTCAATTAATTGACGGTCGGTCAATTAATTGAACATCAGTCAATTAATTGACCATCAGTCAATTAATTGACCATCAGTCAATTAATTGACGGTCGGTCAATTAATTGACGGTCGGTCAATTAATTGACCATCAGTCAATTAATTGACCGTCAGTCAATTAATTGACGGTCGGTCAATTAATTGACCATCAGTCAATTAATTGACCATCAGTCAATTAATTGACCATCAGTCAATTAATTGACCATCAGTCAATTAATTGACGGTCGGTCAATTAATTGACCATCAGTCAATTAATTGACCATCAGTCAATTAATTGACCATCAGTCAATTAATTGACCATCAGTCAATTAATTGACGGTCGGTCAATTAATTGACGGTCGGTCAATTAAATTTACCATCAGTCAATTAATTGACCATCAGTCAATTAATTGACCATCAGTCAATTAATTGACGATCGGTCGATTAATTGACGGTCGGTCGATTTCTTAAATAATTGGGTGGTTGCCGATCAATCTCAATCAATCTCAATCAATCTCAATTCACGATAATTGTCAAAGTCTATCGTCAACTCATCATTTTGACCAAGGTTTAATTCCAAGTCTTTGCTGTATTTATGTTATGTGCGGATACAGGAATTTGTCTTTCACACTCCCCCTCTCTCCTCTCCCCCCATTTGAATGCGTGCGTTAGACACGGGCAAAGAAAGGCGGCTAAATTCAAGTGATGGCCCACTTTGCTATCCTTTTCTAACACAAGTGTTCAAATGGAGGAAGAAAGGGATAGACAAATTCCTGTATCTCATCATGCTCATGCTATGTGTGCTACCTGTCGCATCGTCATTTCATGTTTCTGACTGTCCGTTTGGTCAGGGTACTCGATTGTCACCTAAGAGACTCAGGTTCAAATACTGGAACATCTACGAATTATTAGCGCCTTTACTAATTTTATTGTGTCGAATTTTCTAATTCAATACGAAATGTGTGCATTTTATCTGGACACGGATTCTTCATTTTATTAACACTTTAAAACTGGAAAATAAGGTCTTTGGTGAAAGAAAAAAATAGGCGAACTGTGTCAAAAAAAAGCACGAAAAGTTTGGACAAAGCAGGCCAACGAGCTGATAAATTGTGCCTTCTTCTTACATGGGTAATTCATCCAAAACAATACAAAAAGGGGACAAATTTGTGAAAAGAAAATCGCGTGTAACTCGAGCTTTTCACTTTCATTTTTGGGAGAAAAAAGGAAGTTATATGGATTTAGGCCTGAGCTGTATTTTTTATTGATCAAATATTTATAAAATATTTCGTCCTTGAAGCGAAAAAGTATAATTCTAAATTCTAACTAATATATTTACACACACTTCTAAAGTAGATATTCATGAAAAAGATACGTCCGACAGAATCCGCCGCAAATTAACAGGAGTTCTTTTCAAGTGTGAATTTATTTACAAAACTGCAAAATAGGCTAGACTATATATCTATTCCTAGAATTCCTACGAGCTTTGAATTCGGATACGTATTAAAGAAAGAAAATTACAACAAAAAGAATATGTTTTCCTGCTCAATTTGTAATCAAAATATGTACTTAAATGAATTTTTGAGTAGGTTTCTGGGAGGAAATCCCAAAAAACATGATGCTTGTTCTTGCACTGTCTTTACAAAAAAAGCACCAAACTCCAGACCCTTGCAACTGTCCCCATTCATTGCGATGTAACTATAGTCTTGGTAATTTGTCGGAGTTTTACTAAAAACTGTGCAAAAGCGAGGGAATCTGTTGATAGTACAAAGAACCCATTGGTTATCCCGAAGGCAATGTTTTCAGAAAGCAATTTATGGATCAAAATGAAAATAGCGCGAATCATATGTGATTGAAAAATTAAACCAAAACTAGAAATACAAGGTGTCAAAACGGCAATTACTAATTACATGAGGAGATCGAGTTTTCAAAAAAAAAAAAAAAAAAAAAAAAAAAAAAAAAAAAAAAACCAAATTAGAAATAGTCACCACAAAATTTCAGTTAGATTTATGCTTTTAATTGCATGCACATTGCACCTGCTCCCTAGATTTATTATTTATGCAATAGGTAGATACGCGATTAATATGCTAATTTTGATCCAAAATTCGACAATAATCCGCAGTATACTTTCAGATATCATAAATTAGTCACTATGCAATATAATATTTACGATAGAACTGAAGCATTAAGCACTTCTAATTCAACGCTACATTTGCGGGAAAAAAGAAACACGTTTAAACTGGTATACTCGAGCCCTACCCCTTTAATAAAAAAGTAATGCTCTATTGACATTTTTGATAGGTATTTACAAGTCTTTTTACAACTTATTATACTTATAATACAAAATTAATGCTATATTTTGCTTACAAAGTATTTATTTACTGTCGACATCTCAAAGTATGTATACTATAGTTTCAATGTTCAATACTTTCGGTAGGTAATTTTGATAAGAAACTAGTGATTTCTCTGTGAACGTAATTTCTTGGGAGATCCAGCTTTATCAGAATCGGATTGATTTAGGTTCGCAAAACCTCGTAAAATAGATAGGTAGACGGTAGGTATACTTAAGTAATTTCTCGGAAGGTTTAGCTTAGTTTGTTGGATTACATTTAAGTAGCCGGAGCCTCATCATAAAATATGTATACCAAACATCGTTGGTAAATTTTAGGGAAATATCCGTAGATTTTATATCAATCTTTACGAAAAATCTACAAATACCTACTTCCCTAATATCTGGCAACGCTGATGCCAAATATCTTTCTCTATGCAGAACAAGTTTTCAAAATCTAAACCGTGGAGAGAACTTAGCGTAAAAAGTTACAGAAAGTCTCTAATCTCTGATAAGAAATTGCAGTATTGGGTGTTCGATAATCAACGTTTCGTTTAATATGGCACAGCTATCGTTGATATTTATTTAAAAATATTATCAGAGTGATTCAATCTAAATTTCAAAATGAATGATAACTGACCACAACACGCCCATAGCTCATGTTTAGGTACCTGCATGTAAAGGAAGCGTCACAGTGCCTCTAATTCACAGTATGGAGCTCTTAAAAGTTTTTGCTGTAGACAAATGGACTGAAAATTTTGGTGCAAAATGCTGCAAAAATAACGATGACACCATTAACACAGTCTAAAACTCGCCACTTACCGAGGAAACTAGGCTCAGAGTGCAGATTGCTGATGGACCACCCGTGTTTGCTTGCACAACGTACGTTTCCCACCCCCAAACAAAATAACAGAGTCATATTAGGTGCTGTTTTTAGGTGCTGTCGCGTAGCGCAAGCACCTTATGCTATCGTCGCTGTCCGTATGTATGTATGTACCTATGTATGTATGTACTTGACGCTCGTTGCCCTCGTTTTGTGCAGTCGAAAAGTAGTAGTAAATATCAATTGATTTTCACGAAATTTTGCAGGAATGTTTATCATTACTTACGTTAGAATGACCTGCCAAAAATTTGAAAAGATTTGGTCCAGAACTTTTTAAAGTTATCGAGGTTTTAGTTTTTACATTTCATTCTCGCTTACGAAATTGGAACTTTTTTTTAGTTATCAAAACGTATTATTCGCGACAAAATATGTATAAATCAACATTCAAATTCACTGTTAGAAAATCACATGCAAAAGTCTTGTTGTTCGGACTTGGAGGTGATGTTCTTTTGTTGGGGGTGCGAAACGTACGTAGTGCATACATACATGCACACTGCACAGGTGGCCCATTTAATTTTTGATCTTAGATTCCTCAGTAAAGGAGTGAGTTTTGGACTTTGTTAATGGTATCGTTGTTATTTCCGCAGTATTCAATATCTATTTGATAGTCCATTTGCCAACAGCAAACCCGTGCAAGACCTCCATTATAATTTCATACACCTCATTTCAACCCGATCCGTGAACTGCGAGGTGAACGTATTGTTGAACATTTATTCGCTTTCCAATTGCTTTTTCGATGACCTCTCGTCGTCATTTTTCTTCTTCAAGCTGTTTATTACATGAATTGCCATTCGCGCTCTTCGTATTGCGTTGAACCATAACTGTCTGGGTCGAGATCGGGCAGCTGAATTTTCGTCAAGTTGATCCATGACAACCCCCGGGTTTTTTTATAGTCTTGCTCCTCCCTCAACGCCTCCCTGAAGTAATACTGAATAGTCAGTAGAATCTGATGCCAGATCAGAACAGACCCGGCCAAAATCAAGCACCAGTACCAATCGTTCTGCGTCAGAGGTCGAGTCAAAAATATGCTCCGACCATACTGGACAATCACAATTTGCACAGCGAAAAGCGAAATCCAGACAAGGATAAGAAACCCGTTTTCAGAAATTCCCTTAAAAATGTTACGCTGGTTGTTGATTTTTGTACAGTTGAGCAAGTTGAATAGATTCATGAGAGTGAAAGTGTTAAAAACTATGGTGAAATGCCCCGTTGGTACAATCTCGTCGGCTGAATCAAGTCTACCGGACTGAACTTTGAAAATTCGTTCTCCGTAATAGACCAATATAAAAAGAATGCACAGTTGATACAGACTATGCCCCAGAATATTTACGATAAGTTTTTTCGTGACTAATGGATAATTTCTTCCGTACGGTGGTCTGTAGATGATTGCCTCGTTTGGCTTTTCCGTGGCGAGGACCATTGAAGCTATCAAATTCATGGATATATTGATGTAGACGAGTTGTATGGTTGCAAAAGGGCTATTATTGAACGTAAACGCACCAGCAACGGTCAACGTGACGGCGGTTAAAGCAATGATGCACTGAAATTGTAAGAACTTACAAAAATTATCGTACAGACTTCGACCCCATAGTAGGGCTTTCAAGATACTGCCAAAAGAATCATCCACAAGAATTATATCACACGATTCTTTTGTAACATCGGTTCCAGTCAACCCAAGACCGAATCCTATATCTGCTCTCTTGAGTACCAAAGCATCAGTAGTCTCTCTGCCCATGACTGCCACTACCTCACTTTTATCATTGAAATTACTTTCGAGAATGCCCCGAACGAGAGTATACTTATCTTTAGAAGTGCATCTAGCTAGAACTCGCAGATTTGGCCATACTTTGTCAATCAGCCTCTGATCGATGAGGTTATGTCGTCCACGGATCCTTTTGTTGAAGTCTTCGCTCTCTAGCACTAAATGGTTATCATTTATCTCGAGGATACCACACTTTATAGCGATTGCTCGCGCTGTATACATATTGTCTCCGGTCAACATTCTCACAGTGATTCCAGCTTCTTGGCATAATTTTATGGCCTCTGGTGCCTCTGGTCGGATTGGATCTTCGATACCTAAAATGCATAGAAGGGTCATTTGACTCACGACCTCTTTTTCAACCTGCTCGTCTTCCCAGTTCTTCTCTTCTTTTAAGTTACGGTACGCAATGGCTATCGTTCTCAAACCAACACTCGCCATTGGGTTATTCACGGAATATAATATTGAATTACGTTCCATCTCTTTCATGACTTTTAAAGAGCTATCTTCCGCATAGTAATTACTGCAAATCTTCAAAATCGTCTCAGTGGCGCCTTTGGTAAACACCCTGTAGCCTTTATTTGTTGGAATAACTGTGCTCATTGTCTTCTTCTCGGGGTCAAACGGGTACGAGTGAATTAAATCTTCTTCTGGGATCTTCCTTCGTAGTGAATGATAATCTTGGTCCAGATTCAGCAAAAACCTCAACAGGGCACATTCGGTTCTGTTACCGACATAGTGCGGCAAGCCAAACTTATCTCCTGGTGTCACGTCGGAGCTATATGAGCAGTTGTACGCAATAGATTCAGTAATTAAATTACCTACAGCTCTAGGAAGGAGTTCGAATTGAGGTATGGTCTTCCAGGTGACTCCGTTAATATATGCTTGAACTACAGTCATGCGATTTGTTGTGAGAACACCAGTTTTGTCACAAAGAATTGATGTCGCGTTACCCATCTTCTCACATGCGTTGATATGACGAATCAAACAATTATCCCTTAACATTTGCTTGACGGTATAAGTGAGCCCGATAGCACAGGACATCGGAAGACCCTCTGGTATACCCACGATTAATATGGAGACACCGATGAATATGAAATGCATTATGTAGGTTAAAAAGCTCAATGCTTCAAAATTATCGTTCTCGATGAAATACTCTTTGGCTGAAAACCTCAAGATAAGGATCAATACGACGACGATGACCAAAGTGGTGGCTGCGTAGCTAATTTTTACTGCAACTCGAGAAAGTTTCTTTTGAAGGTATGAGTCGTGATCCTGAGCCTCGTTGGTTGGTCTTTCACTGGGAAACATGTGATCAGAAACAGTGCTTGATTGATGAGCAAGAGATACAGTATCATGACGCCTGAAGAGACTATCCTCGTGATGATATTCAGCGAGTAAGTGTATTCCCGCCTGAGAGTTGAGCCCTACTCCGGTCACGACCATCCTACCAATCCCGCTCATAACGTGAGTTCCCGATAAAAGAAAAACATCAAATCTTTCGTTTTTTTCAACACCGTCTGATATCCCTGTCATGGCAGACTCGTCGATTTTCAATTTTGAGCCTTGAATGAGGACTCCATCCGCGGGCACTCTGTCACCCGCTTTCAGAAGACACACATCTCCGACCAGAATATCCTCCACTGGAATCTCTTGGACAGTAGCTTGGCGCATGACGGAAAATTCTTTATCATGAACCAGCCGCGTTTTCAGAGATCTGAACCTTCGATGTCTGGAATAATCGTTCAACGCATTTGTGATCGTTGTAACGATAACGCAGAAGAGAATAGCAAGACCATCTATCCATTCGTGGCCTCCCGCACGAGGGTCCAAGTGATACTTAATGAAATAAGTGAGCACGGATAAAATCGCCACGCCGGTTAAAAGATACAGCACGTAGTCTCGAAATGCGTCAAAAAGGAACAGTCGGAATGGGACTGGTTCCTCCGTTGGAAGTTTATTAGTTCCGAATTGCTCTCGACGAAAATGCAAAAACTCTTTAGAGTCTCTAAGTCCTTCACCGGAATCAGTCTGGAGTTTGTCACACAGCGCGTTAATCCCACCAAGCTCTCTCAACGTTTCAACGCTTCTTCTTCCATAGTTTCCCATTAAAGCTCTCAGTTCGTTCAAGCTGATCCCAAACTGTAGGTTGGGCGCTGCGAGAGTTTTCTCCCTCGAGTGATGACTCCGCCTGGGAAATTTCCGACTTTCCGATTGAATGCCATTCGATGGTTCCTCCGTATCGTCTTTTCGTGGATCCATACAGATTTTTTCTGTGAAAAATGAAAAAAATGACAGATAATTTTAAAGAGAAGCTCGCCAGATTGAAAAAAAAAAAAAAAAAAAAAAAAAAAAAAAAAAAAAAAAAAAAAAAAAAAAAAAAAAAAAAAACATGAAGTATAGTAATGAATAGCCATATTTTTATGCTTTAGAAGAAGAAGCAATAAGTTTAACATTCATTTATTGATCGGTGTCGCAGGACCCAATGGAAAAAGAAAGATACATTTTGCACTGACGCTAGGACCCAGCTTTTTAAGATGCCAAAGGACCCAACGCTGATCTCTCCCTCTTTCCGGAAGAGGTTAAAAAAGGGGGACATTCAAATTGGCACCAGGACTGATAAGTCAGTGTTGATGGAGGCCTCGGCCATTAGACTCAGTATTACTTCGAATTATTCTTGAGAGAAAAATTTGGAAATCAAGACTATATACTTTGACATTTTGTATTGGAATTTTGAAAAAATTGAAACAACTAACTTTAGTTGTCAGACGTTTGGGTTGATTTTGAAATTAATCAATGTTTTTTAGTTCTTGTAGATCAAACAAACAAGCGTACAAACGAACGAACAAACGAATGTACAAAAAAATCAGTTGTCTGTCGTCCGCTTAACCCTCTATTGCATGAATTAAATTTTTTTTCGTCGATTTCGGGGGAAAACCGGATTTTTTTTCAGGTTGGCACTACTGGAGCACTAGATCATAATCCCCCCCACATCGGCCATACTGTTACCTATAGGTTAGGTTACCTGTAGGTAACAACATGCAGCATAAATAGCACCACATTTCTTGATTTTTTTTAGAAATTAAAATACCAAGTGTTACCTATGGGTAACGCCGAGCAGTAGAGGGTTAAAAGATTTCCGTGGCGGCTCGTGCAATATGGCAACCATGCTTATTTGTCTTTTAAAAACCGATTCGAAATTATCGATATCATGGGGGTGCAATTGCACCTCCTGAAGATCGATTGTTTTACATGGGTTTAAATGGAGAAATTACGTTGTTGCCACATTGCACGATCCGCCATTTGAAGCTTTCATCCATCAGTTAACGGAAAGGGTTTCGGAAGTTTTCCAAAGTCATCATCATGGTTATTTTGGACTTTCATGGACATGGACTTTCTCTGGTTATTTTGAAAGCAATTTATTTTTGGATGTTCTTCGTAAAAGTGGAGAAATTTCAAAGGAAAAATACTTTGATTTGGCAACGATTCTTTTCCTCCATTTGAATGTATGCACAGCAACCGATTGATGGTAAGGGGCTGCTTCGCTACCAATTACCGAATCAATTGTTTCACATTGAATTAAATGGGGCTGTTGCACAATTTTCCTAAAAGCTATTTATTAGTCGATTCAGGTTTAAAAACCTCCAAAAATAACGATGGCAGCACTAAAAACTTCCTCCAAAATCCACTCCTAAACTCGATAAACGCTTTTATTTCCGCGGGCGTAGTGGTGGCTGAGGGTAGTAACAATGGGAGATTCCCATCTAACAATACTGTTACTCCATCAAGAAGTGACCAATAGGTAAGGGACGACTTTTATTTGACACCGGTGTCACTAGGTGTTGCGGTACCATTCATCGGATGTGGATCATCAATCTGATGATTAATTACTCTGTGAATCATCCCTGTTAACATAGAAAGAGTGACGAAATTTAGATAGGAATCACACATTGTTACTGTCCTCGGCCACCATTACGCCCATTTACCTAAGTCAAATCGTTTATTGAGTTTAAGAGTGGATTTAGGAAGTTTTTAGCAACAAAACTACACAAATAGCCCGAAATTTTAACAATATTAGAAACGAATAAATTAGGGTCAAAGCTAAAACATTAAAATAAAATAAATAAACCGTGGGACGTTTCGAGGCACAAACGGCACTCTTCATCAGCTACTAAACGAAAAAGTTCGGCAAGCACACAACCACAAGCAGAGACAAAATCACAAAAACAAAACAGGAAAGCAACCGAAACACGGTGACCCGAAAGTACCAGTCACGGAGGCTATCTACCGGGTGGCTCCAAAGTTTGAAAAAACTGATGGTACACTGAACTTAAATTGTCCACATCTGCTCGGAAATTGCATGCCTTGCTCCTTTTCCTCAATGTATGGACCATCTCCAACATCTGACGGGCAAACAAGTTCTTTTCTTTGTCCAACACACTAACACCGTCAAAATCAAACCTATGACCAGTGGACTCTTGGTGAGCATGAAGAGCAGTTTTTTCCCAATGAGCTATAACTTTAGAGTGGCAGCGGGCTGGTCCACCTTGTGCCACACAGGGTAGAAGGAATCCCGGGAAAAAGCGGAATTTGGACGGCAGATTCCAAGGTTTGAGGTTAAATTTCGTAGGTCGTTCGGGATTTGGCGGGAATTTGGACGGCAGATTCCAAGGTTTGGGGTTAATTTTTGCAGGTCGTTTCCGGCGATGTCCGAGTTTGTTTACGAAACGACCGGAAACAACCTACCAAATTTAACCTCAAAATCGATTTTTACGGCAAGATGGCGGCGCCCTAGGTGACAACAATGAACCAGCGGAACGTTCCTTGATGTGCCACTCTAAAGTTATTGCTCATTTTTTTCCCCCGTGACTATATTTATGACCTTTTAACCGCTTTTGAAGATGTTGTTTAGTCTGACCGATGTAAGAGACATCACACTCACCACAATTAATTTAATAAATGACACATGAAGTTTTTAGTGCTGCCATTGTTATTTTTCAAGGTTTTTACACCAGAATCGACTGTTAAATTGCTTCTAGCAAAAGTGTGCAACAGCCCCATTGAGGAGAAACATTGTTGCCAAATTGAACGAGCCGCAACTGGTTTGATTGGAAGCCATACACTTCAGAGAAAATATTGAATTATTCACTCTCACCATAAGACAATCCATTGTCGCGCCGTGGCATATTTCTTACAATCATAGCACAAAAAAGGAGAAATAAGAAGAAAATGTTTTCAAAGATAACTTCAAATATTGAAGCGGCACTGTGATTACTTTATACGATACATCAACGCATTTAATTAGTCATTCACTTTTCTTTCTGTCACAAATACAAGCACCGTCAACAACCATCACGAATTAATATAAATAGACTCGGAGAAAAATTTCTTTTTTTTTCAATTTTTCCCGAATAGTCAACATTTTCCAGCTATGATCAAAATATTCCTCGAGGAAAAAAGGAGAGTAAAATATTAGTATTGTATTTCAACCGAGACTTGGAAATATCTTAAAACACTGCAGCGAATCGCTAAAATAGTTTCTGCGGAATAATTTGAGCAACCTCTTGCTGTCATGAAAACATAAGAAAGATCTAAGTATGAAAATGCGATTTTTATCAGTCGACAAAGCGGAATATATATTTTACGAGAAGAGTGAGAAGGTGGTTTCAATAGGACAGTAATACTTCCTCTGTAAGTATAAGCTTATTTGCTCGAAAAGCTAGTTATACACAGCCTTGACAATGGTTTGGCATAGGTGAATTGGTAAATGTTGACCTAGAAGTAAGTTTGTTTTTTTATCAGTTCAATTGTTTCGCTCATAACAATCAGTTTTCAGAATACTTAAGAGTTTAAGATTCTATTCTCAGCGAGGCAAATGAACAGCGTATCGAGCTAATAGAGGCAAAGTTTACTGAGGGGATTGAATTTTATGCCAGGAAATTTTCAAAAAGTTTGAAAAATATACCTTTGAGAGAATCTATTATCAAAAATCTTTCACATTTAGGCTGAATTTCATTAACATTGTCGGAGGCAACTCATAAAGTTGCCTAGACATGCTGTTTGAGGCGTTTAATAAGTAAAAGTTTCCTGAATAGATACCTAACATTATTTGATTCCAAAAACATTTTCTTTCATACCTACGTGAATATTTTGGATGAAACTGTCTTTTTAACAACCCCCTTCCCCCAAAACGTCCCATAATAATCTGTTTTCAGCCATTGACCTATGTAGGTATTCATAGAGAGTTTCTTTATAAGATCACAAAACTAAGTTAACAAATAGAACTATTCGTCGTTCCGTCGGCTACCAAGCGCCAACGAAAAGCAAAACTTTCTTTCTTTCTTTTGGATCATAGCATAGTTGTTATACAGGGTGTTTCACATTCTCTGCTCATTGTGTTTTTCTCAAACACATGAATATAAAAAACTGTAAAATCGGGTTTTAGGGTTATTCGGACCTGAACTTGCGTTCATTAAAACTTTCAAAATCCAAAATTTTGCTTTTGGGGGGTTTGGGGTTTCGGAATCAAGTTAACCGGCTTTTCAAGTCCCTATAAAGTTTTTGCGGAAAAACTCTATTTTACTCTAGCTTAAAATAATGCAGCAGTTCCTATATCTTGTAAGCAAAAATTACTTATACTCCAGATATGGCACTAGCTATCTTGCCGATGTTAAATTTTGTTGAGCGCCTTCATTTCTAAAATCGAGCTAAAACACATACACTGGCCCACGGTTTGTTTACGTTTCGGCAAGCGAGAGACGTGCGGGCGGGGTGGGGGTCGTGGGCCAGCCGACTGGCCCCACCCCGCCCGCACATCTCTCGCTCGCCGAAACGTAAACAAACCGTGGGCCAGTGTACATGTGTTTTAGCAATGAAGGCGCTCAACAAGATTTTAGCTAATGCCATCCATTTCTGGAGTACAATAGAGTCCCTTGATGGAAATATTGTATAGGGAGTACCGACACGACGCTTTATGCATTTTGACAGGAGTCGATTTTGTCGACCGCGTGAACGCATTCGAAGGTTAAGTTCGACAGTGGACCAGTGGTGGACTGGCGGATTTGCCGGCATTCCGGTCTGTTCCCATACGTTCCACTGCGAATCGACTCCTTTTGTGTGGAGCCTTCGATGTCGTCGACTCCTGCTGGACTCCGTGAGAACCTAAAACCAACGACCAATCACAACTCGTTGAGCTCGTGTCGGTACTCCCTATACAATATTTCCATCAAGGGACTCTAGAGTACAAGTAATCTTTGCTTGTAAGTTGTGATGTCTCATTCGAAAAGGCGGGAAAGGTTGTTCATGTTGGTTCAATCAAAGGTCGATATCGTTTTTTTTTCTATTCTAATTCGAAAAAGCGAAATTTCGCAATGAACCAGGCGCTTTAACGCAATCCGGAAGTCAGCGTCAGTACCCATGATATTGAGTGCAAGATATCACAAGACAAAGATTAAGGGAGGTCCTATTCGAAAATGAAAATGGGGACCCCCCCCCCCCAGAAAAAAATTCTGGATCCGTCGATGGGTTGGAGAAACATAACTTTGGGAAAATTCAAAAGATTATCGACTGAGCTCCACCTTTACTTCTGATTGTGAGATGAAGATGAGCTCAATGCCTTATTCTTTCTCCCTTTAAATAAATTTTGTGAATAGCTAGTTGTGGAGATTTTCTACAGAATCTGGCATCATAGTCATCATTATAAACTAACCGATGACGTCAAAGTTGGATAAGTTGAAGATTCTTGATGCATTGCTCAACATTGGAAGGTAATAGCAGTAGCTACATGAACATTTGATATTATATCCAGAATTCACTTTTAAAATAAGATATCATTATTTACATATCAGGAGTATTTTTTCTTTTTCAATTTTTTATCAGGAGTAAAAATTTTTCTTTTTCAATTTTTAGAAATCCATTCTTTTTCTTAACACCTACATATTATTTGGTTACCTATTCGAAAAAGAGAAAAGTCCCTCTTTCACGATCATCAATCAAATATAAACTGAATTATGTACCCAAGTCGGAACAATCTATGTAAGTCAATAATGAGGTAGCTGGATATGATCTAACTTTGAAGGCGTTTAAATCTTATTTATATAATTCATTACACCTCCGCAGCACTTTCTGAGGGTACCTATAGATAGTTAGAATAAGGACTATAGCCGCCTTACATCTAGGAAAATGTCAGATTTCAGCAATTACCTACTCGTAAACGGAATTACACTCTCGGCGAACAGCATGGGTGAAAGGTTGAGCCATGATCTAGTTGGGTATAAGTCTTCAGAAACGAAGTAAACGACGAATACTTACAAAACTATTCCAATGTCTGTGCACATCACGAAAAATATCTCAAACCAAAATCGAACATTTAAGAAGAAAAGTTGAACTTCAATCAATGTAGATGGAACTTTATTTTGATTATGAAGGATCGATATTTTTGGTTAGGTGTTAACCTCATTCTCTATATTTGTTGGTAATTGAACCAACGAGCTTGGTTTCATTTCCAAATTTTCCTTGTCGTTTACGGCTCTTCTGCATTGCAGTCAACGACCTATCGCAATGCGAGTGAGGTTAAATGGGATTTCAATGGATAGGGTTGGTGGCCAGATCTCGCCTAAAATCCCCAATTTCAACATTGAGTGTAAAGGAGGAATCGGAAATTCTATTAATCTGGCAACTTCATCCATGAAAAAGACGGAAACAGCTGTTTTTCTTTCGATTTTTTTTCTTTCTTTGTTTTCGCACGTGATTTTTAGTACGGCTTACAGATTGATGAGGACAGAGGTTGGGCGCAAAGAGTAGGTAAACAAGAGTCGCAATTGCAATCAGAGCTATAGCGTGGTCAATGCTGATAAGAGCCGGCTTCTGATTGGCTGGAAATGGAGGGAAATGCGTGAGTCCAGTTTGCCCTCATGGAAATTAAAATGGAGTTTTCGTTTCAGGCCGTTTATCTCAAAATCTGTGCCAAATTGCCTCTACACGATTAATACGAGTCGATTTAGCAGACTTTTCCGAACAAATTGATAGGTCACAAGTACCAGTTTATTGAAAATTCGAAGAGATTGTCAGTTGAAAAATACACACAATAGTGAGTTAGTCAACACACGTCAATCATGAAAACACTCTATTATTTGTATCTACTTTTCAACTGACAATGAGACAGTCTTCTCGAATTTGCAATAAAATGGCACTTATGACCTTTCAATTTGTTTGGAAAATTCTGCTAAATTGACTCGTATTATTGTGTAGAGGCAATTTTGCACAGGTTTCGAGATAAACGGCCCGGAACAAAACCCCCGTGTTAATTTCCATAAGGCCAAAAACAGTCTGGACCCTCGATTACAGCCAATCAGAAGCCGCAGCCCGCGTCTCCGATCTCTTATCTGCGTTGACCAGTGACCACGCAGGCCTTATTCAAGTGCGACTCTTGTTTATTCTTTGGTTGGACGTGTGCGTAGATTTTGGTCTAGAGTTACCAGATTTGGACCGGGTAGATTATTCCACACTGTAGATAGGGTTATACAGAGGATCGGAAGCGAGAGCGTGGACTGTCCATGCTCCCTTGTGGCTATGTACTATCGACGAATTAAAGATTGTCGCGAGATTTTCACGAGCTAAGTTTCGCCTTCAAGGTTCTGGTTCGGCCACTCTTCATACTCACACCTTATAGGTGAGAGGCCAGTGCGGGTGGGGCGGAATAGCCGTTGCAGATTAGTCCCACACTCACACCCATAATTGAAAATGTGTGAAAATTTCGCGACAATCTTTAATTCGTCTATAGTACCTATTCTCATCAAAATAGTCCACGGGTGGACTAATCTATCCACTATTGGCAATACTGTTTTGATCTCATTATACATTTTTCAAGCTTCATGTTAGTACTTACATGCTTCTTGCATCGAAAAATTTTGAAGAGAAGCGCGCGCGGCGCGGCACGGCGAATGCAAACCGAATAACTTTTAAGTAATTAGGTAGCACTCATATTATGAGAAAGAGGGAAGAAGCCACGAGCAGTTATGAGGCATGCAATTTGGCAACATTCATCTCGTCTATTTCAACTCTTGACAAAGATCAAATAGTTGGGTGTACGGTGAACAATAAGTCGACCTTTCACATGGGTTTAAATTGATGAAATGAAATGTTGCCTGCAAATTGAACGCTTATTGCCGGGAGTATACCAGCTCTAAAGACGAAATTTGATTCTAAATAGTTCGCACATAATATTATCCGAATTTTCAAGAGTAGATAAGAAACTGAAAATTCATCGACTCATGAACTCCCCTCCCCCTTCTCTTTAACAAAATTTCTAGTACCTATAAGGTAGGTGACCCAAAGGTGGCCATACCTAAGCTTGGAGCCAATGGAGCTGTTGCAAACTTTTGCTACAGGCTTATTAATAGTTGAAGAAGGGGTAATACCCAGTAAAAATGACGATTAGCGCACTAAAAAAACACGAAATCCACTCCTAAACTCACAAAATGCTTTTAAACAGGAGACCGTAATGGCGGCCGGGGCCGCGGTTTTCATTGGGGTTCCCTATCTTCAATCAGCGCCATCTACACGAGGTGTTCTCGCAACACCACACAAGAAGAAGAAGAAGAAGCATACAATTGCCATAAGAAAACCGCAGCCTCGGCCGCCATTGCGGTCTCGCATTTAAAAGCATTTTGTGAGTTTAGGAGTGGATTTCGTGATTTTTTAGTGCGCTAATCGTTATTTTTACTGGGTATTACCCCATTATCAACTATTAATAAGCCTGTAGCAAAAGTTTGCAACAGCTCCATTTGCACCAATAAGGCATGAAAGAGAGAAAAAAAGAAATATACGTCAATTTACTCTTCAGACAGTAAAGTTGGGTATCGATTTCATTTCTTCAATTTTGTTTTGTTTTTGGGCTTTTTTTTTCGTTTGAAAAAAAAGTAAGGTTTTGACATCGCGCAAAACGTGCACCTAAGGTGGCCACCCCTAGTATTTTTGATGCACCTAAGGTGGCCACCCCCTTTTAAATTTCATGAATACGCATTCGAATGCTATTGTATCGTTCACAAATGAAATCAAGACCTTTGTTCAATCAAAAATTACAATGATAATGATAAAGTTTTAATGTTAAAGGGGGGTTTTAACCCTTTTAGGCCTTCTTACATTTTTTCATTTTTTTTTCACTAATTTTTCCCATTTACAATTGATGATAATATTCCGAAAATGGTTGTTAATAGTAATTAATTAGCTGCTGATAGTACCTAATTAGTATCTTTACTAATTACCATTACAGGGAATTATAAACTAAATATTAGTGCCCATCAGGGAGTCAACGGGGACCATAAGCATCAGTGAGTGCAAATAAAATAGAGGGAGAAAAAACTTATTTTTTCATATTTTTCTTGAAAATTTATAATGAGCAGAATTTTTATTTTGCTTTGCTCCTTTTTGGTCCAGTTGTGCGTTTTGACACCTTATACTAATGATACCGGCCTATGATTCGTAAAATTAATTTTTCACCTATGGGGCCAAAGGTCGTGATCTGTATCTCGCAAATAGAAAGCTGCAAACGGCACTTAACAGATATTCTAGGTGGTACAGAAGGTGGCGATTTGCCCTTAACCGCCAGAAATCTGTGCATATCATATTCACAAACAGGGTTGTAGGCTACATGCCAATATTCTTAGGTCCCAATCCTGTTCCTTATTCAGACACGGCGAAGTATCTCGGCCTGACACTGGACACCAAATTAAGGTGGAGAGCTCATGTCAAGAAAAAACGGGCTGAGCTAGGTCTGAAATATAGGAAAATGTACTGGCTGTTAAGGCCAGACTCAAAACTATCCGTTGATAATAAGGTCCTACTCTATAAACAGGTATTGAGACCAGTATGGGCGTACGGTTCCCAGTTTTGGGGGGTGCACCGCAAATAGTAACCTGAGGCCTATTCAAACCTTCCAGAATATGGTCCTAAGGAAAATTGTTGGGGCGCCCTGGTATGTCAGAAATTCTGACATACACAGGGATCTAGGCGTCGATGACGTCAGAACCCACATTAAAAAAATAGCTGAGAGGTACGAAGCTCGGCTACACTCTCACCCGAACATAGAAGCTATTCGCCTTCTGGACAATAGCAATGTCCTGAAAAGGCTCAAACGGCGCAAGCCTTTTGAGCTGGCCTCGGATTATTATCATAAAATCTGAGGGACGGGGGTCAACTTTTTTCTCCTTTTTTCCCTCCTCCACTCAGAATTGTCTTTACCTTCACTTCACTTTCCTCCATCTTTTCATCCCTTCATTCCATATCATCATCGTCATCATTATCGTCATCATCATTTTTATCTCTCGTTCGTTTTTTTTTTCAGGAACATAAAACTAAGGAAAATTTTACTATATCCATAAATATTTACAAAAAATCATACTGTAATTATTTTATACTATTTATCATAAGAAAAAAAAAATTATTGTACTCATGTTGTATAGTCGTGTTAATAAAACTTGTATAAAAAAAAAAAAAAAAAAAAAAAAAAAAAAAAAAAAAAAAAAAAAACCTATCGTAGGTCAATAAAAACATGTTACATAAACGAGCGTGACATCTTAGGTGCACCAGTCAAACCACGTGTTTTCACAAATATTTGCTGATATCGTCAAAACCGGTAAAGTTTAAGAAAAGATAATTATGTCTCATGAAAGAGGAGTAAATAAGCGTTTGAAAAATGTATAACAAGTCAGGATTAAATTAGTTTATAGGCATAGCTTTTACGCTTGTTTAATTACGTGAAAATTGTAAAAAGGCCTGCCAAATTGGTGATCACCCTTTTCCGCACAGATTGAATCACCCGACACACTTGATTTTTGGTATAAAGGAAGCAATAGCTTACTTTTACTCACCACTAACGCCATTTATTGTCAATTCATGAAACTAACTAAAATAAACGGGGGTGGGCCACCTTAAGAGCCGGGCCACCTTTGGGTCACCTACCTTAGGTGTTGTATGGCACATGGAAATATATCGTCTCGCACAGCCCCCCACCCTTCCCAATTAGATAAATGATGGTAAGTAACGTCATAAAAAATGTGAAATATTTAGTTTCAAAACGACTTTGTCGAGCACTCCTCTCCCTTATCTCACATCCTCCTACCACTATGCTATTGAATATGAATGGATCTAGTGTAACAAAATATGAATTGAATTACCTCCAGAATGAAAAAAGGGGTACAACAATCACAGGAAACAATTTTCCACTCCGAACAGCCTTTGAACTGGTAAAATAAGCGTACTTTAAATCAAATAAAATGAAAAAAACAATCAATAAACAAAAAAGAATCCTTCTGCTGTCGTAAGAAAGTGAGTGTAAAGACATGCGAGTTTATGCTAAGTGACCGTTACATAATCGATTAAAAATTTGAGAGCGACTGTGCAACACTTCCTTCCTCAATGTTTCCTGGAAATATTCGCCGAGAGACGAGCATGTTCCTGTTTTGACAATTTTATTTATTGAGACCAATCATTTTTACTCCAGAGTCAATAAAACTCATAGATACGACAGCGCGCACGCGCCTACCGCTCATACTAGCAGCTTAATAGTCCGATAAGTTATCAACCGATCATTCACTTTACTAATCATCGTTAATGCTAAAGATAGTTCGAAGACGCGTATCTGGCGTGGCGGTCGAAAACAAACAATAGATATCGATAATTTAAAAAAAAAAAAAAAAAAAAAAAAAAAAAAAAAAATCGATGGATCGTTTATCGTTTTTCAGTTCGAAGCGCGAAAGTTGGCAACAATGCATTTTCTCCATTTAAATTCGCCAAAAAAGTCGAGTGCTTCAGTCATCGACGATGACTAGGCATTTCGATCTTTCTAATGTGTCTCGCCACTGTTCGATGGAAAAGATCATGAATTATTTCTCAGTAAGTAAAGTTAAGGTAATTCCAGGCGAAACTTTTCCAGATTTCAATCCGATGGATAGCGCCACTAGTCGCTTTTTGGAAAAGTCGTGTTTTTGGCTTTTTAAACTGAAACCATGGATAAAACGCAAAATCCAATAACGTCAGCACCTGCAAAATTTTTTTATGGATTTTTTGAGCATTAAATGAGCAAAATTGGTTTAAAAATAAAGCCGTAAATTATGAAATTCGTTTCGCCATAAGCTTAGTGAGTGAGAGTGAGCGCGAGTGATGATACGTCTATCTGCCGCACTCGCACTCATTCCGGCTTACGGGAAGTTTCGTTTTTCATAATTTCCGGCTTTATTTTTGAGTGTTTTAGTCTGAAACTTTCAGGGTATCTTCCTGAAGTATGCTCGCAGGTGCTGACGTTTCTCAAATTTGTTTTTTCAGTGTGAATTCGTCAAATTTAACAAAATACTGTTGACTTTTTGAGCAGCGCGACGTGGTGTCCACGGTTGGAACTAATCGACCCTGGAATCATCTTAAATGTAAAAAAAAAAAAATAAGAGTAAAAAAGAATACAAAATAACAGAGAAGCGAGAACAAATAAATTGTTCTCACACTTTTACTCGAAAGATCTTTCTCCTGCGGCGCGGAGATACCTACATACACAGGCCTTATCATAAAGGTGATCCGTAAAATAAGTTGATGAAACGGAAATAAGCTGAGCAGGCTTTCAATTCAATGGGGCTGTTGTAAACTTTTGATGAAAGCTATTTAAGGGTCAATATTGATGCAAAAACCTGCAAGAATAACGTGGCACTAAAAACTCACAAAATTCACTCCAAAACTCATTCATTGCATCTAAATGCGCGAGCGTAATAGTGGCGTATGACACTAATAAAGGAAGATTCCCATCCAATGATACAGTCACTCCCTCGAGAAGTGACCAACAAGAGATTGCTTTCTTCTGACACCAGTGTCACCAGGCGTCACGGTTCCATTAATCGGATGTGGGTCACTTCTCTCGTGTCTAATTACTCAGTGAATCCTCCTTGTCAGCACAGCAGTGGTGGATATCTGATTCACATACTCCACCCCAAACTTCCCCCAATGGAGCTCTTGAAACTTTTGCTGTGAGCAAATGAATAGTCCATTCTGATGTATAAAAACCAGCAAAAATCACGAAAATCACACTGAGAAAGTTTAAAATTCAGTCGGTAATATACCTACATAACTACATAAATGGCAAGATCGTAATGGCGGTTCGACGCAGGTATCATGGGAGATTGATTCCTATCTAATATGCCACTTTCTCTTTGGAAACACAGAGGTACCTATGTCTCAATTTAGATAGGAATTTCCCATGATACCTGCGTCGAACCGCCATTGAGCTCGATTCTGAGAGTGAATTCCGTGATTTTTTAGCGTGCTCATCGTCATTTTTACAGGTTTTTATGCAAGAATCAACTCTTCATTCCCGTGTAGCAAAAGTTCGCAAGAGCCCCATTCGACTGATTAGTCTTACTTTTATAGTGCGCCTTCATTTTTAAAGATAGACAAAAACGATACCGGTGCGTACGAATAGTTTACCACTTTCCATGAGATTATAGGAATGGTCTGTTTCCTTCCATTCCCTTTCCTGAATCAGGTGAGGCAGTGCCTCACCGGTTTCCCAGTTGTTCAGACGACCCCCCCCCCCCTCCAGCACCCGATGCCTCTAGGTCTTTGTTCTTATTGCTTCACCAATTCTGACGTTTACGAGCCGCTACTGTAGAGAAAATGACGAAATTGAGATGAAAATCTTCCATCATTAATGTCATGCACCGCCATCACGCTCGCGCAATTAAATGCATTTAATGATTTTTGGAGTGAATTTTGCGAGTTAATAGTGCTACCATCGTTATTTTTGCAGGTGTTTGCATCTGATTTGACCCATTGCTTATAGCAAAAGTGTGCAACAGCCCATTTGCAAGCTAAACGATTTTTCGCAATATGCTCCTTCAATTTTGGGAGTATGCAAAATAATATCTTTTTTAAAGGAATAAGTACAGGGTGTGGCAAAAGTCTCCTTTTGAACAGTTGCAAATAAAAACCCAAACTTGGGGGATGTTTCTAACTTTATGGGAACTTCATTTCGGCGTATTCAAAATTTCCGGGTGGCATCCCCAAGAAGGGGGAGGGGGAGTTCGCTCGAATTTGAAAAATGGTATGGACCTCTGGTTTTTGCCAAAACGTTCAGTTTTTACGCCCTTTCGATCGACGTGTCTCTCAATAGGGTTTGTCTAAAGGAACTTTTGAGATATCCCCCCTGGGAGCGTAAAAACGTTAGAACTTTTTTGGGGTTCTAAAACCAAATTTCGACTAAATTTGTGTCACAGCCGTATTTTTTTCTGAAATGGACTTGCTTTTTAGAAGTATTTTAGACTACTAGTTTTTTAAATTCCGACTTTCGAAGTAGGAATTTTTGAAAATGGGTCAAACTCGAACGTTTACCTTCGATATATCGAAAACGAAAAACGATATCGACCTTCGGTTTGCGCCAAAAGTCTTAGAATTTTCTGCCCTTTCAAACGAAATATCACAAGATGGGGGTTTCCATTTGAAAATTTTCAGTTAGGGGTTTTGGGTTAGGGGGGGGGGGCGCACCCCGGAAATTTTGAATTCGCCGAAATGAAGTTCCCATAAAGTTAGAAAAATCCCCCCAGTTTGATTTTTTTATCTGCATCTGTTCAAAAGTTAGCCACGGGGGGGGGGGGGGGGACTTTTGCCACACCCTGTAAGTGTATCTGTGCAACTTTTATAGAATCAAATCGTAATCGTTAAGATCGTAATCGTTGATGATGTGTATTGTGTACGCAGTTTTGCGGTCAGCTCTTTCAATTTTCAGGCTGTACAGGGTGTACCAGACCACCCGGATAGGTACTTTTTCTCGAAAACGGCTGGGCGTAGAGAGCTGAAACAAAAAAGTCAGATAGGAAAATGACCCCAAAGAATTCAATGAAAATATTTTCAAAGCCCCCCGAGGCCCCCCTGGGGGGTTTAGGGGGGGTTCGAAACACATTTTTCCATTTTTGGCGGGAAAAAGCCTATAAAAGGTACAAAAATAAGTTCAGTTCTTGAAAGAACAACTCATTGCCGACATTTTTGTTCCAGTAAATTTTTCCAGAAAACCCCAATTTTTGGGGTTATGGGCCCTTTTGGGGGAAATTTTCAATCGACCACTGTGACCACACTATTCAATATTTTTCAAAAAACTAAAATCCATCTGAAAGAGGAGATTAAGACCTTTCGATTGATATGCCACATAATACCTAAAAGTGAAAAATTAGGGCCCCACTTAGATTCCAAAATTTGGGGGTCTTTGGGCCCCCCCACGTAAAAAAAGTCAAATAGCAAGGTATGGCTTGTGATACATCGATCGAAAGCCCTCAAAGAGTAGAATAAGATGGCGTAATCCAAAATCCTCTACAATCATTACTTTCAAAATGGCGGCCATTTGAAAACTATGGGTGTTCAAAGGTAAGTCCTGGGAAAAGAGTCCAAGGTTGAACGATACATGGATTGAAAGGCCTTAAAAAAGCAAACGAATGGCGCAAACCGCAAATCAATCCGCCTCTTCAATCAAAAGTTATGGCCGATTGAAACTTAAAGGGCTCAATAAGGCCTATTTAAGGCTGCTTAAATTTCAATCGGCCATAACTTTTGATTGAAGAGGCGGATTGATTTGCGGTTTGCGCCATTCGTTTGCTTTTTTTAAGGCCTTTCAATCCATGTATCGTTCAACCTTGGACTCTTTTCCCAGGACTTACCTTTGAACACCCATAGTTTTCAAATGGCCGCCATTTTGAAAGTAATGATTGTAGAGGATTTTGGATTACGCCATCTTATTCTACTCTTTGAGGGCTTTCGATCGATGTATCACAAGCCATACCTTGCTATTTGACTTTTTTTTACGTGGGGGGCCCAAAGACCCCCAAATTTTGGAATCTAAGTGGGGGCCCTAATTTTTCACTTTTAGGTATTATGTGGCATATCAATCGAAAGGTCTTAATCTCCTCTTTCAGATGGATTTTAGTTTTTTGAAAAATATTGAATAGTGTGGTCACAGTGGTCGATTGAAAATTTCCCCCCAAAAGGGCCCATAACCCCAAAAATTGGGGTTTTCTGGAAAAATTTACTGGAACAAAAATGTCGGCAATGAGTTGTTCTTTCAAGAACTGAACTTATTTTTGTACCTTTTATAGGCTTTTTCCCGCCAAAAATGGAAAAATGTGTTTCGAACCCCCCCTAAACCCCCCCGGGGGGCCTCGGGGGGCTTTGAAAATATTTTCATTGAATTCTTTGGGGTCATTTTCCTATCTGACTTTTTTGTTTCAGCTCTCTACGCCCAGCCGTTTTCGAGAAAAAGTACCTATCCGGGTGGTCTGGTACACCCTGTACAGCCTGAAAATTGAAAGAGCTGACCGCAAAACTGCGTACACAATACACATCATCAACGATTACGATCTTAACGATTACGATTTGATTCTATAAAAGTTGCACAGATACACTTACAGGGTGTGGCAAAAGTCCCCCCCCCCCCCGTGGCTAACTTTTGAACAGATGCAGATAAAAAAATCAAACTGGGGGGATTTTTCTAACTTTATGGGAACTTCATTTCGGCGAATTCAAAATTTCCGGGGTGCGCCCCCCCCCCCTAACCCAAAACCCCTAACTGAAAATTTTCAAATGGAAACCCCCATCTTGTGATATTTCGTTTGAAAGGGCAGAAAATTCTAAGACTTTTGGCGCAAACCGAAGGTCGATATCGTTTTTCGTTTTCGATATATCGAAGGTAAACGTTCGAGTTTGACCCATTTTCAAAAATTCCTACTTCGAAAGTCGGAATTTAAAAAACTAGTAGTCTAAAATACTTCTAAAAAGCAAGTCCATTTCAGAAAAAAATACGGCTGTGACACAAATTTAGTCGAAATTTGGTTTTAGAACCCCAAAAAAGTTCTAACGTTTTTACGCTCCCAGGGGGGGTATCTCAAAGTTCCTTTAGACAAACCCTATTGAGAGACACGTCGATCGAAAGGGCGTAAAAACTGAACGTTTTGGCAAAAACCAGAGGTCCATACCATTTTTCAAATTCGAGCGAACTCCCCCTCCCCCTTCTTGGGGATGCCACCCGGAAATTTTGAATACGCCGAAATGAAGTTCCCATAAAGTTAGAAACATCCCCCAAGTTTGGGTTTTTTATTTGCAACTGTTCAAAAGGAGACTTTTGCCACACCCTGTACTTATTCCTTTAAAAAAGATATTATTTTGCATACTCCCAAAATTGAAGGAGCATATTGCGAAAAATCGTTTAGCTTGCAAATGGGCTGTTGCACACTTTTGCTATAAGCAATGGGTCAAATCAGATGCAAACACCTGCAAACTTATTACGTCTACCTGCGAATTAATGCATAGTGGAAATACGTAAATAAACCTTGCCCAATTTGCGCCTCAAATGCTAAGGACTTGTTTAGTTGGCATCAGTGGCGTCGCGTCCATGAGTGCACATGAGCACGTGCACCCCCTGAGCCGAGAGAACGGCAAAACTTTAATTAACCTTTATTGAGAGAGAAATAATTCCAAACCATGAACGATCAGTGCGTGGAAAGAGACCAATCAGGAGCCAGCCTTTCGCGAGCATTCAGAATGAGGCGACGAGAGAGAAGCACCGCGCCCCGGCCGCGGCCGCCTCCACTGCCACGTATACGAAGCGTATAGCTAGCCGAGAGAGTTCCGTACACAGCACGAACTCGGCCGATACACGCTGTGTGTAGTGGCAGTCTGACCCGTGGGCATATTTTCAATCTAAACATTCGCTGAGATACCTCGTCCTCGTGCACTCAGATTTGTGCACGAAGCCGAGGAGAAGTGTCCAGCGAGCTACTCCCGCCACCAGAAAACCGGTTCCCCTTCCACTGCTCGCTCACTGCTCAGCTCACTCTCTCAGTCCACGACTCTGCATCTGCGCTGCGTATTGTGCGAGTGCGAGTCTGCCATTTCTCAGTTCTCACTCATTCTCGTTGCAGCAAGTGAGCACACTGCGCTCGGCTGTCTTGGCTTGTCTTTAAATTATATGTATTAATATGCGTGTAGCTAAAAAAAAAAAAAAAAAGAGAAATATGGGCAGCAGAAATCATTGATTTATGTAGGCAGTCTCAACCCTGCAAAGACAAGGAGGTATTTTTTTTTATTTTTCTAAGAAAATATAGGATTTATTGCAGGTCAAAATATTGCCTGAAACTACTCAAAATTGCCCATAGGTAAACCTCCAATTCCAAAAATTTTCGGAGGAGGACCCCGGACCCCCCCCCTTTTTGTCCTGAGGGTATTCCATACCCCCAACCCCCCCGGAAATATGTGCACTACCTATTAAAAATCCACGCGACGCCACTGGTTGGCATCGTTCCTCCTTCCTCTTTCTTTCTTTTTCCAATGAGGAGGTACCTGAAAGAGGCTTCGTCTGCTTCTCTGATGAGTTCACGCCTCTGAATATTTCTTAACATCATGACCAAGAGTATATAAAAAACGCTTTATTTTATTACAGTCTACTGAGATGCTGACTTCACGGGTAAGTATTATCAATCTTTAGAAAATAAATCTAGCAATGCAATCACTGCGTTGGATTTACGTGAATCGTGCGCGTGCATTGTACCACGCGTGCGTAGATAAGATTACTAGCCGTTCCATGCACCCTACGGGCACCCTCCACGGTCAGCATTCTAGGGGCACGGGCTAGTTGGTATTTAAGCGAGTTACATTTTAATGTACATCTGAAGAACATAGAATCGTATGGAGAAAATTAAAACATGATATGCACATTTTTTTTTTTTTTTTTTTTTTTTTTTTTTTTTTTTTTTTTTTTTTTTTTTTTTATGAGAAAATTGTGTTCAGATCAGCTATGATGGTCAAAACTCCGTCCCTGAACGAAAAAGGTTTTTAGGATTGAAAGGGTTAAAACGGGCAACGAAAATTGAAAATTTGAAAGACCAAGCGCTCAAGAAATTCGCGAGGAAACCAACTCCTCCCTCCACCACTCACACTGCATTGCTTGATGAAATTCAGCCAAGCGTAGAGCAAGCGGGGGAAGGGACAGATAAGAGAGTCCAGCGCAACACGGCTCGGAGGAGGGAAGGCAAGCGACAGAATCAGTTCCCCCCTCCAATTTTAACATTGAATTTGCGGCACTCCTAGACGACTTTGGGGGGGGGGGATTCCACAGATCTCTTCGAAATACCCTAGGGAATCATCGTGCCTTTGAGGGAAATCGCTTCGGCCAATTTTCGAGAAAAAGAAAAATCATTTTGGAGGGCCGTCAGCTTTATACAGGGTGTAACAGATGTACCCCCCCCCTGTCTAACTTTTGAACGAGTTGAGATAAATTGTTGCGGTTTGGACCATTCTTCATAGTTTTAGTTGAACTTTATTTTTTTGGGGGTCAAAACCCCCCACCCCCCCTAGGGGACCTCCCAGGGGGGCTATCTCAACAATTTCAAATGGCAACCCCTATCTTGTGATACATCGTTTGAAAGGGCGTAAAATTCTAAGACTTTTGGCGCAAACCGAAGGTCGATATCGTTTTTCGTTTTCGATATATCGAAAGTCGAAGTTCGACTTTGGCCCATTTTCAAAAAATCAGAACTCCTATTTCTATTTAAAAAGTCGGAATTTAAAAAACTAGGGGTCTAAAATACTTTAAAGAACAAGTACTTTTCAGAAAAAAATACGGTTCTGCCATAAATTTGGTCAACATTTGGTTTTAGAGCCCCCCAACAGTTGTTACAAAAATTGCCCCTCAAGGGGTCTATCTCAGAAATTCTGAGGCACGACCCCTATCGAGTGATACATTACTCAAAAGAGCGCATTAAACTGAGCATTTTGGCTCAAACCGCAGGTCGATATCGTTTTTAGTTTTCGATATATCGAAATTTGACAATGGGTGAAAACCCAACTTCGCCATTCGATATATCGAAAACAAAAAACGATATCGACCTGCGGTTTGAGCCAAAATGCTCAGTTTAATGCGCTCTTTTGAGTAATGTATCACTCGATAGGGGTCGTGCCTCGGAATTTCTGAGATAGACCCCTTGAGGGGCAATTTTTGTAACAACTGTTGGGGGGCTCTAAAACCAAATGTTGACCAAATTTATGGCAGAACCGTATTTTTTTCTGAAAAGTACTTGTTCTTTAAAGTATTTTAGACCCCTAGTTTTTTAAATTCCGACTTTTAAATAGAAATAGGAGTTCTGATTTTTTGAAAATGGGCCAAAGTCGAACTTCGACTTTCGATATATCGAAAACGAAAAACGATATCGACCTTCGGTTTGCGCCAAAAGTCTTAGAATTTTACGCCCTTTCAAACGATGTATCACAAGATAGGGGTTGCCATTTGAAATTGTTGAGATAGCCCCCCTGGGAGGTCCCCTAGGGGGGGTGGGGGGTTTTGACCCCCAAAAAAATAAAGTTCAACTAAAACTATGAAGAATGGTCCAAACCGCAACAATTTATCTCAACTCGTGCAAAAGTTAGACAGGGGGGGGAGTACATCTGTTACACCCTATATAATGCTTTAATTGTATGTGAGGTGTAAAACTACAGGGTATAAAATAATGTGACATAAATTATTGAGTTAATAAAATCACTTTATCAAACCGCAGGGTCTTGACTTGATTATACTGAGCGAATCGCAGTGTACTTTTGACCCTATTGAAATTGTCTTGGCATCTTACTTACATATATAGGTATTCTTATTCATGAACAGTGTTGCCAGATTGGGATGAAAAAGCCGTACGTTTTACATTGATTTAAATGGGGACAATACGGCTTTTTACCCTCGATCTGGCAACACTGTTCATGAAAGGTTTTTGTTTTCTTGGCATTTCACTTTTCAGATTCGTCCATTAAAAGTGAAATCTGCTAACAATCTCTGTGTGTTCAAAGCAGCAGGGAATGTATTCACTTGCCGCAGCTCCATTAGTTAGGAGAGGAACTACTCTTCCAATACCGAGTTAGTAAGTCAACTAACAGCGCACAGATTCAAATCGAGCGAGTAGATAAATGTTCCGACTCCGCAGTACTTGTTTTTGTCTACATCATCAATTGAAGGCGCAACTTAGCATTCATATGAAATGACTATTCATCGTTCTTTTATTTTCAATACATATAATGAAATGAAACAATGTGAGACAGAGTAAGGGACAATTCAAGGGCAACCCCACTGAAAAACCTCCTTAAATTGGCCCTGGACTTGAGAGTTCTCGAAATTTTCCCATTTAAATTGTGTAAAAGAATTGAGTATAGCTTCATCTAGAGCTTCAACGATGTGTCTGTCAGTGGCAAACTTTTGCTACGCAGCACTATGCAGGGGTGTGTCCGTGGGTGAATGGGGAGCATATAACACACTCTGGGGGCGACAAAATCAGGGTGATCAAGCAAACAAAATTATCAAATTTACATATTTATCTCCGTGGGCGGCAAAATCAGTTAGTGAAAAAAAAAAAAAAAAAAAAAAAAAAAAAAAAAAAAAAAAAAAAAAAAAAAAAAAAAATGCTGCTCCTCATTCCCTAGAAATAGTAAGTTTAAATTAAGAAACCTCAAAACTTCTCAAGTCAAAGCCAATAACTAGCCAACTTAAGGAGGTTATTTTCTCAGAGTCTTTGAATTTCACCCCTATAGTTCAAAGAGACAAAATGTACGAGTTTAGGACATAGAGGGCGGAAACCTTAGCTGGGAACAGCGTTATTATACCGCGCATTTTTGAGAAATTTTCGGTTATAGATACTTACGTCTCCGGTTGTTCGTTCGTGAACGGACAGGGAGAGACCGGATTCGTATCTGAAAAATCCAAAGATATTGTATACGTATACTGTATACACATACGCAAATGTTTCTGAAAAAATGGGCTTCGATTTCAGGGGCAGATGCAACCTGATAGCTTCACGGCACATACATTACCTACCGTCACAGATCAAAAGAAAATAAAAACCGATCTGGATTAGAAAGTATGAAAGAATGAAATACCCACGTCTGCAACAAATAGCTGATGGGTAGATAAAAAAGAGCTTAACCACGAGCTATGTGTGATAAAATGTGAGATTGGAGACCTTGGCCCAAAAAATATTCGGGACGGTCGCGATCCCGCTCACAGATGATTGGCCAGTACTCACGGGCTCACGGCCATTTAAAACCCCCACGTAAGAGCTCACCATTCAACGTCTTTTGGAGAGCGCCCATCCCGAACTTTTTTGGGGTCCTTATATTGTCGACCACATTGCTTGAGACAATAATGATCCAATAACAACGTAAACCGCATGACCAACTTGGTTAGGGTGCCTTCGATTTTAAGGGTATGCAATTTCTCGCCACTTTCCGCAGGAGATACAGCAGGGCTGCCGTTTTGCGTATAATCAATGCTATTTTTCAATTCACCAATGATTTCACCGGTTGAAAAAAATACACAGTTCAGTTCAGTGTATTACAGTAATGAATTAAAATACTTGCATCTGTAATCTTTTCTCAACCGGTGGAGGCGTCGATGACTTTAAAAAACTTGCGGATATTTTAATTAATTAACAGAGTTTACAGCAATTAAGGAAAGATAACAGATCAGAGTATTTTCGTGCATTACAGTCATACACTGAACGGAACTATGTGCAATCTATTCTCAACCGGTGGGATCATCGAAGAATAGAAAAATAGCATTGATTATACGCAAAACGGCAGCTCTGAGATACAGAGATCAAATCGGTTGATTAGCAAACAAGAGGGGGGGGGCTGTATATTTCAACAGGGGTATATCAAAACTCATCGTTAGTAATTCAATTGCAAAATTCTAATTTGCGATTCATGGAACTTTTATGAATTTTTTTGGTCTGCAATGATTAATTAAGGTTGTAGTGAGTCAGAATGTATGAACTTTCCATTGTAATACAAGCTAATAACTCTCACTTACTGTTATGAGATTACCTACTAGAAGTAAATTTGGTCAGCATAACATGGGCTGAAGGGAATGAGTAATTTTTATCCAAAACATTTCTCAACCAAGAGAGATTATGCAAATAGGACATGAGTCTCTATAACTAGAAAAACCTTACAGTCATAAGTCCAGAGAAAGAAAAAACGGAAGTAACACGTACAAGTAAAAAAAAAATATTCGTATATTTTTATCACAAAAATCAACTTATTTTTTTCTTGTCATTACAAAGTAATTTACAAAACAAGGCTGCTAGTCCACAAAAAAGAAAGGAATTAAAAAATACTGCTTTGTAACCAAACCTATCAATGACAAACCCGATATTACAGGTGTGATTAATTTGGATAGAGACATGACACTATTGAACGCTCCATTCAAGGAGCCCCTCTCTGAAAAATCACTGTTTTCAAATACCATTTCAATGGTGACAACTCTTAACAGTGAGTAGCTAACAAACATCGGAACCAGAAATAACAAGTAAGCGAAAAAAGACTGAACAAAGGCTAACACGAAAAAACTTGTGCTCAACAAAAGCAACAGATAATAACACCTTGTGATACTAGACTGAGCCCCGCTGATGTATTTAGACATAATTCCAGCCAAGAAACTGACCATTCCTTGAAAGGACACAGTGTAACCAATAGCTGAAGGCGACATGTCAAAAGTCTCTTTCATATAAAGAGTGTAACTAGAGAAAAACATGAAAATTGATATTCCGTAGAAGAATCGGACTAGAAAAACTGGATAATGTTTCCCCCATTTGATGGAGACTAGTTTAACGCAGGTCAACTTGACCTGTTGGGAAAATGTCACTCCTTTTCCCTCCTCAGTTTTTGTCTTTACTCCAGAGTTGTGGACGTAGACAAAAACAATGAAAGCGTTTAACAAGAATAATAAACTAGCTATGGAGCACAGGTAAAAAAAACCATTCGATAGTTCAGCAATATGCCCACCTAGCGAAGGACCTACAACAAACGCGAGAGAGGTGATTGAAGTGAACATTCCGTACGCTCCCAACTGCCTATCCGTTGGAGTCACATCTGCGATGATTGTTTTGCATAAGCTTTGCGTATTTTTAAGAATACCAAGTGTGAATCTAGCCAAAAATATTACAGCGTAAACATCTGAATAACCTAACACAAAGTAACAAGCGGAGCACACAACTAGAGAAAAACCCAGCACAGTTTTCCTACCGCTTACATCGCTTAGACTTCCGATGCATGGACTCGATACTAATTGCATGAAAGAATAGACAGAGCCTAACATACCTATTTGAAAATGGGAGAAACCAATTGATATCAGATGGGTTGCTAGAATCGGTATGACAAGACTGACACTAAATAAGTCAATTAGTGATACTAAAAATACGGTATGTAACTGTCTCTGATCATTTTGTGCCTCCATTTTGATCATTTTTGTCATTTTTATTTGTTTTCACAAGCAATAGCACACTATTGGCAAATGTTAATAATACATTCAATGATTAAAGAATGACAAAAGACAATGTGTTCGAGTAGGTGGCATGCTCTTTGAACGATAATCTTAAAACTAACATTATAAATTATATTATATCACAAACAAACACTTAATTTATTCTAAAATGACAACACTTAAAAATAAATCACGAAACAGATCATTCAACTGTCATAAAATTCATACAATTTGGCAATCATGAGGGTAGAGTAAACTTAATTTAAAATTTATTTTACTCATGGCTACTTGCAACAGGTCAAAACTTTCGTATTCTGTTTCTTACAAATCATAGCAACCAAATAAAGGTTCCTTGAGGTACAAATTCTTCATTTTAAAATTTTCAGATCTTCACGGGAGAAAATATTATAGTTCAGAAGTTCGTATGTCATCGGGATCCTGAAAAAAAAGAAACAAATCAATCATTCGATACATAATCCATTGAATTACATAATGATTGTGACTTATGAGTCTGGCTATTATAGTGGGGCAGATAGCGGAAGAATCGTGCATTTCTGAAAAAAAAAGTGAAACTTTCAGGGATTGTAGTTGACCCTTAGGAGAATCGAAAATCGAAGAGAGCCCAAAAATGTGGGCCCCTGGGGGCCCAGGGGGGGGCCCCAAAATCTTATTTTGCTCATAACTTTTGAACGAGTGATTTTTTTGAAAAAAATGTAACTTTAAAAAGATGGGAAATTTTATTCTGAACAAAAAGTGTCTCTTGGTATTTTTCATTTGGACGACAAATAACCAAGATATAGCCGAAAAACCGATTGGACGTTGGGGGCCCCGCCCGGATCGGGCCGCTGCGTTGCGCGCCGCATTCTGCATACGCTCGCGCGCAAATGTCTCTTGATACACGCTTGGCACTCACACTCCGACACTTTGCACAAGTTTATGTCGTCGTATGTGACTCTTGGAGAGTTGAAGGGGGGGGGGGGTTGCCCAACACCCCCCCCCCCCCCGAATTACACCCGTTTGAAGAAGTCGGCTAAATTCCGTTAATTTTATATTCAGTTTATCGCTAAAAAGAAACGAAAGTAACGAAAGTAAGTTGATGTCGTCGTTTTCGGGGGGGGGGGGGGGGGGGGAGAGGGTGCCCCCATCCCAACCACCACCCCCCCCCCCCCCACCATGAATCGCACCCATTTAAAGAAGTAGGTATATTTCTGTTAATTTTCATTCAGTTTATTGCTAAAAATGAACGAAAGTAACCTGATGTAAGTTCTGATTAACGTTGATATCTTTGAAAACAAACGCAAGTATGAATGTAGGAGATTCATCGAGGAAGTATTGATACGAAGTGAGGGGTATCACTCCACTCCCCCTCCTTTCCCTACTAGAGAATCCAGAATTTTCGTTTTTACCTCTAAAAACGAGTGAAATAAGCCGGACATCCGATCTAATTGATTTAAATCGACATTGTCGGAATATCTCACAAATGAGCCGAGTGAAGGAGAAGCTCATGAGAGGGGGGGGGGGGTGTTACTAAACTCCACTTTCGATTTGAGACAACCTCTAGAATCTCATTTTTTAACAACTTCGTGATGAAAACGATATAAAAGTACTCGATCTGATTGAATGTTTCATTCGCGATAATGTAAACTAATCTGGTTTTAAAGACGAATATCGCCGAAAAACCGCAGAGCACCACGATCGTTTGCCAGAGATGCGTGGCTCATTAGCTTCTATGTCGTGTTACAGTTAGAGTAAACTGCGTATAGCGACGAGGCGTGAGCTGTATATGATTTCTAGAAGTCGTCTATTTACCACGAATGATTGAGACCCTGCAACGTTCACTTTATTTATGTAGAAAATATTTACTGTGTTCATACCAGCATTATAATGCAGATAAAATGTGGATTAGAAAATTGAGTATGTTTGACTGAGTGCGCAGAAACATTTCGAATTCAATTCTTTTTGAAAGATTTTTTATTTTTTAAAAAATTCTTGTTTTTCTTTTCAATTCAATTCAAATTTAATTTTTTTTTTTTTTTTTGGGCTTGCTCTTCGGAATTCTTTTCGCGACTTTCGGGTGGAAACTTACACATTATATCATGTAGTGTAGCAGAGATGATTTGGCGTGACTTTCAGCAATAAAAATATATTTTAACGCATACAGGCTCAGTTTTGATTCGCTCTATTTCAATACAGACTGAATCCGGATTCGATTCGGATAGAAGAACTTGACATTAACATCAAAACAATTCTATCTTGATGCTAGTTGCATGGTGCATGATTGAACACGGTGGGAGCCAACTTTTGGAGGGATGTGGGAAATCCCCCCCTCCTCCCCTCTTCATTCATACTTGCGTTTGTTTTCAAAGATATCAACGTTAATCAGAACTTACATCAGGTTACTTTCGTTCATTTTTAGCAATAAACTGAATGAAAATTAACAGAAATATACCTACTTCTTTAAATGGGTGCGATTCATGGTGGCGGGGGGGGGGGGGGGGTGGTGGTGGTTTGGGGTGGGGCACCCTCTCCCCCCCCCCCGAAAACGACGACATCAACTTACTTTGGTTACTTTTGTTTGTTTTTAGCGAAAAACTGAATAAAAATTAACGGAATTTAGCCGACTTTTTCAAACGGGTGTAATTCGGGGGGAGGGGGGGGGGGGGGGGGGGGGGGGGGGTTGGGAACCCCCCCCCCCCTTTAAACTCCCCAAGAGTCACATACGACGACATAAACTTGTGCAAAGTGTCGGAGTGTGAGTGCCAGCATGTATCAAGAGACATTTGCGCGCGAGCGTATGTGAATGCGGCGCGTAGCGCAGCGGCCCGATCCGGGCGGGGCCCCCAGCGTCCAATCGGTTTTTCGGGTATATCTTGGTTATTTGCGTCCAAATGAAAATACCAAGAGACACTTTTTGTTCGGAATAAAATTTCCCATCTTTTTAAATTTACATTTTTTTCAAAAAAATCACTCGTTCAAAAGTTATGAGCAAAATAAGATTTTGGGGCCCCTCCTGGGCCCCCCGGGGCCCAAATTTTTGGGCTCTCTTCGATTTTTGATTCTCCTAAGGGGCAACTACAATCCCTGAAAGTTTCACTTTTTTTTCCAGAAATGCACGATTCTTCCAATATTGTGGGTTATCCGCCGCACTATTAGAGGTGAATCTGGAAAATTGATTGAAAGCCATTTACTGAGTAGTCGCAAGTTTTTTTGAGCAAAACTAAGGACCAGGGTATTGAATATACATTCTCGAATATGTTGCTTATCGCAGCTAAATCAATGAGCTAATTGCATCCATCTGCAAAAACTAAAGTCAATGTTGGAAATCCTGCATGATTTTTCACTTTTCTGCATTAATTTTTAAATACTTTTTTCGAATTGTTTCCATTTTTAAGTAGATTCCATGAATCTACTTGTTGCGGAGGGTGCGATGCTGGATTTTTCGGGAAATTTTATCAAATGAGCACGTTTCATGGTCCCCTGAGTGAGAAAATACCACTCGTTGAAAATTGTATATATATATATATATATATCTTTATATGTATGTTTCAGCCAGTTTTACCGTTTTTATGTCCCACGATCCTGTTCGTAATTTTTGGTTTTTGTTCTTGAAATTTTTCTCAACTATTCGTTGGGTTTATTTCTTGGATGAGTTCGAAGATGGTGTAAATCCGACAGTTAGTTTTCGCGTTATGGGCCGTGTTTGAGTCGTAAAATGTGTTTTTGAGGTTTATTTTTAGGAGTGTTTGTTTTGAGTATTTTTTTGGGAAAATTTATGTTAGCCGTTTTGTTACGCAGCTTTTTTACTCGAGTCATTTTTTCGTTTTTTGCGTTGTAAGCGAGTTATAGCGATGTGTTTTTTCGGGTTTTTTGGCAGTGTTTTTATATGAAGAAATTGTTTTTTGTTTCAAAAATTTTAGTATATATCGTGGAGGATGTTTTTAGTTCATATGCTCTTTGCCTTGAATTTTCCTTGTGTTTTACGTGTTTTACGAGCTATTTAGTTTCTTATGGGATTTTACAAGTGAAAGACAAGGATGGCGTATTGGTATAATTGCTCTTTCTTTGTTTTACACGTACACTGTTGCTTAGGTACGTTATTTATTTATTTTCTTGTTTTATCAGCTGCTCCTATTCAGATTTATTTCTCATTACCGTTACAAAGATTACACATTTTTCAATCTTTGTACTATAATCTTTTTCTCATGGTCATTTTTATTTAAATGTTGAACAGCTGATAAAAAAAAAGAAAATTGAATAATTCAAAGAAAATCATAACATAACCTATTTATTGAAATTTGTGAAAAACTTATAAAACCTAGCTTTATTTCTCACTTGCATTGTAAAGATTACACATTTTTCTGTTGGTAATATAATCTTTTTCACAATCATATTGGATTTTGAGCAGCTGATAAAATAAAAAAGAAAAATTCAGAGAAAAATTCAGCGAAAATTATAACCTATATTTAAATTTGTGAAAAAATGATTTAACCAAGCATGGAATCTACTTCGTCTTACCGGCCTGCCGGGAGGCATTTTTTTTTTTCAACTTTATTATGCTTATTAGTTTTGGTTTCAATTTACTTCGTTTTGAAGTTTCTGAATTTGTAAATCGATCAAGTTGTTTTTTTTTTTTTTTTTTTTTTTTTTTTTTTATTCCTCTTCCATCAACCCTTAATACAAGCATTAGCTTAAAAAGGCTGTGGTTATGAATTTGTATTTGCTCTCGTTTTCTATAAATAAAGTTCCATTTCATTTTCAATCAGGGCTTTGAGCCGTACCAATCCGCAAACAGAAAACCGCTGTGAGCCACTGAATTTCTAAACCCCTAACTGAACCTCAAACTGTTTTGCAGAAATTGCCTTAAACCGGCACTTGACCTGAATGAGCTGATCCGGTTTGCCAGTTTCTCAAAAGTGGTTCAGATGCGACCTTGATGAAGCCACCACAACTTTTAACCAATACTTTCAGCACTCAATTCGAGTCTACGTTGGGTGCCGTTATTGCCCATATATGAGGACCGTATAAAGTATCCATATTTAAAAAGATTTTATAACAGAAAAAATACTTACTGCAGCAGAATATTTTCCAGGATAACTTTTGTTTTCAATTGTCACCTCTAGACACCTCTCTTGCTCAATTAGGTATTCTTTAGCGTCCCAGGCAAGTGAACCATCTTTGAACATAAATATTACCCTGTTGTCAGCAACTGGGTACCTATGCAATCAAAAACAACAATTACAAATGAGTAAAAGAGTGATATGTGATGAAAATAGGTCTTAGAACATTCATTAAGATGTACTCCATTACTTAAAATACTTAAAGATGACAGAAAGAAGAAACTACGCCTCTACTATGAAAAACCGTTCTGGGTCTCTTCAGAGCCCCTCTTAATGTCATATGATGGTCAAAGACTTTGGGCTCACAAAGGGTTTAACCCACATTTCACGCAATGCACTTATTTCTGAATTTGACTTTATTTCAGATTCTTTGTAGACCATTCAAAAGAAGACAATTTTCTAAGAATTTTTATGGGTCACACAATTTTGTGCAAAATTTCCATTTAAATCCCATTGAATCCCATGTTACTGTGTTTGTGTGTGTGTGTGTGTGTGTGTGTGTGTGTGTGAGTGTGTGTGTGTGTGTGTGACACATGTGTACCACTTCCCATAAAAGGGTTAAGTTAGCCCTGCCTATTTTTAGACTGAGTCAATTTCTGACTTGGTTTGAAAACAGATGATAAACTTGACAGAAACAAGAAAAGAGGACTACCTTTCGGTTTGTATGTGATTATTCCACAAACTAGTTTGCCATAGTTTGGTTATTTGTTCTGTCTCTTGAGGAGTCGGACTTCCAGTGACGGTCACAAACACCATCAATGATCTACCTTTCTTGGATAGCTTCAGAATAGATTCAGGATCATTACCTTTAATCTGGACGAAAAATTAGACAAAACATTAGATTCAGCTGCTTTGAAGGAATCAGTGATGGCATAGGTAATTTGGCAACAAATTTTTTACACCATTTGAATCATTTTTTCTATTTATTTTAAAACGCAGCTCTATTTACAAAAGAAATAAACACATTAAGCAAAAAAAAATAGAACGACCAGCTGATAGCGTGTGAATATCAGTCCTAGTAGGTAAAGAATTTGTACCAAAAAAAAAAAAAAAAAAAAAAAAAAATTAAATTACTACAAGCAACATAAAATAATCTATGAACAACAATTGATTGTTGGCAAAACACTGCTTCACTATAGAATTGATCATTTTACATAAAACAAATGGAGGGAAAACATTATTGCCAAATTGATAAGCTGCCACTGATGGGAATTTAATTAAATAAGATTGGAAAATTTATATGCCGCCTGTACCAGAGGCAAATGATGGCATCCACCTCGTTTACAAACATCAAATTTTTGATACCACAAAAAATTAAAGAACGTTTTGACAAAATTTCAGATTGAATGCTTTAATACTGAGTCCACAATTATGTAAAAGGTGACGTAAAGAATGCCTTACGATGGGCAAACCAAAGAGACTCGCAGAGTCAATTTTAGTGCTTCCTTTAATTTTTATCTTACCAGGGCTCTTAAAATTTATTTCAATACTGATTATTTTTTGCCTCAGAATAATATGAATTACGATTTTCAACTACCCACCTCTCTGCATAATTAATCACTGTTTGCCTACTTTTTAGCTAAAAGTAATTTTATCTAGTTTTATATAATAAGAAAAAGCCTTTAAATTAACAGTTTTGTTTGATAGACACATCGACATATTGAATTAATAAAGATTTAAGAACCATTCAACAAATAGAGTGCCTATTATTTGCCTTGACTTTTGTGTTTCAATTACCACAACACATCATTTTTCCTTTTCTTAACTGCTGAGTAAACAACATTGGATCATTTTATATCAATGGTTGTTTGCATTTTTGCTGAAAAGTGCAGACCATCATCCATATACTTAAACAATCAGTTCTCGTGGTTTGAGAAATTATAAAACTAACCAATAGCTAGAAGAATACTATTCTCCTTTAAAAATGAATAAAATATAAGAGCTGTGGACCAGGAAAAATACAGATAGAACTTACTTGACTGAAGTCTAAAGCAGGTTGAGGTCTAAGATGTTCTGGGAGTTCATCTGGTTCTAGAGGATCTTCGTCCTCCTACAAAAAAATGATGGGGGAAAAAAAAAAAATATATATTATCCTTGCTGCTCAGAATAAATAATAAGCGAAAGAATTAGAAAACATTAGTATTCGGATAAGTTGACAAATCTTTGCAAAGGCCTGCTCAAAAAGACATGTACGGTATATTTGCTTTCACTGCAAAACAAATGATTCCAGAACATTTTCAAAAACCCAAAAGAAAAGAAAACCATCGTTACAGTTAAAACTAAATTCTTATTTTTCCAGTCATTTTGCTATCTTTGCAGTCATTGAGTCAAGAGCTTTCTTGACACATGACAAGGTTCGGAACAAATCAGTTTCCAAAATACAGGTTCACAAACCGTTCAATGAATAAAATAATAATACATACTTTTTCCATGAAAACAGAAAATTATAGTTGAGTCGAAATAAAAAGAAACAAGAGGTTAAAGAGCGACTGACTTTACTAAAAGGTTATGTAAACATTCTATCAGATACAGCATTATCAACCAAAAAGAATGATACAATGATTTTGGCTGAGCAGGCATAAATGCAATCGAAATGATATTGCAAGAAAGTCAGGTCACGACCCTTTAAAAAACAATTGAGGCTCTTCTATAATCAATGTTTTCCAAGGAGGTAATGAATGGGTTAAGTGTTTAGAAATTTGCAAATTACAGATGGAGGAACATGATATTTGGATTCAGTGATGATGAAATTACTTGCAGGTTAAGAGCTCAAACCGTCGAGAGATCACCCATATAAAACCCCTATTAGGTTCTACGACTTCCAGTTCTCTTACTACGCTCCGTGATGCTAAAGCTAAAGACATCCATCCACTTTTGCAAACTTCATTTATTTAAAAGGGGTTTTTTTTTTTTAATTGAGATGTATGCAGAATAGACAGAGCCCATAAAAAAAATATAGATCGTACTTACATAGAATAAGAAACAGAAGAAGGAGAAACCAAAGCTATCGAAAACTGACCGTCGATGAAGAAAGAGAATAGAGAAGAGGTAGAAAATAGAAACTAGGTGTGTACAAATCAAACCTTGGACAGGTTTACTTCAAGTACATGGGGAAAAATGAGTGGGAAAAACAAGAGCCCACCTTGACAAAAATAAATTTAGTCATGAGAGAGATAAGATAAATTTAAAAGCACTGAGAAAAGTTACCTCCCACTGGTCTAAAAATCTTTCCATGTCGGCATCTGAAAAGTCTCTAATATCCTTCTTTGCCCAGTCAGGTTTTTCTCCTTCTTTGATTTCTTACACTGACACGATATAAGAAATATTGATAAGATAGAACAAGCTTCATCCTAAGCGGCATTATTTTTTTTCTTACTTAAAAATAAAAATAGATAAAGAACCCAATGATTTAATAAGTCAGTGACATGATGATGGAGACGGCGGATGATAGTGATACGAGTGATACGACCTGGCTCGTTGATTTGAGTTTTGAAGGACCGACGTAAAACTATCTAAAGGAATGACTTTTTTTTCACGTTTTTTAGCAAGATTTTCTTAGTGATTATGTGGTCGTCTTCGACCCAAAGACATTTTTGACAATCGATTTCTATAATGTCTTTGTCTTCGACCTGTCTTCGACTGGTTTTGTATAATTTAGAGGTTATTATTTTGTTATGTTATCCATGTCCGACTTTGCTACCAACATCACTAACTCGAACAAACTAATTTTTCAGCTGGAACTACATTTTTTTTTTGAAAATTGTGAAGAAAAATTAACCCATCTCGTCACTCAAAGCTGAATTTGACTTTTAATGGTTTTTTTTTTTTTATTATTATTATTTCTTCTTATCTTCCTCTGAGAAGCCAGAAGCACCTAAAAGTTTGAGGTAGACTCCTCTGCAGAGAGCCGTGAGATTTTTGGGATGACAAAAACACCGTAAACCGCTGCTGCAAGTTCGGAGTCCCTGATGCCAAAGAGCCGTGAGATTTTTCTCTGATTTTTGGATACAGTATGATGACCAGATGATGACAGAACTCGACGAAACCCCATTTTGCAAAGTGGGGTTTTCTACGGGTACGGTGCCTTCGTTTTTTTACGTTTCCCTTTTGACTCCCGGGTCACTGAAATTGTATGCTTGTCTTACAATTAAAATTAAGTATACGCTAAATAAAATACCATGATTATTTTGTGTTATTTTACGCATCTAGCTGCTGCTGTCAATCTGGATGAAAATGTACTTATACTGTTACGAAGTACTTACCTACATATATTTGAATTTGAATTTATTTATTTGAAAACCCAAATTTAAAAAAAAAAATAAAGAAAGGAAAATTTCCCCCCACGAGCTAGCTCGAGTGGCTGGTTCCCTAAAACATAAAATTTAAAAGCAAAGAAATAATAATGAAGTAAAGGTTTCAAAAATATGAAATAAATTAAAAACACAACGAAAAATTTTAAATTATAAAAAAAAAAAAAAAAAAAAAAAAAAAAAAAACCAATTTTCATGTGTGAATTCCATTGTGAATTCAGTGGTGATAGCGATAGTTTGTAAAATTTTTCCCAACACATATTAGAAAGGAAATAATTCCATGACGATTTGAGAATTTACGGTTTTTTTTTTTTTTTCCCTAAAAAATCTCACTGAATCATTCTAAATTTTAATTGTCAAAATTAACGTAGTGTGCGAGATTCGAACCCCCACCTCAATAAAAAAAAGCAAACCCTGGCATCCTACCACATGCACCAAGCGGGCGTTGTGAAAGAGGAGCTAAAATTATAATTTATAAGGCATATCAATGACCAGCGTGAAGTTAGAGACCAAACCAGCGACCACTTCCCAGCGACCACACTGGAGACGAGGTTTATTTTTTCGGAACGGGTAGTAGTTACGAGATACAGCGTGTTGCTATTGCATGCACCTCAGCTTAGCGGCCGTGGCGCGGCGTTGCCGTCAACCGCTCCGCTGTCGCAATACGACCCTCTGGAACTCGAGCAGTTTTAACCCATTATCACCCCCCCCCCCCACAAGGCAACCACCATGCTATGAAGACAATTTTTTTTTTTTTTTTTTTTTTTTTTTTTTTCTAGTTGTATTATGGTAGCATTTTTTAAGGGGCCCACCTCATTATTCATGGAACCCCCCCCAAGGCAACCACCATGCATTGAAGACAATTTTTTTTTTATTTTTTTTTTTTTTTTTTTTTTTTTTTTTTCTAGTTGTATTATGGTAGCATTTTTTAACGGGCCCACCTCATTATTCATGCCGACCCCCCCCCCCCCCCCCCCCCCCCCGCCACCCAAGACAACCACCATGCATTGAAGACAATGTTTTTTTTTTTTTTTTTTTTTTTTTTTTTTTTTCTAGTTGTATAATGGAAGCATTTTTTAACGGGCCCACCTCATTATTCATGCCCCCCCCCCCCCCCCCCCCCCCCAAGATTCCACCAAGCACTAATTGCAAGGTTTTTTTTTTTTTTTGTGCTTCATTAAATGGTAATATATTTTAACGGGGCCACCTCACTGTTTCTTTATCCCCCCCCCCCACCCCAACGACAAGGCAACTACCGACCACTGCTGGCAGATTAATCTTTTCAACTTTAAATCTTTTTTGCCTCTTGAACGTCGCACTATGGGAGAAGATTGGTAAGATGGGTCCTATACGAGGGTCCCAAAAAGGGTCTCTAGGAGTATTTAACGGTCTGGAAATTGTCTTAAAATGACCAGTATGACATGCCCTTTCAATCCATACCCCTATCAGTCATTAAAAATGGGGTGAAATACCCAGCCCACCCTCATGAACGTCGCACAATGGAGAAGATTGGTCAAATTCGTAATATACGAGGGTCCCAAAAGGGTCTCTAGGAGTTTTTAACGGTCTGAAAATTGTTTAAAATGAGGCGTATGACATGCCCTTTCAATCCATACCACTATCATTCATTAAAATGGGGCGAAATACCCAGCCCACCCTCATGAACGTCGCACAATGGGAGCAGATTTGTCAAATTGGTAATATACGAGGGTCCCAAAAAGGGTCTCTAGGAGTTTTTAACGGTCTGGAAATTGTCTTAAAATGACCGGTATGACATGCCCTTTCAATCCATACCCCTATCAGTCATAAAATATGGGGTGAAATACCCAGCCCACCCTCATGAACATCGCACAATGGGAGAAGATTGGTCAGATGGGTCCTATACGAGGGTCCCAAAAAGGGTCTTTAGGAGTTTTTAACGGTCTGGAAATTGTCTTAAAATGACCGGTATGACATGCCCTTTCATTTCATACCCCTATCAGTCATAAAATATGGGGTGAAATACCCAGCCCACCCTCATGAACATCGCACAATGGGAGAAGATTGGTCAAATTCGTAATATACGAGGGTCCCAAAACGGGTCTCTAGGAGTTTTTAACGGTCTGGAAATTGTCTTAAAATGACCGGTATGACATGCCCCAATCCATACCCCCTATCATTCATTAAAATGGGGCGAAATACCCAGCCCACCCTCATGAACGTCGCACAATGGGAACAGATTTGTCAAATTGGTAATATACGAGGGTCCCAAAAAGGGTCTCTAGGAGTTTTTAACGGTCTGGAAATTGTCTTAAAATGACCGGTATGACATGCCCTTTCAATCCATACCCCTATCAGTCATAAAATATGGGGTGAAATACCCAGCCCACCCTCATGAACATCGCACAATGGGAGAAGATTGGTCAGATGGGTCCTATACGAGGGTCCCAAAAAGGGTCTCTAGGAGTTTTTAACGGTCTGGAAATTGTCTTAAAATGACCGGTATGACATGCCCTTTCATTTCATACCCCTATCAGTAATAAAATATGGGGTGAAATACCCAGCCCACCCTCATGAACATCGCACAATGGGAGAAGATTGGTCAAATTCGTAATATACGAGGGTCCCGAAAAGGGTCTCTAGGAGTTTTTAACGGTCTGGAAATTGTCTTAAAATGACCGGTATGGCATGCCCTTTCAATCCATACCCCTATCAGTCATAAAATATGGGGTGAAATACCCAGCCCACCCTCATGAACATCGCACAATGGGAGAAGATTGGTCAGATGGGTCCTATACGGGGGTCCCAAAAAGGGTCTCTACGAGTTTTTAACGGTCTGGAAATTGTTTTAAAATGAGGCGTATGACATGCCCTTTCAATCCATACCCCTATCATTCATTGAAAATGGGGCGAAATACCCAGCCCACCCTCATGAACGTCGCACAATGGGAGCAGATTTGTCAAATTGGTAATATACGAGGGTCCCAAAAAGGGTCTCTAGGAGTATTTAACGGTCTGGAAATTGTCTTAAAATGACCAGTATGACATGCCCTTTCAATCCATACCCCTATCAGTCATTAAAAATGGGGTGAAATACCCAGCCCACCCTCATGAACGTCGCACAATGGGAGAAGATTGGTCAAATTCGTAATATACGAGGGTCCCAAAAAGGGTCTCTAGGAGTTTTTAACGGTCTGAAAATTGTTTTAAAATGAGGCGTATGACATGCCCTTTCAATCCATACCACTATCATTCATTAAAAATGGGGCGAAATACCCAGCCCACCCTCATGAACGTCGCACAATGGGAGCAGATTTGTCAAATTGGTAATATACGAGGGTCCCAAAAAGGGTCTCTAGGAGTTTTTAACGGTCTGGAAATTGTCTTAAAATGACCGGTATGACATGCCCTTTCAATCCATACCCCTATCAGTCATAAAATATGGGGTGAAATACCCAGCCCACCCTCATGAACATCACACAATGGGAGAAGATTGGTCAGATGGGTCCTATACGAGGGTCCCAAAAAGGGTCTTTAGGAGTTTTTAACGGTCTGGAAATTGTCTTAAAATGACCGGTATGACATGCCCTTTCATTTCATACCCCTATCAGTCATAAAATATGGGGTGAAATACCCAGCCCACCCTCATGAACATCGCACAATGGGAGAAGATTGGTCAAATTCGTAATATACGAGGGTCCCAAAAAGGGTCTCTAGGAGTTTTTAACGGTCTGGAAATTGTCTTAAAATGACCGGTATGACATGCCCTTTCAATCCATACCCCTATCATTCATTTAAAATGGGGCGAAATACCCAGCCCACCCTCATGAACGTCGCACAATGGGAACAGATTTGTCAAATTGGTAATATACGAGGGTCCCAAAAAGGGTCTCTAGGAGTTTTTAACGGTCTGGAAATTGTCTTAAAATGACCGGTATGACATGCCCTTTCAATCCATACCCCTTTCAGTCATAAAATATGGGGTGAAATACCTAGCCCACCCTCATGAACATCGCACAATGGGAGAAGATTGGTCAGATGGGTCCTATACGAGGGTCCCAAAAGGGTCTCTAGGAGTTTTTAACGGTCTGGAAATTGTCTTAAAATGACCGGTATGACATGCCCTTTCATTTCATACCCCTATCAGTCATAAAATATGGGGTGAAATACCCAGCCCACCCTCATGAACATCGCACAATGGGAAAGATTGTCAAATTCGTAATATACGAGGGTCCCGAAAAGGGTCTCTAGGAGTTTTTAACGGTCTGGAAATTGTCTTAAAATGACCGGTATGGCATGCCCTTTCAATCCATACCCCTATCAGTCATAAAATATGGGGTGAAATACCCAGCCCACCCTCATGAACATCGCACAATGGGAGAAGATTGGTCAGATGGGTCCTATACGGGGGTCCCAAAAAGGGTCTCTACGAGTTTTTAACGGTCTGGAAATTGTTTTAAAATGAGGCGTATGACATGCCCTTTCAATCCATACCCCTATCATTCATTGAAAATGGGGCGAAATACCCAGCCCACCCTCATGAACGTCGCACAATGGGAGCAGATTTGTCAAATTGGTAATATACGAGGGTCCCAAAAAGGGTCTCTAGGAGTATTTAACGGTCTGGAAATTGTCTTAAAATGACCGTATGACATGCCCTTTCAATCCATACCCCTATCAGTCATTAAAAATGGGGTGAAATACCCAGCCCACCCTCATGAACGTCGCACAATGGGAGAAGATTGGTCAAATTCGTAATATACGAGGGTCCCAAAAAGGGTCTCTAGGAGTTTTTAACGGTCTGAAAATTGTTTTAAAATGAGGCGTATGACATGCCCTTTCAATCCATACCACTATCATTCATTAAAAATGGGGCGAAATACCCAGCCCACCCTCATGAACGTCGCACAATGGGAGCAGATTTGTCAAATTGGTAATATACGAGGGTCCCAAAAAGGGTCTCTAGGAGTTTTTAACGGTCTGGAAATTGTCTTAAAATGACCGGTATGACATGCCCTTTCAATCCATACCCCTATCAGTCATAAAATATGGGGTGAAATACCCAGCCCACCCTCATGAACATCGCACAATGGGAGAAGATTGGTCAGATGGGTCCTATACGAGGGTCCCAAAAAGGGTCTTTAGGAGTTTTTAACGGTCTGGAAATTGTCTTAAAATGACCGGTATGACATGCCCTTTCATTTCATACCCCTATCAGTCATAAAATATGGGGTGAAATACCCAGCCCACCCTCATGAACATCGCACAATGGGAGAAGATTGGTCAAATTCGTAATATACGAGGGTCCCAAAAAGGGTCTCTAGGAGTTTTTAACGGTCTGGAAATTGTCTTAAAATGACCGGTATGACATGCCCTTTCAATCCATACCCCTATCATTCATTTAAAATGGGGCGAAATACCCAGCCCACCCTCATGAACGTCGCACAATGGGAACAGATTTGTCAAATTGGTAATATACGAGGGTCCCAAAAAGGGTCTCTAGGAGTTTTTAACGGTCTGGAAATTGTCTTAAAATGACCGGTATGACATGCCCTTTCAATCCATACCCCTATCAGTCATAAAATATGGGGTGAAATACCTAGCCCACCCTCATGAACATCGCACAATGGGAGAAGATTGGTCAGATGGGTCCTATACGAGGGTCCCAAAAAGGGTCTCTAGGAGTTTTTAACGGTCTGGAAATTGTCTTAAAATGACCGGTATGACATGCCCTTTCATTTCATACCCCTATCAGTCATAAAATATGGGGTGAAATACCCAGCCCACCTCATGAACATCGCACAATGGGAGAAGATTGGTCAAATTCGTAATACGAGGGTCCCGAAAGGGTCTCTAGGAGTTTTTAACGGTCTGGAAATTGTCTTAAAATGACCGGTATGGCATGCCCTTTCAATCCATACCCCTATCAGTCATAAAATATGGGGTGAAATACCCAGCCCACCCTCATGAACATCGCACAATGGGAGAAGATTGGTCAGATGGGTCCTATACGGGGGTCCCAAAAAGGGTCTCTACGAGTTTTAACGGTCTGGAAATTGTTTTAAAATGAGGCGTATGACATGCCCTTTCAATCCATACCCCTATCATTCATTGAAAATGGGGCGAAATACCCAGCCCACCCTCATGAACGTCGCACAATGGGAGCAGATTTGTCAAATTGGTAATATACGAGGGTCCCAAAAAGGGTCTCTAGGAGTTTTTAACGGTCTGGAAATTGTCTTAAAATGACCAGTATGACATGCTCTTTCAATCCATACCCCTATCATTCATTAAAAATGGGGCGAAATACCCAGCCCACCCTAATGAACGTCGCACAATGGGAGCAGATTTGTCAAATTGGTAATATACGAGGGTCCCAAAAAGGGTCTCTAGGAGTTTTTAACGGTCTGGAAATTGGCTTAAAATGACCAGTATGACATGCTCTTTCAATCCATACCCCTATCAGTCATTAAAAATGGGGTGAAATACCCAGCCCACCCTCAAGAACGTCGCACAATGGGAGAAGATTGGTCAAATTCGTAATATACGAGGGTCCCAAAAAGGGTCTCTAGGAGTTTTTAACGGTCTGGAAATTGTCTTAAAATGACCGGTATGACATGCCCTTTCAATCTATACCCCTATCAGTCATAAAATATGGGGTGAAATACCCAGCCCACCCTCATGAACATCGCACAATGGGAGAAGATTGGTCAGATGGGTCCTATACGAGGGTCCCAAAAAGGGTCTTTAGGAGTTTTTAACGGTCTGGAAATTGTCTTAAAATGACCGGTATGACATGCCCTTTCATTTCATACCCCTATCAGTCATAAAATATGGGGTGAAATACCCAGCCCACCCTCATGAACATCGCACAATGGGAGAAGATTGGTCAAATTCGTAATATACGAGGGTCCCAAAAAGGGTCTCTAGGAGTTTTTAACGGTCTGGAAATTGTCTTAAAATGACCGGTATGACATGCCCTTTCAATCCATACCCCTATCATTCATTTAAAATGGGGCGAAATACCCAGCCCACCCTCATGAACGTCGCACAATGGGAACAGATTTGTCAAATTGGTAATATACGAGGGTCCCAAAAAGGGTCTCTAGGAGTTTTTAACGGTCTGGAAATTGTCTTAAAATGACCGGTATGACATGCCCTTTCAATCCATACCCCTATCAGTCATAAAATATGGGGTGAAATACCCAGCCCACCCTCATGAACATCGCACAATGGGAGAAGATTGGTCAGATGGGTCCTATACGAGGGTCCCAAAAAGGGTCTCTAGGAGTTTTTAACGGTCTGGAAATTGTCTTAAAATGACCGGTATGACATGCCCTTTCATTTCATACCCCTATCAGTCATAAAATATGGGGTGAAATACCCAGCCCACCCTCATGAACATCGCACAATGGGAGAAGATTGGTCAAATTCGTAATATACGAGGGTCCCGAAAAGGGTCTCTAGGAGTTTTTAACGGTCTGGAAATTGTCTTAAAATGACCGGTATGGCATGCCCTTTCAATCCATACCCCTATCAGTCATAAAATATGGGGTGAAATACCCAGCCCACCCTCATGAACATCGCACAATGGGAGAAGATTGGTCAGATGGGTCCTATACGGGGGTCCCAAAAAGGGTCTCTACGAGCTTTTAACGGTCTGGAAATTGTTTTAAAATGAGGCGTATGACATGCCCTTTCAATCCATACCCCTATCATTCATTGAAAATGGGGCGAAATACCCAGCCCACCCTCATGAACGTCGCACAATGGGAGCAGATTTGTCAAATTGGTAATATACGAGGGTCCCAAAAAGGGTCTCTAGGAGTTTTTAACGGTCTGGAAATTGTCTTAAAATGACCAGTATGACATGCCCTTTCAATCCATACCCCTATCATTCATTAAAAATGGGGCGAAATACCCAGCCCACCCTAATGAACGTCGCACAATGGGAGCAGATTTGTCAAATTGGTAATATACGAGGGTCCCAAAAAGGGTCTCTAGGAGTTTTTAACGGTCTGGAAATTGGCTTAAAATGACCAGTATGACATGCTCTTTCAATCCATACCCCTATCAGTCATTAAAAATGGGGTGAAATACCCAGCCCACCCTCAAGAACGTCGCACAATGGGAGAAGATTGGTCAAATTCGTAATATACGAGGGTCCCAAAAAGGGTCTCTAGGAGTTTTTAACGGTCTGGAAATTGTCTTAAAATGACCGGTATGACATGCCCTTTCATTTCATACCCCTATCAGTCATAAAATATGGGGTGAAATACCCAGCCCACCCTCATGAACATCGCACAATGGGAGAAGATTGGTCAGATGGGTCCTATACGGGGGTCCCAAAAAGGGTCTCTACGAGTTTTTAACGGTCTGGAAATTGTTTTAAAATGAGGCGTATGACATGCCCTTTCAATCCATACCCCTATCATTCATTGAAAATGGGGCGAAATACCCAGCCCACCCTCATGAACGTCGCACAATGGGAGCAGATTTGTCAAATTGGTAATATACGAGGGTCCCAAAAAGGGTCTCTAGGAGTTTTTAACGGTCTGGAAATTGTCTTAAAATGACCAGTATGACATGCCCTTTCAATCCATACCCCTATCATTCATTAAAAATGGGGCGAAATACCCAGCCCACCCTAATGAACGTCGCACAATGGGAGCAGATTTGTCAAATTGGTAATATACGAGGGTCCCAAAAAGGGTCTCTAGGAGTTTTTAACGGTCTGGAAATTGGCTTAAAATGACCAGTATGACATGCTCTTTCAATCCATACCCCTATCAGTCATTAAAAATGGGGTGAAATACCCAGCCCACCCTCAAGAACTTCGCACAATGGGAGAAGATTGGTCAAATTCGTAATATACGAGGGTCCCAAAAAGGGTCTCTAGGAGTTTTGAACGGTCTGGAAATTGTCTTAAAATGACCGGTATGACATGCCCTTTCATTTCATACCCCTATCAGTCATAAAATATGGGGTGAAATACCCAGCCCACCCTCATGAACATCGCACAATGGGAGAAGATTGGTCAAATTCGTAATATACGAGGGTCCCAAAAAGGGTCTCTAGGAGTTTTTAACGGTCTGGAAATTGTCTTAAAATGACCGGTATGACATGCCCTTTCAATCCATACCCCTATCAGTCATAAAATATGGGGTGAAATACCCAGCCCACCCTCATGAACATCGCACAATGGGAGAAGATTGGTCAGATGGGTCCTATACGAGGGTCCCAAAAAGGGTCTCTAGGAGTTTTTAACGGTCTGGAAATTGTCTTAAAATGACCGGTATGACATGCATTTTCATTTCATACACCTATCAGTCATAAAATATGGGGTGAAATACCCAGCCCACCCTCATGAACATCGCACAATGGGAGAAGATTGGTCAAATTCGTAATATACGAGGGTCCCAAAAGGGTCTCTAGGAGTTTTTAACGGTCTGAAAATTGTTTTAAAATGAGGCGTATGACATGCCCTTTCAATCCATACCACTATCATTCATTAAAAATGGGGCAAAATACCTAGCCCACCCTCATGAACGTCGCACAATGGGAGCAGATTTGTCAAATTGGTAATATACGAGGGTCCCAAAGAGCGTCTCTGGGAGTTTTTAACGGTCTGGAAAGCGTTGTAAAAGGAGGCTAATGACATGCCCTTTCAATTCATACCCCTATCAGTCATTAAAAATGGTTCAGAGACAATAACGGTCGTTATTGAAAGAGATAACGCTCTCCGTAATAAAATTCAAGCAGAGGAAAAATTCCCAAAAATTACCGTGGTGACTGTTACTTCAAATGTGTAATGATTTCTAGTTCGGGAAAAGTAAACAAACCCTTCCGCCATTTGCATTGTGCCTCTTGGAGCTTTCTTGACAGCCTAAATCTGGGAGCCAAGCAGAAATGAATTCAGCAATGGCGCAACTCTCATAGTATATAGGGACTCTAGCAGAGCCGCCCCCCCCCCCCCCCTTAGCTTCGGGCATGCTGTGCCACTTCCAAAGCTAATTCTTTGTTAAAATTACGATTATATTGAAAAAAAAAAAAAAAAAAAATGGAAAGCCTAGGGTGACGTTTTTGACAATGAAACCCCCTCAGACGAAGACATTGAGATAGACCAACTTCAAAGCAGAATAGTTTTTCATTACCTGGTCAAGCAAAACAGCTTCTGTAAGTACTACTGCATGTGCGAGACCACCTGTGTGTTTACTTTTTCTCGAAAACGTCTTGGAGGCGAGAGATGAAAAACAAAAGTCATGTAGTGAATTGGCCCTACGGAATTCAATGCAAATATTTTCGAAGCCCTCCGAAGCCTCCGGGGGGGGGGGGGGGGGGGGGGGGGGACAACGTTTTCTATTTATATCGTAAAAAAGCACGTAAAACCTACAAAAGTAAGTTCAGATTCTGAAAGAACATCTCATTACCGACGTTTTTGGTCCAATAATTTTTTTCAAAAAACCCCAATTTTTGGGGTTTCGGGTCGTTTTTAGGGCAAATTTTCAATCGACCGCACAGTGACGAGACACTATTCAATATTTTTCAAAAAATTGAAGACCACCTGAAAGAAGAGATCAAGACCTATCGAATGATCTGCCACATCATACGTAAATGTGAAAATTATGGCCCCGACATCGGATCCAAAATTTGGGGGCCTTTGGGCCCCCCACGTAAAAATAGTAAAATAGCAAAGTATGGCTTGATGCATCGGTCGAAAAACTTTGAAAAGGAAAATAAGATGGTGCAATCGAAAATTCTCTACAATCATTCCTTTTAAAATAGAGGCAATTTGAAATTTATGAGTGTTCAAAGGTAAGTCAGGGGAAAAAGGGTCCAAGGTTGAACGATTCATGGATTGACGCTATATTTAAGGCTGTTTAAACTCGGTCATAACTTTTGATTGAAGAGGCAGATTGATTCGAGGTTTGCGCCATTCGTTTGCTTCGTCAACTATATTACTCCGTAGATTCACATTTCATGTTCTTTTGTTCCTTTCGTTTTTCTTCGTGAAATTTTGACTGTTTTGAATTTCAGGGGGGGAGTGCCCCCCTTGCGCCTCCCCCTGCGGGCGCCCATGCTCTTGCCGAAGTGTGCAACAGACCCATACCAAGAGAATCCCCAACCTTCTATAATGTATTTGTCCCCAACCTATCTTGATAACCATACTTTCTCTTGTGGGGGGGGGGGGGGGGGGGGAGTAAAAAATTAAAGTGGTGTGTCACGAAAGTTTGTTTTTCCCAATCCTCGGCGGAACACATCTTTCGTTTTATAAAAGGGCCCCCAGTGGCATGGCGCATGGCGCGGCGCGCGGCACACTATGGTCCGGATTGCTATTCTAGCTTGTATTAGAGTCCCTATATGTAGAGAGTTAAGACAAGTGAAACCATGGGCGCCGCCATTGGATGCGATTTTGCACATTTGTTTACATTCTGATGGCCGTTGTTGTGTTTTCGTCCACTGCAAAGATTACAGTGCCGCTGAGTTTCTAACGATGTAATCTTTTACTGCTTTTGTGGATCGACATCTATTTACGCTTTGAAAGATTCTTTTGAGCTTTACAGACATTCTTGAGGCATATCATAATTAAAATTAACAGATTTGTCGAAAATTAACTCTTTATCCGCAAAATACCGCTGGTAAACAACTGCGATTGTTAACTAAAGTGCAAAATCGCATCCAATGGCGGCATCCGTAGAGCCTAAAACTCATCGACCAATCAGAAGTTGACTACCCTCTTTCTTAACTATCTACATATGGGGACTCTAGCTTGTATAAACTCATACCTTATGATTGGAAAATGCCACAGGAATGAAACTTTGGAACACCTTCTCAATAATTAGATTTTACTTTTCCACTCGATGCCCCCAAATTTTTTGACCCCCCCGGGGCCCCGGTGGGAGTTTGAATTCTTGGTCGAGGAATCACCACTTTCAGCTGTTTGCGTCGGTTTTACGCTTCACGTAAGGTATTTTTATTCGGCATTTAAGTAGGTACGGATCTTTATTATTGATACGAGTTTTTTTTTTTTTATTTATTTTTTTTTTTTTTAAATTTAAATTTTTTTTTGTAATGAAATGAGTAGTGGGAAAATGTTTCATCTTACAGCGAAAAATTCAAGAGGTAAAGAGGTACAAATATCTTAATGACAAATGCGTGGGAGGAAGCAGATACGTCGTTCGTACCGATTGAAGTAAGGTGCGGCAGTGTTTTATTATGGCCGCGGTCGGACCGAACTTAGTACCTCCACTTCCATGCCCCGCGACGCATCCCAGTGCACTGCGCCAACGAGATATTTGAGGAGGTGGGCCGAATTTTTCGGTATATATGCTGCAGCGATTTTGCAGCATTTAAGAAGGCTCTTTGGCAGAAAAGGGCGTAAGTACGTTACTTAGGACCCTTAGCCCTACCTTCCTGCAACATTTCAGCGCGAAAGGAGGAGGCCCCACCGCGACATTCCCTTGTAAGTGTTGTTGCATAACATGTATGAAAACACCTTTGTTCCCAGAGGCGGATCCAGCAAATTTTTCTGGGGGGGGGGGCACGCCTGTGTAATTTTGAAATTTGAAGCGTTAGTGGAAGCAATAGCGGGCTATTTTCTATAGAAAACAGGCAAAATTTGAGGCTTCAGGGGGGGGGGACGTGCCCCCATGCCCCTCCGTGGATCCGCCTCTGTTTGTCCCTATATTACGACGTAAACACCCCCCCGCACCCAGTTTGGAGTATATATCTGCGAAATTAGTTGCAAAAGTAATGTAACGGAGATATAGACGGCGGGCAGTGTCATTTTCTTAATGAACAAAGAACCGAAACAACAAAACAAAACAAAACTTGAGTGAGAAGAGCGCAGAAAGGGGAGATTATGTTTCATCGATGGTATGAAGACTGACGCCGCCCATTTGAGCACATTGTGGGTCGGGCCTCGAAAAATCTCACACATACGCACCAGTGAATGAATTAAGCTGGGCCCACACTATACCGTCTCCGTCACCGTCTCCGTCACCGTCCCAGGACGGTGACGGAGACGGAGACGGTGGTGCAGCGCACACTATACCGTCCGCGCTTTTTCTGTCCGCCGCCGCGCCGCGCCAGAGAAGTTCTTGCTTTTCAGTTTTCAGTGTCTTCCTTCCGGTTGTCGGAGGAATAATTATTTTGGTTTTAATTTTAACATGAGTGAATCAAGCAGTAATGAAGAAATGTTAGTTCTTGCTGCCCTCCTGGAGGAGGAGGAGGAGGACGAAGGGGTAGATTGACGGTTCTGGGTGCACCCCAGGGGTGCCCAACCCCCCCTAGGTACCGTACGAGCTACCCCCCTAATCATGAGGATGGCCCCCCCCCCCCCCCCACTGGAAGGTTCGAGGTGAATCCCTCGGAGAATGGGGGGACGGGGGTCCTCCCCCGGCAAATTTTTGAAAATTTAACCATCTACAATACGTTTTGGAGCATATTTAAGTGGAGATGGGGTATTAGGAGCATGGGGTACCCTGAGAGAGAAGGGGGGCTCGTGGGACCTTTCCCGGAAATTTTTTGAAATTTTGACCTTTTAGAAAACCACTTTGAAGTCTCCAAAAAATGAATTTCTTACTGTGCACCCATGGAAATTTGTTGAAAATTTGACCTTTCAGAATTCGTTTTTGGGGCTTTTTACGTCGGGGGGGGGAAGTACGCATTTCCGAAAAAAATTGATGGGGGGGGGGTTCATAAGGAGAGGAAGAGGTTTTGAGGGGGGTGTAAGTTTTAGATGAGAAATGGGTTGGGGGGAGGTATAGATCAGGTTGAGGAAAAAGTTTTGGGAGGGGGGAATGTGGATAGAAAAGGTGGTCTTGGGGGGGGGGGGGTGTTTATTGGGAATGAGGATTTTAGGGGGGGGAGAGTACAGATGGTGGAAAATGAGATAGAAACTGAGAATTTGTGAAGCTAGTTATAAGAAAACGTCCATCAGTATTTATTTATGAATAAATACTGATTTTCTCAAAATAGGAAAAAAAATTCACCCCCCCCCCCCCACAATTTCGAAGTATACGAGTTGATCGTATGATTTTTATTACGTGGGCACCCCTGGTTCACCCCATCCTAACGAGAAGAGAAAATCATGGCGAATTTCACGTTCTGTTTCCCGAACTTCGACAAGACGGGCAGAAATTCTATGAATATTTTAGAATGTCGTCGGAAAAGTTTGATGAGCTGGCTGATCTTGTGAGTCTTGAGTCGGGACATTGAACAAAAAACATGCAACATTTCGGAATGCCATTTCTCCAAAAGAACGGCTCGCTGTTACTTTGAAGTAAGTAAATAATGGATATAAATATGTAAAATAAATATTTTGAGCAATAAACACTAGATCTTTACACCCGAAAGTCACTGTAAACACTGAGGAGACGGTTCCGTCTTCCGTCACGGGTTGCTATTTTTTCAACGACACCGTCACCGTCACCGTCCCGTCCGTCCGCGCGACGGGACGGAACCGTGTAGTGTGCGCTTCTTCATTTGTTTCAGTGGCGAGCAAGGCTTCCGTCTCCGTCACCGTCCCGGGACGGTGACGGAGACGGTGGACGGAGACGGTATAGTGTGGGCCCAGCTTTAGAAAGAAGTTACCTGGATCGAACGGATTCAGTAGATCGCTGCCCGACCCTTCCGCTGAAGATTTCTCTTATCGGCTGCCCGAGTTTCCATCTAGCTCGAAACTCGGGAAGAGATAAGAGATCATCGTGCACCGTGGTGCCGGGTGATGGATGCGCTATGAATATTGAGTAGTAGTACAGTCAAACTAGCTTAAAAACAGCCCTAACCTCAAAAAAAATCGGAACCAAATTCGGACGACAGGGCGTTATTCTGCATCGTCAGGACAAGGGCTCCTCAAAAGTCCCCATGAATCCGAGTTTTCCAAAGTCCCGAAAAACCGGGAAAACCCGGAAAATCCGGGTATTTTTCAAACGCTAATAACTTCGGTTCTAATGAAGATAAAGAGCACCGATTTTTTTCATTTTGTAGGAAATTTAATTTTCTATCTTTTCATACTCTAGGGTTTTCATCCCCCAGCCGTTGCATTTCTTGGAATTTTCAAAAAACTAAAATTTCATTTTTTTTTAAATTTTGAAAGTGAAAAATGAAGATTTTTGAGCTAGAAAACCAAAAAATTACTTCTTACCAAAGTTGTAGAGAATTAAAAGAGCTTTAAAATGGTATAATTGGAAGTGTTTTTTGATGATTTTTACGCGAGGTAGGCCTGGAAACAGTTTACAAAACTGTGAGCGCAAAGCGTGTCGCAGCGCGAACGTAGCGCCCGAGCGCCGCGAAGTCCTGCGCAAGGCCCGTAACCATGTAAAGTGAGCAGCTAAGTATTATGTTTGAGTCCAGGCAAATTAGCATCTGTCAAGGAAAAAATTAATAATGAAAGTTTTTTTGCGGGAAGTTGTTGGAATTACCTTACAAAATAACATACTAAAAGTCCCAGTGTCACCGACCGCCGCTAACGCCGCCATCTTGAAAAAACGCGGGGAGGGGGGTACCCCTGGTCGGTTTTTCGCGAATTACGCGGAAACCGCTCATCCTACGTTAAAAATGAACTGGACTTAATTGAAAGAACACAAAATTTCCTATCGAATGAATGTATTGTGGTTTAGATTCATTGATTGGTTACTTTAGCAAAGCGCGATTAATGAAAATTCGATTTTTGAGAATTTCTGAAAAAATGTCCAAATGCGTCGGTTTTTCGTAAATAACTTGAAAAATAATTGTTTTACGTTCAAATTGCACTCAGGTAAATTGAAAGATTGCTCAATTTACTATCGAACCAATGTATTAAATTTCACTTCAGTTCGGTTTATCGTGAAAATATTGCGATATATCGAAAACATAGATTTCATTTTTTTTTCTCTGAGGACGGTTTGCAAATATTCTGCGAATAATATTGAGGAACGAAGCTTGTAAGCGATGAAAAGACATGTCAATACGTATAAAACTCGATATTTTTGTCAATTCGACTCTTCCATTCATACTTTTATCGCTTTTCCGTGGAAAGAAGCGATAACATGCCGAGATTTGCGAGCTTTCTAATGCTCTTACATTCAAACAGTGGCGGCTCGTGCGGTTTGGCAACCTTGCTTTTTGGCATTTGAACCTATACGCAAAAGCATCAGTTTCTCAGGGATTCAGTGAACTCCCTGAAGATCGATCATTATACATAGGTTTAGATGGAGAGAATCCGTTGTTGTCACATTGCACGAGCCGCCACCATACTCAAATGATATTTCTACAATATCTCCAGGAACGGATACTTCGTGTGATAAAAGCGGAAAGTAAGCATGAATCTGTTCTTAAGTCCATCAAATCAGCTCTGTTTAACCTTTGTTATACAGGAAGTTAGAACGCACTTGCCTCTTCAGGAGGTTGCTGAAAGTTTTGACTTTGTAACGTTGAATCATCAACAAGCAATCAACACGTGGAATTACAGCGGTTTAGAGCACCTAATAGTAAAAGAGATGACGAAGATACGACTAAACTGATTGAATGGTTTCGAAACCATCCGCCGTTTCCTGAAGCTGAGAAATTAACAGCTCTCTCTACAGCTATGTCTGCCGATTGTATACTATCAACTGCGTCAAAATGCCAAAGAAATGCATTAATCAAAAAAGCTCATCAGGGGCTGGAAGCAATAAGCATTGATTTGTGTATCAAATCCACTCTCTGTGAATGTCCACCACCACCCCCCCCCCCCCCCATAGCTCTAGCTGTAAAGTCGACCATCTCCAAAAATGTCACTGGATAATAAACCCTTGAAACATATAGACGAGTAGCATCCGATGTAGATTCTTAATTTCACTTTGATCCTGTCTTTGGCAACTACCTACGTGATCGAAGTTCTTGTAACGATAAGAATTTAAGGCATCTGTCTGATGAGTCTGCTCCGTAAAATATCGGAACAAAGTCCGCTCCTACGCGGCTGATATCTGCGTGCGAAGTCTTTTTCATAAAATTTGAAATCGATAGGGCCTATTTTTTTTCTTGTATTGAAAAATTTCGTGAAAGAAGTTTTATTATTTGGAGCGGAAGGCAGACGTCCTACCTATATCACATCCACTTGCTGCGTGGATGAATAAAAGATGGTCTTTGACATCTGCGACTGATTTTTGAAGATCTCTGGAGCTTAATAGTTTTTTGGTATTTTCCCTTCCGAGCTTTATAAAGTAGGCATCCATATCCGCTGGTGCATGTAAGAGAATCAAGCAAGAAGAGAATCATTAAAACTGTCCACGGAGAACTTGCGAGATGAAAAATTATTTCAAGTACAAATTATCGCCGATCCCTTAAACTCTTTTCGATAAGCGAGATATGGGAAAAGGTGTAAAATCTGCTCTCTATTCAGCTTTTAAACCCTCTCAAGAGTTGGACCAAATCTACGAAAATTGCCAACTTTTGATCGATGGAGCTTATTCGTTACATTATGTAATCTAATCTCGTCAAGGAACCTTCAGTTGATGCGCTATCACAGCAACTCTGCACATACAAACTCAATTAGTTCCATGCAAGCAATTGATGATGCTGATGCTCTGATCGTGAAAGAGGCTTTAAAAATTGGTAGAAATGATCGTACAGCAATTTATTTGAGAAAATATAGGTGTCAGTGCACTGGAATTACTTAACTTACTTGCACCAGCGGATATGGATACCTACGTTATAAAGCTCGGAAGGGAAAATACCAAAAAACTATTAAGCTCCAGAGATCTTCAAAAATCAGTCGCAGATGTCAAAGACCATCTTTTATTCATCCACGCAGCAAGTGGATGTGATATAGGTAGGACGTCTGCCTTCCGCTCCAAATAATAAAACTTCTTTCACGAAATTTTTCAATACAAGAAAAAAAATAGGCCCTATCGATTTCAAATTTTATGAAAAAGACTTCGCACGCAGATATCAGCCGCGTAGGAGCGGACTTTGTTCCGATATTTTACGGAGCAGACTCATCAGACAGATGCCTTAAATTCTTATCGTTACAAGAACTTCGATCACGTAGGTAGTTGCCAAAGACAGGATCAAAGTGAAATTAAGAATCTACATCGGATGCTACTCGTCTATATGTTTCAAGGGTTTATTATCCAGTGACATTTTTGGAGATGGTCGACTTTACAGCTAGAGCTATGGGGGGGGGGGGGGGGTGGGGGTGGACATTCACAGAGAGTGGATTTGATACACAAATCAATGCTTATTGCTTCCAGCCCCCGATGAGCTTTTTTTATTAATGCATTTCTTTGGCATTTTGACGCAGTTGATAGTATACAATCGGCAGACATAGCTGTAGAGAGAGCTGTTAATTTCTCAGCTTCAGGAAACGGCGGATGGTTTCGAAACCATTCAATCAGTTTAGTCGTATCTTCGTCATCTCTTTTACTATTAGGTGCTCTAAACCGCTGTAATTCCACGTGTTGATTGCTTGTTGATGATTCAACGTTACAAAGTCAAAACTTTCAGCAACCTCCTGAAGAGGCAAGTGCGTTCTAACTTCCTGTATAACAAAGGTTAAACAGAGCTGATTTGATGGACTTAAGAACAGATTCATGCTTACTTTCCGCTTTTATCACACGAAGTATCCGTTCCTGGAGATATTGTAGAAATATCATTTGAGTATGGTGGCGGCTCGTGCAATGTGACAACAACGGATTCTCTCCATCTAAACCTATGTATAATGATCGATCTTCAGGGAGTTCACTGAATCCCTGAGAAACTGATGCTTTTGCGTATAGGTTCAAATGCCAAAAAGCAAGGTTGCCAAACCGCACGAGCCGCCACTGTTTGAATGCAAGAGCATTAGAAAGCTCGCAAATCTCGGCATGTTACCGCTTCTTTCCACGGAAAAGCGATAAAAGTATGAATGGAAGAGTCGAATTGACAAAAATATCGAGTTTTATACGTATTGACATGTCTTTTCATCGCTTACAAGCTTCGTTCCTCAATATTATTCGCAGAATATTTGCAAACCGTCCTCAGAGAAAAAAAAATGAAATCTATGTTTTCGATATATCGCAATATTTTCACGATAAACCGAACTGAAGTGAAATTTAATACATTGGTTCGATAGTAAATTGAGCAATCTTTCAATTTACCTGAGTGCAATTTGAACGTAAAACAATTATTTTTCAAGTTATTTACGAAAAACCGACGCATTTGGACATTTTTTCAGAAATTCTCAAAAATCGAATTTTCATTAATCGCGCTTTGCTAAAGTAACCAATCAATGAATCTAAACCACAATACATTCATTCGATAGGAAATTTTGTGTTCTTTCAATTAAGTCCAGTTCATTTTTAACGTAGGATGAGCGGTTTCCGCGTAATTCGCGAAAAACCGACCAGGGGTACCCCCCTCCCCGCGTTTTTTCAAGATGGCGGCGTTAGCGGCGGTCGGTGACACTGGGACTTTTAGTATGTTATTTAGTAAGGTAATTCCAACAACTTCCCGCAAAAAAACTTTCATTATTAATTTTTTCCTTGACAGATGCTAATTTGCCTGGACTCAAACATAATACTTAGCTGCTCACTTTACATGGTTACGGGCCTTGCGCAGGACTTCGCGGCGCTCGGGCGCTACGTTCGCGCTGCGACACGCTTTGCGCTCACAGTTTTGTAAACTGTTTCCAGGCCTACCTCGCGTAAAAATCATCAAAAAACACTTCCAATTATACCATTTTAAAGCTCTTTTAATTCTCTACAACTTTGGTAAGAAGTAATTTTTTGGTTTTCTAGCTCAAAAATCTTCATTTTTCACTTTCAAAATTTAAAAAAAAATGAAATTTTAGTTTTTTGAAAATTCCAAGAAATGCAACGGCTGGGGGATGAAAACCCTAGAGTATGAAAAGATAGAAAATTAAATTTCCTACAAAATGAAAAAAATCGGTGCTCTTTATCTTCATTAGAACCGAAGTTATTAGCGTTTGAAAAATACCCGGATTTTCCGGGTTTTCCCGGTTTTTTCGGGACTTTGGAAAACTCGGATTCATGGGGACTTTTGAGGAGCCCTTGTCCTGACGATGCAGAATAACGCCCTGTCGTCCGAATTTGGTTCCGATTTTTTTTGAGGTCAAATGCTAGTTTGACTGTACTATAGTCCACTTGGCACGCGACCACCTATTCTGCATATTTTTGGCAGTATTTTCGTTGTGATTTTAAGGTATTGTGACTTTCCGTAAACGAGTGTAGCGTCGGCATTTCATGACAGTCTTCGGGCGGGGGGGGGGGGGAGAGTGGAGCCAATTCATGACAAGTTCTCCGTGTGAGATCGTCAATGGGAACCCCCCCCCCCCCAAGTTGAAGCAAAGTTCGGTTTAAAAAGATTTATGTTGGCTTTTTCACGAATTTTCATAGGGCGTTTTCTTCGCGGATGAATTTAATGCTTTCGGTTTTAAACGACGAAAGGTGACAGATTTTGTCAGACAATTTTTCTTCAGATTCGTTTTCCTTTTTTTTCTATAATTCTCGGGAGCTGCAATAATTGTCAAGCTCAGGCGACTTTCAACTCAACAAAAACATCTCCACCCCCGCATTCGATGGAAGGGGGGGGGGGGGGGTAACCGTATCAGTTAATCTCCTCCCAGTGGCGCGGCGTAGCGTGCATTTGGGCAACGATGTGATGTATCCATATAAATCTATGTAGAGGGTCGAATGCGAAGGCGTTCACCGACCACCATATAGTACGATCTCTTTAATGGGATTAAATGGACACATAACGTTGCAAAATGGAACGCTACACGCCACTGTCTTTCCTCATCCATTGACTTTGCTACTATGCTTCAAAATTGTGATTTGAGCAAAAAAAAAGAAGTAAGGTAAGTGTACCAGTACCCGGAACGTTAAGGAATTTTCAGACTTTGAGAGCTGAGTAAAAATTGAAAAATCAACTGAAAAATGTGAGAAGTACATATTTGGTTTCAGAATTTAATCAACTTTCGAATGATATGTAGGTTTTTTCAGTTTACATCATCAGTTATTTTGGAAAAAAGGAAACATGAGAGAAAGTCGAAATATACCAGTTTCCGGAATTCTTGTGCTTGACTGTTCCTAACTCTGGAAACTTTGCACCAGTATCCGGAAAATGCAAATAAAACCATCAGTTAGGATGGAAAAATAAACATAAATGTATTAAACACTTTAAAAATTGCATCCAACGTGATAAACATTAATTTTCAGAAGAAACTGTACTTTCTTGAAAGCAGAAAACAACAAAAACTGATGCATTCATAGGAAGTGAATCTTAACCTCCAATCTAATGAGCATCAGCCGAAGTTTTCCTAATCGAACATAAATAATGTCCCCTAATAATAATTCGAGACTACTCAGAAGCACTAAGGTAAAATTGAGTTGTAGGAAGCTAAATTATTATATTATTAAAGTTAATACACTCATATAAAGAATGTTCCTATGCTTGGAAATCATTTCCGGATACTGGTGCTTTTTAGGAATTTTGTGTTCCTATACCCGGAACGGATAATAAACAAACAAAGCTTGCCCAAAATTAAAACTTTATTAATGGAAAAGATTCCTGAAGATACAGAGAACATAACATCGTCACAACGACGGTAAAATACCGAAAAGTAAAGTCATGAGACCTTATTTACGCTTACCTACTGATTTCTAAGTCGACGACTTTAAGTATTCCGGCTTATGGGAAGGTTCTCGAGTGACGTCACTTTCAAAGTATATATCACTATATCAGATGATTGTTGCAGTGAAAACAGTTTATTTATGCTGTATAATTTCACCCTCTATGTGTAGAATTAGAAAACTCACCGCCCCTTTCAAAGTTTTGCCTATGCAGCTTATTATTTACGAAAAACCGGTGAATTTCCGGCTACTGGTGCACTTCCGGGTACTGGTACACTTACCTTAGGGGAGACCGGGGCACCATGGGTCCCGGGGCACCATGGGTTTTTGCTGGTTCAGTGACTTTCAATATAGTTAGGTTGGCACTACTGCTGTCAAGTGATCATTATAAGAGGTTATGTTCACCCATCCTGTTTGTTATGATCAAAGAGTAAACAAGAGTCGCAATTGAATGGAAGGCCTGCGTGGTCAACGTAGATAAGGGATCCGAACGCGGGCTGGCCTGGGCTGGCCTCTGATTGGCTGCAACGGGTGGAGCAAAAATGACTCGGGGTATAGGGAAAATAACACGGGATTTTCGTTCCGGGGCGTTTATCTCGAAACCTAAGCAAAATTGTATTTAAACAATTTATACGAGTCGATTCAGCAGATTTTTCCGAACAATTTGATAGGTCATAAGTGCCACTTTATTGCAAATTCGAAAAGACTGTTTCAGTTTAAAAGTACGCACAATAGTGAGTTACTCAAACACTGCTCGAGCACACGCCAAGCATGTAATCACACTATTGTGCGTACTTTTAAACTGAAACAGTCTTTTCGAATTTGCAGTAAAGTGGCACTTATGACCTATCAAATTGTTCGGAAAAATCTGCTGAATCGACTCGTATAAATTGTTTAGGTACAATTTTGCTTAGGTTTCGAGATAAACGCCCCGGAACGAAAATCCCGTGTTATTTTCCCTATACCCCGAGTCATTTTTGCTCCACCCGTTGCAGCCAATCAGAGGCCAGCCCAGGCCAGCCCGCGTTCGGATCCCTTATCTACGTTGACCACGCAGGCCTTCCATTCAATTGCGACTCTTGTTTACTCTTTGGTTATGATTAAACTTCATATCAAAGATGAAAAAACGGGATTGAAAATTTCAGAAGGAAAAAATCTACTTATTTTGATGCGACAATTTTTTTTTGTCAAGTGACGGACTACTCTTCAGGCAACTCCAGTCAAACATTTTTTTCATCCTTACACTCGTAAGGAATTTCCCTCAAAAGAGGGAACAGTTATCTCAATTATTTATAGGTTAGATTTTGCCTTTATCTTGTGAACCCCTATCGGGGCACCACGAGTCCTTTCAATCGGGGGTACCATGGGTCTTCAAATACTCCAATACTTTAATGATAACAAACTTAGTTATCTATTTTCTCTTTCTGTTTGTATTAGGTATAGTTTGTAACTATAAAAGAAAGTCCCAAAAGGGGCTTTATGACCCTGAATAATTAAAAAAATTTTTTTTTGACCGATTCTTTAAAAAAAAATTTTGCGAACCAATTTTAGTGCAATTTTGTTCCAAAATTATTTAGCTATTTTTTTTTTTATGTTAAATACTTCGAGATTAACTTGTTTTTAGAAAATACAACTTTGGTCGTGTTTTTGGTGAAATTCTTGTTGTTTTTTTAATCGATTTCAGTATTCCTTGCCTGGACCCATGGTGCCCCAAGTCCGAACCCATGGTGCCCCGGCCCGGGGCACCATGGTTTTTTTTTTTTTTTTAAATTTTTTTTTTTTTGAGCAGACATGTTAAAATTTTTCAAAAACCATAATAGATTATGAAAGTATACAGGGTAATCTCTTTGTAAAAAAAAAGTGGTTGATGGCATGCAATGCTTTCTATGCTTTTTTTAGCTTCAAATAAAAAGGGCCCATGGTGCCCCGGTCTTCCCTACCTAAATGAAATTCACAATTACCGCATAGCAGCTTGGCTTTTGGGTGTATCGTAAAAAGTAAACAAGAGTCCAAACGAACTGTTAGGAAAACGTGGGAACAATCGAAGTTAGTTATCGATTTGAGGGCCTCTGATTGGCTAGCACAAGCCTGCGCTCAGATAAATCGCTCTCATGGAGATTTTTTTTGGGATTTACGGCTTTGCCTCAGTTCAGTTGAAATAAGTAATATTTTAAGGAAACTAGAGGTAGAGGTAGTTTCAGAAGTGTAGGCGGACCTAGACCGATAATCTTTGGAATTTGTCAACATTATTTCTGATATTACTCGATGAAAATGAATAAAAATGAAATTGAGAGTTCACTTTTCAATGAGGAAAACTTTAAACACAAAATAATAATGTCAGGAGCAAACTCGGTATTGATTTGAAGGAATGAAAATTGAAAATTCACAGAAGATTATGGTTTTGGTCCGCCTACACTTCTGAAACTACCTCTAATAATGGTTCTAAGCTTGAAGCCAGCACGCCTTGGAGATATCATAAATTTGAAAGAAAAACGTGAAAAGTCGATCGTCCAAAGCAAAAGTAGGGGAAGGAGCGTCTTGGCAGGTGAATACGTGAATGATTCAGAGACTAGGAGTGTGTGAGTAAGATGATGCATAAACTACATCGATGATCGTTCGTTCCATTTTCATTACTTGTTTTGAAGAGGTTGTCTGTCACTTCGCACTTTCGCAGATCAAGGCTCGAAGAAAAAGAAGCTAGTGAAACGCGATAACTTCTTATTCCACTTAGAGTCCCTGTATATCAAAGAGTCTCGCCACGTGAAGCATGAAGAAGAAGAATTTCGAAGGAGGCGTCCACTCTGATTGGTTGGGTTCGCTGAGGGGCGTGTACGCTTCCTCGGTAGGTGCGTTCCAACGGTCTTCTTATGGAGAATAACACAGAACGCCTCCTCGAGCTCCGTGACAGCCTAAAATCTAGCAGCCAATCAGAATCTATACCCCGTATGGCGAGACTCTGTAATATACAGGGACTCTAATTCCACTCACTCTAAGTTCTCGATCGCTGAGATTCCCCTCCTTCCGGGGCCGGATTTAGGTCGCAGGGGGCCCCGGGGCGAACCTTTGGTGGGGGCCCCCCTCTTGGTAAATCTTAGGAATAATAAATTATAAAGTCCCTACTTTTAAAGGCATATCGAGTAAAAGAAGTACATTATGATAAAAAAGTCGTTAATAATTTTTAAAGTTTCGTTAGTAGTTTTCAATGTTCCTTTAATTACTTAAGGGTTACTTTACAAAAAGCTTCACTTCCAACATTGCCAGACTCAGTGGTGTAAACTTGGGATTTTTACTGGGGGGCCAACTTTTGAGAGATGCATTATGGGGGGTCTGGGGGGGACATCCCCCAGTGAGAGGGGGGTCCGGGGGTCCTCCCCCGGAAAAAATTGAAAAATTAGGCTCTCTCAGACGGCATTTAAAGCAATGTTATCGCACAAAAATGCCACCAAATTTAAAAAAATTATTTAAAAAAATTATAAATAGATTTTACGTTTATTTTCTTCATTTCTCAGGCAAAAAGGGAATTTTTCAGTTTAGACTTTCAGCTTATTGACGAAGCTGATATTTCTAGGCTTTGGGAAACTATTTCTCACAGTTAGAAGTCTTCTGGAAAAAAACTGCAGTAAATGTAATGTTCCGCTCAGTGGCGTAAAATTGGAGATTATTTTTGAGGGGAAGGTGTAAGCAAATAGTCCAATACTTTAGGGAATCTGGGGGGGACACTTTCCAGTAATAGGGGGTCTGGGGGTATTCCCCCGGAAAAATTTAAACATTTGGGTTCTCTCAGACTATATTTTAAGCAATTGAATCTTTCAAAAATAACCTACCGACAGAACATAAGTTAGTATAGACTCAATGTATATTTTCTTTATTTCATTGACAACAGAGGAATTTTTCACTTTAGATTTATTCAGGCTCAGTTTCAGAGTAAAACAGAGCCTCTTATTCTTGCAATTTTTTGCTTCTTGGTTCCTGTAATTATTCCTTTCTTTCTTTATTTTGTTGTATTTTGTCGTCTTTTCTTTCCTCCCTCCCTCTTTTTCCCTCCTCTTTTTCATCAAATTAATTGGGGGGGGGGGGCAAAATGATACTTTGCCCCCCCTTTTCAAGTATTGGAGGGGCTGAAAGGCCATCCCCCTCCCTAAGAATACGCACGGAGAAAAAAATCTGGTTGAAATAACGGAACGTATTATTAATAATGGGGTAAATAGAAATTCCTTTTAAAATAATAAGAATTCTTATTGATCCAACGATTCTTTCTTGTGATTCTTCTGAATCATCAGAACGTACAGTTGGACCAATGATAATTCTCGTTGAATCAATAACATTTCTCATTATTTTAAAAGGAATTTCTTTTTACCCCAATTTCTTAATACGTTCCGTAATTTCAATCAGACATTTTTTCTGCGTGCGCCACTGGCCGGACTGTTACAGTATTGTAATGATAGAAAAAAAAGGAAGTTCATCAACCATCAATACAAAAAAAAAAAAAGGACCTGCTTTGTGGTGGGGGCCCCGGGGCGCGCGCCCCGGTCGCCCCGCATTAAATCCGGCCCTGCCTCCTTCCATTTCTCCTTCGGTCTCCTCTTTCTCCTGTGGTGGCCAACTCTGTCTTGCTATTATTTTTTTACCCCTCCTCTTCTGCTCTCGCAACTCGCTGGAGTGAGTTTTACTGTTTGATTTTCTTTTTTCGTTGCTTTTGTTTTTGTTCCTCCCCCCCCCACTTCTTCATCAATTCCGCATTTATTAAATCATTAGCTCGGGTGAGAATCTTAGCCGTAGCGAAGACTCTTTGTCTATCTTTGGCTACCTATTTTTGATCACTGTTGTTTAGAACCACGTTGCTAACCTTCACATAAGTATTCAGCAGTTGAAATGTGATATTTTCGAAGTAAAATTGCTTCCAGTGATATGTAAGGGAGATTTTTATTTGAAAACGAATTTCCTCATTTATAATTGAATCCATATAGACGGACTAAAATGCATAAAAGGAAGCTACTCAGTACTCACAATCAGAGACGGCAAGAGTTCGTTTCAGAAGTGAAGGCGAACCTGAACAAAAATCTTTGGCAAATGTTATACTTCTGTTCGTTTAAATCGAAGCAGAAACTGTCGTTATTGAAAAGTGCACACTCGAACTCATTTTCTTTCATTTTCATTGAGTAATATAATAAATAATGTTGATAAATTCCAAGGAGTATCGGTCTAGGTGCGCCTAAACTTCTGAAACTACCTCTATTCGTTTGTGCTTGAAGATTATCGAAAATTTCAATGTTGCCAGCAGTGATTGGGCTGTTGTTGTTCTGATCTGACCAGTTGTTGATCGCATTCTCGATTACCCACATTGAATATTGGTATTTATTAATTATCAGAAAACGTTCGTGGTTTTTCTGTCAGTTAAGCACTGTATCTACTAAATTTTCTGGAAAGACGTCGAAGGACCTTAACCCCTAACTTTTAATTCTCATCCTTCAATTATACTTAAAATTCCGGTTTTTCTTTCCGCAGATTCGTAGATTAGTTGTTTGTGTAGTGATAGTTTCTCTCTTTGTGAATCATCAGAGCTGCTCAATTATGGATCTGTATTTATTCGTTAAATTTTACTCAACTAAATGTATCGAAATCCCACCAAAAACCTGCCCCCCCCCCTTAAAAAGGGACCGTGTAAAATAACGGCAAGTCAGATAGAAACACAGACTATCTAAACAGACTGCTCCGACCAGGGCCGGACTGGGAAAATTTGGCCCGGGGTGCTGATACCCCAAATGGCCCGGGTACCCGAGTGGGCGGTTTAAGGGGGGACACCCCTTACTGCGGGGGGTCGGGGGGTCCTCCCCCGGAATTTTTTTTTACATTTCTACCTCTCAAAACGAAATTTAGTGCATTTAAAAGTAGAAGTAACTATGCTTATTCTACCGTTTTTTCCCCATAAATAATTTGTCAAATAACAGAATACAAATTAAAAGAAAACTAGCAGGGGGGGGGGGGGCTGGTGAAATGCTACACCTTTGACATTTATGGTTAATTTGTGGTCGATTTATTCGGATATTTTTGCTGAAGCTGGGGCTATGCAGTGGCGTAAACTTGGGATTTTTATTGGGGGGGGGGACAAACTAACTTTTGAGAGATACACTTTGGGGGGCCTGGGGGGACACCCCCAGTGAGAGGGGGGTTCGGGAGTCCTCCCCCGGAAAAATTAGAAAATGCAGGCTCTCTCAAACGTTATTTTAAGCAATTATTTCGCATAAAAACGCCACTAAATTTAAAAACTAAAAATAGATTTTACGTTTATTTTCTTCATTTTTCAGGCGGAAAGGGAATTTTTCAGTTTAGACTTTCAGCTTATTGACGAAGCCAATATTTTTCGGATTTGGGAAACTGTTCCTCTCGGTTAGAAGTCTTCTGGAAATTTAAAACTGCAGTAAATGTAATGTTCCGCTCAGTGGCGTAAAATTTTAGATTCTTTTTGAGAGGAGGGGGTATAGCAAATAGTCCGATACTTTGGGGAATCTGGGGGAGGGCACTTTCCAGTAATAGGGGGTCTGGGGGTATTCCCCCGGAAAAATTTGAACATTTGGGTTCTCTCAGACTATATTTTAAGCAATTGAATCTTTCAAAATTTACCAACCGACGGAACAGAAGTTAGTAGACTCAATGTATATTTTCTTTATTTCATTGACAACAGAGGAATTTTTCACTTTAGATTTATTCAGGCTCAGTTTCAGAGTAAAACAGAGCCTCTTATTCTTGCAATTTTTTGCTTCTTGGTTCCTGTAATTATTCCTTTCTTTCTTTATTTTGTTGTATTTTGTCGTCTTTTCTTTTCTCCCTCCCTCTTTTTCCCTCCTCTGTATCATCAAATTAGGGGGAGGGGGGCAAAATGATACTTTGCCCCCCTCCCCTCCGGGAATATTGGAGGGGCAAAAGGCCATGCCCCCCCCCCCCCCCCAAGATTACGCCACTGGCTATGATCCTTCATTTGAATTAGTATTTACTAATTTAAGTAACGAAACTATTTTTTGCGGTCATAAGTTAAACGATGAGCTACTTTGCCATTTTTTCTCCTTCTTCTCTTCATTTCTGTGTAGCAATTTGGCCCGTGCGGCCTTTGGCCCGGGGTGCAATCGTACCCCCAGCACCCCGGCCAGTCCGGCCCTGACACGTGGGGGGAGGGGAGGGGTTCCCCCAGACCCATCCACAGCCTCCCCAATACCATAGCCCACGAGCCGCCACTGATAGTGAGGCAACACTTACAGACGTCACATAGAAGAGACTGCAGTGGCGTAACTTACGGGGCCGCAGGTACCGCGGTGCGGTTGGGCCCCGGACCGACTGGGGGCCCTTAACGCAGCCAGGGAAGGGGGAAAAAAATTCTGTACGGTATTTGCTGAAGCAAATACATTTATTAGTAAATTTTAATTTACTGTTGCCGATTTTCTTGTGTCGTTGATTTATCAGAAGCTAGTATTTCCCATTTATTAAAATGGTCGCTACTGATTGGTCAACCGAGTAACCAATCAGCATCGAGTATTTCCCTATTTGGATATGGACGCTATGCTGATTGGTCAATGGATCAACCAATCAGAATCGAGTGTTATCCATTTTCGAAATGGACGCTGTTGATTGGTCAATGGATGAACCAAGGTGGAGAACCAAGGGAGGGGGGAAATAAAATTAAGTGAATTTTCTAAAATTTGGGGAGCTCTTGCCCCTTCTCGCCCCTCCTTGCTGGTATTTTCCATGATTGACACTTATTTGCTTGAATTTGTCCATATTTCCACTTAATTATTGCTATAAGCGTCCTCATTTAACTTTATTTTTCTCGTTTGCTCCCAATTCCTTTTATTTTTCCCCTTTATCACCCTATTTCGCCCATATTTGCCCCTACTTAACCCCTATTTTACCCATATTTGGCCTTTTCTCTTTTGCATTTCACCCATATTTTACCCCTTTTTTTGGCCCTTTCCTCCCCTTTGTGCTCGTAATTCTCTTATTGACACTAATTTGCCTGAATTCGCACTAATTTCCACTTATTTATAGCTATCACTTCATAAAAAGTCTAAGTAACTTTTAGGTTGGCAGGTGTTATGAGGTAGGTGGTGGTGGTGGGGGTTAAGGCCCATGAGTTATATTGGAGTTTGCAGAAAGTAAGGGGGCCATCCTGCTCAATTTGCGGTGGGGGCCCGAGTTTCAAAGTTACGCCACTGGAAGAGAGAGATTATGATTGAGAACCGGGTGTGTGAACGAATGAACGATATACCTACTTGCCGTTACGACGATACGTATCATTTCTTTCAGTTGATACATCTGTAGTCGGAGCGGGTTTTTGAGATAGTCCGTGTTTATTTCTGACTTGCCGTTATTTTTACGCGGTCTCCCCTTAAGGGGGGGAGGGGCAGGTTTTTGGTGGTTATGAATTCCGGAAAGCACGTGACGCCTTTAGCGGTCACCCGCTCACATCAAAATTTACCACTCCATGAGCTACGAGAAAAGTGATCTATTTTGACTAAAACAGCCCTCAAAAATGCATTGCAAGGGGTTGAATATGTTAAAATTTTACGGAGGAGGGCCCCCGAACCCTCAAACCTCCATGATGGGGGGGGGAGTTTTGATTGGGCTGGGGACTCGTATGCAAATCAGGGGGGGATTGTGACTTCTGCCCCCCCCCCCCCCCCTATGTCATCAGACCTTCAGAACTTGACTAATCGAAGCGTATAAACACAAGCCGGATTTCGAACCGCGATGGGAGAGTCTAATAGAAAAAAAATTTACTCTAGAAAATGTTCAGAATTTACAAGATGGCGCGGTAACCCACCTTCTAACCCCCCCCCCCCCCCCCGGTTCTTTGGTGGTAAAGTGGATAATCCTTCTGCCCGTGTGATATGAGTGAAGGTCAGGACAACGAAGAAACAGTGCCGCAAATCGCCACCTTCTATTTCCACGAGAACCAGGAAGAATAAAGCATGCAATGACGAATTAACCATCTAGCAACAATGCAGAACAAACGGAGCACTGAGAAAAATTATTTAACAAAATATAACATGAAATCATGAGTGTGATTTTAAATCACTGATTTATTCATTGTTTGTTTTGGCAAGTAAGAACTCACTGCAGATTTAGGATCGACACAACCTGCGCCAGGCCGGCGCGAAGTGGACTTCTTCTTCCCCTCCCATTCTCACTAAAGATCTTGACCCCCCAATACCCCCCTTACTCATACCCGGCTGCTCTGTTTTGAGATCGGAGAGGTTATGTTCGTCTTGGTATACGTAAGCTTATGGCCCGCTTATGGACTTATCGAGTATTTTGTTGGTTTTTTGAAGTTCAACCAAAATTGGAAAAGCACGTCAGTAATGAAAGTTTTGGGCTTAGTTACTTACGTACAGTAATAAAAGACTTGAAAATCATATTTAGAGAGGATAAATCACGTTTTTAAAATTTCATCAACATTGCACTCTCCATAAGCTCTGTATACCAAGATGACCCTAACCTCAAAGAAGCAGCTTGGTATGTGTAGAGGCGGTATTGGTTCCCCTCATTCAATTTCTCTTTCAGTCTTCTCTTTCTCCTGAGGAGGCACATTTTACTTCAAGGGGACGTACACCTTAAAAACAACATTGGCTTAATCGATAGAGGAAAGCGAGACATGAACGATGGTGAAATCCGTTTGTCGAAATTCGTCTTCGTTGCGAAGATACAGCCCCGAAAGATCCGGCGCTGACTCATCTGCTCCAACCGCCGATGCGGTACCATTGCGTTTAAATGGGAAACGCAGCCCCCGCGCCTTTCCCCCCTCAGTTTGTGAGGTTATCGACACTCCAACGTAAAAATCGCTAAGGACCAAAATTGAAGAACAGGAAATTTCCTTTCCAACCGTGTCTTTGACTTTTCTCCAGAATTATTTTTAGCTGAGATATGAACGAAAACGGCAAAACTTCGGATTCCGTTCGAATTTCTGACGTTCCGCGTTCTCAAATAGCCGCCTCTCTAGTCGCTCAAAGTTTACTTATGAAAACTATTGATGGCCCATTAGGTAGGAAATTTTACGCTCTTAAAATTTAGTCCTTAGATTTTTTTGCGTGGGGTAAGCCTTTGGGCCCGGAAAATGCGAATGAAAAAAAAAAATTTCCGCATTTTTAATTCCAACACGCATTTGTGAGTAGTTTTTTCCTATTTTCTTTGACAACGGTAAATTTTTTGATGGAAAGTCATAAGGGGTGAAGTTAAAGAGCGAAAAATTTCCTATCGATTCATTACTTAAAAAATTTCGAATATGCGTTTTCTGACCGAGAAACTATCATTTTCGGTGATTTTAGAATTTCAAGACAGAAAGAAAATCTAGATATAATGACGGGTGTCGAAACAATTATAGCTTCGAATAAAACGAACGCCGCAAACTGACAAAAAAATGATTGTTTATTTTTTAATGAAACCCACGATCGAGGAGACAGAGATGATTTGATGGGGTGATCTTCGTTTTTTGTTCCATTTCCAACCTCACCAGACTGTCGCGGCGCCATGCATGCCGGCCGGCGGACAGGCCGCGCTCGTGGTCCACGCACCGAGGTTTGCAGTTCGTCGCCGAATTCAATTCGAAGCAGATAACCAAATATCGTCGGTGCCGCGCGGCTACTGTCAGCGTTGCCAGATCATATATCTTTTCCATTTGATCTTATGAAGAAGCTGTATGATCTGACTATACTGCATATATTTCTACGTCCGGCTTTTATGCAGCGACACAAAATCGCGTTGAGGCGGTGGGTGAGGGAAGGGGGTGGACTGGACTTTCAGTCGTCTAGTCAGTGTTTTGTTGTCTATCACCGTGTCTAGTCGCGTTTTAGCAAATAAGTTTTCTCAAATAATGGACAACGCGCTGCAACCTTACCAATTTGACCCGGAGAGAGAATCCCCCGAGGGCTCTGATAGTGATGAATCTTTGCCTGAAATGGACGTCAGGGGAAAGGGCTGGGTTAGATGTTTGGTGTCAATGCCGGAATCACTGTCATGGGATGCCAACAGACGATGAAAGTATTTGCTGCGTGGGGGACGAGAAAGTTCGCACAGTCAAAACTGCTGACTATGAATGTGTTACTCTCAACCCTTCATTTCAGAGGCTAGGACGTTGGACGACATGACCCGCCCGCGCAGTCTGGACCAAGTGTCGTCACTCGCATTTTTCACGGCATGCCCCCCTCACGTAACTAGGGAAATCGAATTTGAAGAAGTAGTTCTCGATAATCATTACTAACAGCTTTACGTCAATTACTTACTATGCAGTCAGGATTGTTTACTCGGTGGAAGAAGTGATCTGGTATTAATGACTTTGAAAATCACCGAAAATGATAATTTCTCGGTCAGAAAACGCATATTCGAAATTTTTATGTAATGAATCGATGGGAAAATTTTGCGCTCTTTAACTTCACCCCTTATGACTTTCCATCAAAAATTGACCTTTGTCAAAGAAAATGGGAAAAAAACTACTCACAAATGCGTTTTGGGAAATTTAAAAAAGCGGCAATTTTAGGGTGTGCGTCCCCTTTCAGCTTAAGTTCTGCTCTTGCGTTCCCCCTCCTCTCCTGTTCCAGTTTCGTTGTTTTCTTGAAAGGGCATTTCTTGTTGAGGATTATTTTTTATATACATATATATTTTTTAACTCTTTGCTTTGATTTTTTATGTCTACTTGAAAGCAGTAGCGCGGGTGACATTTGACAACAATGTAATTTAGCCATTTAAATTTTTAAAAAAACTCGATGCTTCAATCATCGGCGAAGACTAAATTTTTCGTCCTTTCAAGTGTTTAAACGAGGGGGGAAAACGGTGCCAAATTTTACGCCTTTGCTTGAAAGACTCAATGAATTGACTCAACTCACAGAAGCGAAGAAGTTGGTGAATGCAACAGTTTGATGACCAGTGAGAAGGGGGGGGGGTGGTGCACGGCCGCATGGCGCCCCCCCCCCCCCCAACAAAATCAAAAATCAACACATCCTAGAGACCCTTTTGGGACCCCCGTATGGGACCCATCTTACCAATCTTCTCCCATTGTGCGAAGTTCATGAGGGTGGGCGGATATTTCACCCCTTTTTTAAAAGACTGATAGGGGTATGGATTGAAAGGGCATGTGAAACGCCTCATTTTAAACCAATTCCAGACCGTTTAAAAACTCCCAGAGACCCTTTTTGGGACCCTGTGTATTACGAATTTGACCAATCTTCTCCCATTGTGTGACGTTCTTGAGGGAGGGCTGGGTATTTCACCCCATTTTTAATGAATGATAGGGGTATGGATTGAAAGGGCATGTCATACTGGTCATTTTAAGACAATTTCCAGACCGTTAAAAACTCCTAGAGACCCTATTTGGGACCCTCGTATAGGACCCATCTGACCCAAACTTTCCCATTGTGCGTGTTCATGGGGGGGCTGGGTATTTCACCCCATATTTTATGACTGATAGGGGTAAAGATTGAAAGGGCATGTCATACCGGTCATTTTAAGACAATTTTCAGACCGTTAAAAACTCCTAGGGACCCTTTTTGGGACCCTCGTATATTACCAATTTGACAAATCTGCTCCCATTGTGCGACGTTCATGAAGGTGGGCTGGGTATTTCGCCCCATTTTTAATGAATGATAGGGGTATGGATTGAAAGAGTATGTCATACGCCTCATTTTAAAAAAATTTCCAGACCGTTAAAAACTCCTAGAGACCCTTTTTGGGCCCCTCGTATATTACGAAATTGACCAATCTTCTCCCGTTGTGTGACGTTCTTGAGGGTGGGCTGGGTATTTCACCCCATATTTTATGACTGATAGGGGTATGGCTTGAAAGGGCATGTCATACCGGTCATTTTAAGACAATTTCCAGACCGTTAAAAACTCCTAGAGACCCTTTTTGGGACCCTCGTATATTACCAATTTAACAAATCTGCTCCCATTGTGCGACGTTCATGAGGGTGGGCTGGGTATTTCGCCCCATTTTTAATGAATGATAGTGGAATGGATTAAAAGGGCATGTCATACGACTCATTTTACAACAATTTCCAGACCGTTAAAAACTCCTGGAGACCCTTTTTGGGACCCTCGTGTATTACGAATTTGACCAATCTTCTCCCATTGTGTGACGTTCTTGAGGGTGGGCTGGGTATTTCACCCCATTTTTAATGAATGATAGGGGTATGGATTGAAAGGGCATGTCATACTGGTCATTTTAAGACAATTTCCAGACCGTTAAAAACTCCTAGAGACCCTATTTGGGACCCTCGTATAGGACCCATCTGACCAATCTTCTCCCATTGTGCGATGTTCATGAGGGTGGGCTGGGTATTTCACCCCATATTTTATGACTGATAGGGGTAAAGATTGAAAGGGCATGTCATACCGGTCATTTTAAACAAATTTTCCCGACCTTTAAAAACTCCTAGAGACCCTTTTTGGGACCCTCGTATATTACCAATTTGACAAATATGCTCCCATTGTGCGACGTTCATGAGGGTGGGCTGGGTATTTCTCCCCATTTTTAATGAATGATAGGGGTATAGATTGAAAGGGCATGTCATACGCCTCATTTTAAAACAATTTCCAGACCGTTAAAAACTCCTAGAGACCCTTTTTGGGACCCTCGTATATTACCAATTTGACAAAACTGCTCCATTGTGCGACGTTCATGAGGGGGGTGGGTATTTCGCCCCATTTTTAATGAATGATAGGGGTATGGATTGAAAGGGTATGTCATACGCCTCATTTTAAAACAATTTTCAGACCGTTAAAAACTCCTAGAGACCCTTTTTGGGACCCTCGTATATTACGAATTTGACCAATCTTCTCCCATTGTGCGACGTTCTTGAGGGTGGGCTGGGTATTTCACCCCATTTTTAATGACTGATAGGGGTATGGATTGAAAGGGCATGTCATACCGGTCATTTTAAAAAAATTTCAGACCGTTAAAAACTCCTAGAGACCCTTTTTTGGGGCCCTCGTATATTTCGAATTTGACCAATCTTCTCCCCTTGTGCGACGTTCTTGAGGGGGGCTGGGTATTTCACCCCATTCTTAATGACTGATAGGGGTATGGATTGAAAGGGCATGTCATACTGGTCATTTTAAGACAATTTCCAGACCGTTAAAAGCTCCTAGAGACCCTATTTGGGACCCTCGTATAGGACCCATCTGACCAATCTTCTCCCATTGTGCGATGTTCATGAGGGTGGGCTGGGTATTTCACCCCATATTTTATGACTGATAGGGGTAAAGATTGAAAGGGCATGTCATACCGGTCATTTTAAGACAATTTTCAGACCGTTAAAAACTCCTAGAGACCCTTTTTGGGACCCTCGTATATTACCAATTTGACAAATCTGCTCCCATTGTGCGACGTTCATGAGGGTGGGCTGGGTATTTCTCCCCATTTTTAATGAATGATAGGGGTATGGATTGAAAAAGCATGTCATACGCCTCATTTTAAAACAATTTCCAGACCGTTAAAAACTCCTAGAGACCCTTTTTGGGACCCTCGTATATTACCAATTTGACAAATCTGCTCCCATTTTGCGACGTTCATGAGGGTGGGCTGGGTATTTCGCCCCATTTTTTAAAGAGTGATAGGGGGATGGATTTAAAGGGCATGTCATACCGGTCATTTTTAAAAAAATTTTCAGACCGTTAAAAACTCCTAGAGACCCTTTTGGGACCCTCGTATATTTCGAATTTTACCAATTTTTCCCATTGTGCGACGTTCTTGAGGGTGGGCTGGGTATTTCACCCCATTCTTAATGACTGATAGGGGTATGGATTGAAAGGGCATGTCATACTGGTCATTTTAAGACAATTTCCAGACCGTTAAAAACTCCTAGAGACCCTTTTTTGGGGCCCTCGTATAGGACCCATCTGACAATCTTCTCCCATTGTGCGATGTTCATGAGGGTGGGCTGGGTATTTCACCCCATATTTTATGACTGATAGGGGTAAAGATTGAAAGGGCATGTCATACCGGTCATTTTAAGACAATTTTCAGACCGTTAAAAACTTCTAGAGACCCTTTTTGGGACCCTCGTATATTACGAATTTGACCTATCTTCTCCCATTGTGCGACGTTCTTGAGGGTGGGCTGGGTATTTCACCCCATTTTTAATGACTGATAGGGGCATGGATTGAAAGGGCATGTCATACCGGTCATTTTAAGACAATTTCCATACCGTTAAAAAATCCCAGAGACCCTTTTGGGACCCTCGTATATTTCGAATTGGCCAAACTTCTCCCATTGTGCGACGTTCTTTAGGGTGGGCTGGGTATTTCACCCCATTTTTAATGACTGATAGGGTATGGATTGAAAGGGCATGTCATACGCTCATTTTAAAACAATTTTCAGACCGTTAAAAACCCCAGAGACCCTTTTTGGGACCCTCGTATATTCGAATTTGACCAATCTTCTCCCATTGTGAGACGTTTTTGAGGGTGGGCTGGGTATTTATTCCATTCTTTAAAGACTGATAGGGGTTGGATTGAAAGGGCATTCATACTGGTCATTTTAAAAAAATTTCCAGACCGTTAAAAACTCCTAGAGACCCTATTTGGGGCCCTCGTATGGACCCATCTGACCAATCTTCTCCCATTGTACGATGTTCATGAGGGTGGGCTGGGGATTTCACCCCATATTTTATGACTGATAGGGGTAAAATTGAAAGGGCATGTCATACCGGTATTTTAAGACAATTTTTAGACCGTTAAAAACTCCTAGGGACCCTTTTTGGGACCCTCGTATATTACCATTTGACAAAACTGCTCCCATTGTGCGACGTTCATGAAGGTGGGCTGGGTATTTTGCCCCCTTTTTTGAATGATAGGGGGATGGATTGAAAGAGATGTCATACGCCTCATTTTAAAAAAATTTCCAGACCCTTAAAAACTCCCAGAGACCCTTTTTTGGGGCCCCCGTATATTACGAAATTTACCAATCTTCTCCCCTTTGTGACGTTTTTGAGGGTGGGCTGGGTATTTCACCCCCTTTTCAAAGACTGATAGGGGGATGGATTGAAAGGGCATGTCATACCGGTCATTTTAAAACAATTTCCATACCGTTAAAAACTCCTAGAACCCTTTTTGGGACCCTCGTATATTACGAATTGACCAAACTTCTCCATTGTGCGACGTTCTTGAGGGGGGGCTGGGTATTTTACCCCATTTTTAATGACTGATGGGTATGAATTGAAAAGGGAGTCATACCGGGCATTTTAAGACAATTTCCATACCGTTAAAAACTCCTAGAGACCCTTTTTTGGGGCCCCCGTATAGGACCCATTGACCAATCTTTTCCCATTTTGCGTGTTCATGAGGGTGGGCTGGGTATTTCACCCCATATTTTATGACTAATAGGGGTATGATTGAAAAGGGGATGTCATACCCGGGCATTTTAAGACAATTTCCAGACCGTTAAAAACTCCTAGAGACCCTTTTTGGGACCTCGTATATTACCAATTTGACAAATCTGCTCCCATTGTGCGCGTTCATGAGGGTGGGTGGGTATTTCGCCCCATTTTTTTAAAGAATGATAGGGGTATGGATTGAAAAGGGGATGTCATACGCCTCATTTTAAAACAATTTTTAGACCGTTAAAAAATCCCAGAGACCCTTTTTGGGACCCCCGTATATTACGAATTTGACCAATTTTTCCCATTGTGCGACGTTTTTGAGGGTGGGCTGGGTATTTCACCCCATTTTTAAAGACTGATGGGGGATGGATTGAAAGGGCATGTCATACCGGTCATTTTAAAACAATTTCCAACCGTTAAAAACTCCTAGAGACCCTTTTTGGGACCCTCGTATATTTCGAATTGGGCCAATCTCTCCCATTGTGCGACGTTCTTTAGGGTGGGCTGGGTATTTCACCCCATTTTTAATGACTGATGGGGTATGGATTGAAAGGGGATGTCATACGCCTCATTTTTAAAAAAATTTTCAGACCGTTTAAAAAATCCCAGAGACCCCTTTTTTGGGGCCCTGTATATTTCGAATTTGCCAATTTCTCCCATTGTGCGACGTTCTTGAGGGTGGGCTGGGTATTTCACCCCCTTTTAATGACTGATAGGGGTATGGATTGAAAAGGGGATGTCATACTGGTCATTTTAAGACAATTTCCAGACCGTTAAAAAATCCTAGAGACCCTATTTGGGACCCCCGTATAGGACCCCTCTGACCAATCTTCTCCCATTGTGCGATGTTCATGAGGGTGGGCTGGGGATTTCACCCCCTATTTATGACTGATAGGGGATGGATTGAAAGGGCATGTCATACCGGTAATTTAAGACAATTTTCAAACCCTTAAAAACTCCTAGGGACCCTTTTTTGGGGCCCTCGTATATTACCAATTTGACAAATCTGCTCCCCTTGTGCGACGTTCATGAAGGTGGGCTGGGTATTTCGCCCCATTTTTAATGAATGATAGGGGTATGGATTGAAAGAGTATGTCATACGCCTCATTTTAAAGAAATTTCCAGACCGTTAAAAACTCCTAGAGACCCTTTTTGGGACCCTCGTATATTACGAATTTGACCTTCTTCTCCCTTGTGTGACGTTCTTGAGGGGGGCTGGGTATTTCACCCCATATTTTATGACTGATAGGGGTATGGCTTGAAAGGGCATGTCATACCGGTCATTTTAAGACAATTTCCAGACCGTTAAAAACTCCTAGAGACCCTTTTTGGGACCCTCGTATATTACCAATTTAACAAATCTGCTCCCATTGTGCGACGTTCATGAGGGTGGGCTGGGTATTTCGCCCCATTTTTAATGAATGATAGTGGAAAGGATTAAAAGGGCATGTCATACGACCATTTTAAACAATTTCCAGACCGTTAAAAAATCCTGAGACCCCTTTTTTGGGGCCCTCGTTATTACAATTTGACCAATCTTCCCCATTGTGGACGTTCTGAGGGTGGGCTGGGTATTTCACCCCATTTTTAATGAAGATAGGGGTATGGATTGAAAGGGCATGTCATACGGTCATTTTAAGACAATTTTCCCGACCGTTAAAAAATCCTAGAGACCCCTTTTTGGGGCCCTCGTATAGGACCCATCTGACCAATCTTCTCCCATTGTGCGATGTTCATGAGGGTGGGCTGGGTATTTCCCCCCTTTTTTGACTGATAGGGGTAAAAATTGAAAGGGCATGTCATACCGGTCATTTTAAGACAATTTCCAGACCTTTTAAAAAATCCTAGAGACCCTTTTTTGGGGCCCTCGTATATTACCAATTTTACAAATTCTCCCCTTGTGCGACGTTCATGAGGGGGGGTGGGTATTTTCCCCATTTTTAATGAATGATAGGGGTATAGATTGAAAGGGCATGTCATACGCCTCATTTTAAAACAATTTCCAGACCGTTAAAAACTCCTAGAGACCCTTTTTGGGACCCTCGTATATTACCAATTTGACAAATCTGCTCCCATTGTGCGACGTTCATGAGGGTGGGCTGGGTATTTCGCCCCCTTTTTAATGAATGATAGGGGTATGGATTGAAAGGGATGTATACGTCATTTTAAAACAATTTCAGACCGTTAAAAAATCCTAGAGACCCTTTTTTGGGGCCCTCGTATATTACAATTTCCAATCTTCTCCCCTTGTGCGACGTTCTGAGGGTGGGCTGGGTATTTCACCCATTTTTTAAAGACTGATAGGGGGATGGATTGAAAGGGGATGTCATACCGGTCATTTTTAAAAAAATTTTTAGACCGTTAAAAACTCCTAGAGACCCTTTTTGGGACCCTCGTTTTTTCGAATTTGACCAATCTTCTCCCATTGTGCGACGTTCTTGAGGGTGGGGTGGGTATTTCACCCCATTTTAATGACTGATAGGGGGATGGATTGAAAGGGCATGTCATACGGGCATTTTAAGACAATTTCCAGACCGTTAAAACTCCTAGAGACCCTTTTGGGACCCTCGTATAGGACCCATCTGACCAATCTTCTCCCATTGTGCGATGTTCATGAGGGTGGGCTGGGTATTTCACCCCATTTTTAGACTGATAGGGGTAGGGTTGAAAGGGCATGTCATACCGGTCATTTTAAGACAATTTTCAGACCGTTAAAAACTCCTAGAGACCCTTTTTGGGACCCTCGTATATTACCAATTTGACAAATCTGCTCCCATTGTGCGACGTTCATGAGGGTGGGCTGGGTATTTCTCCCCTTTTTAAAGAAAGATAGGGGTATGGATTTAAAAAACATGTCATACGCCCCATTTTAAAACAATTTCCAGACCGTTAAAAAATCCTAGAGACCCTTTTTTGGGGCCCTCGTATATTACCAATTTGACAAAACTGCTCCCATTGTGCGACGTTCATGAGGGTGGGTGGGGATTTCGCCCATTTTAATGAGTGATAGGGGGATGGATTGAAAGGGCATGTCATACCCGGGCATTTTTAAAAAAATTTTCAGACCGTTAAAAACTCCTAGAGACCCTTTTGGGACCCCGTATATTTCGAATTTTACCAATCTTCTCCCATTGTGCGACGTTCTTGAGGGTGGGCTGGGTATTTCACCCCCTTTTAATGACTGATAGGGGTATGGATTGAAAGGGCATGTCATACTGGTCATTTTTAAAACAATTTCCAGACCGTTAAAAACTCCTAGAGACCCTTTTTGGGACCCTCGTATAGGACCCTCTGACCAATCTTCTCCCATTGTGCGATGTTCATGAGGGTGGGCTGGGTATTTCCCCCATATTTTTTGACTGATAGGGGTAAGATTGAAAGGGCATGTCATACCGGTCATTTTAAGACAATTTTTAGACCCTTAAAAAATTCTAGAGACCCTTTTGGGACCCTCGTTTTTACGAAATTTTACCTATCTTCTCCCATTGTGCGACGTTCTTGAGGGTGGGCTGGGTATTTCACCCCCTTTTTAATGACTGATAGGGGGATGGATTGAAAGGGCATGTCATACCCGGGCATTTTAAGACAATTTCCAACCGTTAAAAACTCCTAGAGACCCTTTTTTGGGGCCCTCGTATATTACGAATTGGACCAATCTTCTCCCATTGTGCGACGTTCTTGAGGGTGGGCTGGGTATTTCACCCCATTTTTAATGACTGATAGGGGTATGGATTGAAAGGGCATGTCATACGCCTCATTTTAAAACAATTTTCAGACCGTTAAAAACTCCTAGAGACCCTTTTTGGGACCCTCGTATATTTCGAAATTTTACCAATCTTCTCCCATTGTGGGGCGTTCTTGAGGGTGGGCTGGGTATTTCACCCCCTTTTAATGATGATAGGGGTATGGATTGAAAGGGCATGTCATACTGGTCATTTAAAAAAATTTCCAGACCGTTAAAAATCTAGAGACCCTATTTGGGACCCTCGTATAGGACCATCTGACCAATCTTCTCCCATTGTACGATGTTCATGAGGGTGGGCTGGGTATTTCACCCCATATTTTATGACTGATAGGGGTAAAGATTGAAAGGGCATGTCATACCGGTCATTTTAAGACAATTTTCAGACCGTTAAAAACTCCTAGGGACCCTTTTTGGGACCCTCGTATATTACCAATTTGACAAATCTGCTCCCATTGTGCGACGTTCATGAAGGGGGGCGGGTATTTCGCCCCATTTTTAATGAATGATAGGGGTATGGATTGAAAGAGATGTCATACGTCATTTTAAAAAAAAATTTCCCGACCGTTAAAAACTCCTAGAGACCCTTTTGGGACCCTCGTATATTACGAAATTTACCAATCTTCTCCCGTTGTGGACGTTCTTTAGGGTGGGCTGGGTATTTCCCCCATTTTCAAAGACTGATAGGGGGATGGATTGAAAGGGCATGATACCGGTCATTTTAAAACAATTTCCATACCGTTAAAAAATCCTAGAGACCCTTTTGGGACCCTCTTTTTACGAATTTGACCAATCTTCTCTCATTGTGCGACGTTTTTGAGGGTGGGTGGGTATTTCACCCCATTTTTAATGACTGATAGGGGTATGAATTGAAAGGGCATGTCATACCGGTCATTTTAAGACAATTTTCCCAAACCCTTAAAAACTCCTAGAGACCCTTTTTTGGGGCCCCTATAGGACCCATCTGACCAATCTTCTCCCATTGTGCGATGTTCATGAGGGGGGGCTGGGTATTTCACCCCATTTTTATGACTAAAAGGGGATAGATTGAAAGGGCATGTCATACCGGTCATTTTAAGACAATTTCCAGACCGTTAAAAACTCCTAGAGACCCTTTTTGGGACCTCGTATATTACCAATTTTACAAATCTGCTCCCCTTGTGCGACGTTCATGGGGTGGGCTGGGTATTTCGCCCCATTTTTAATGAATTAGGGGTATGGATTGAAAGGGTATGTCATACGCCTCATTTTAAACAAATTTTTAGACCGTTAAAAACTCCTAGAGACCCTTTTTTGGGGCCCCCGTATATTACGAATTTGACCAATCTTCTCCCATTGTGCGACGTTCTTGAGGGTGGGGGGTATTTCACCCCATTTTTAATGACTGATAGGGTATGGATTGAAAGGGATTCATACCGGTCATTTTCAATTTCCAACCGTTAAAAAATCCTAGAGACCCTTTTTGGGCCCTCGTATATTACGAATTGGACCAATCTTCTCCCATTGTGCGACGTTCTTGAGGGTGGGCTGGGTATTTCACCCCATTTTTTAAAGACTGATAGGGGGATGGATTGAAAGGGCATGTCATACGCCTCATTTTTTAAAAAATTTTCAGACCCTTAAAAACTCCTAGAGACCCTTTTTGGGACCCCCGTTTTTTCGAATTTGACCAATCTTCTCCCATTGTGCGACGTTCTTTAGGGTGGGCTGGGTATTTCACCCCATTCTTAATGACTGATAGGGGGATGGATTGAAAAGGGGATGTCATATGGTCATTTTAAGACAATTTCCAGACCGTTAAAAACTCCCAGAGACCCTATTTGGGACCCTCGTATAGGACCCATCTGACCAAACTTCTCCCATTGTGCGATGTTCATGAGGGTGGGCTGGGTATTTCACCCCATATTTTATGACTGATAGGGGTATGGATTGAAAGGGCATGTCATACCGGTAATTTAAGACAATTTTCAGACCGTTAAAAACCCCAGGGGCCCTTTTTTGGGGCCCCCGTATATTACCAATTTTACAAATCTGCTCCCCTTGTGCGACGTTCATGAAAGGGGGGCTGGGTATTTCGCCCCATTTTTAATGAATGATAGGGGTATGGATTGAAAGAGTATGTCATACGCCTCATTTTAAAGAAATTTCCAGACCGTTAAAAACTCCTAGAGACCCTTTTTGGGACCCTCGTATATTACGAATTTGACCTATCTTCTCCCGTTGTGTGACGTTCTTGAGGGTGGGCTGGGTATTTCACCCCATATTTTATGACTGATAGGGGTATGGCTTGAAAGGGCATGTCATACCGGTCATTTTAAAACAATTTTCCCGACCGTTAAAAACTCCTAGAGACCCTTTTTGGGACCCTCGTATATTACCAATTTAACAAATCTGCTCCCATAGTGCGACGTTCATGAGGGTGGGCTGGGTATTTCGCCCCATTTTTAATGAATGATAGTGGAATGGATTAAAAGGGCATGTCATACGACTCATTTTAAAACAATTTTCAGACCGTTAAAAACTCCTAGAGACCTTTTTTGGGACGCTCGTATAGGACCCATCTGACCAATCTTCTCCCATTGTGCGATTTTCATGAGGGTGGGCTGGGTATTTCACCAGTGGCGGCTCGCCTAAGGAGGCAAGGGAGGCTGTGCCTCCCCAGACATTCAGAGGGAAGAAAAAATAACGTCGACAAGGTAGTAACGAGAGACAACATGTTAAAATTAGGCAATCACAATGTCCGTGACTCTAAAACTTGAGTCAATCTTCACTAGAAGAGAGCGCCAGAGAAGGAAGTTAAAAGCGGGCGGGCAACGAGATTTCAGAGTCACGAAACGACAGCAGTCAGCAGTGCCAGAGTCTGTGCCTCGTCGCGTCGCGTCGCCTCGTCGAGAGGCACAGACTCCGAGTCGGTCGAGCGGTCGAGTCACAGTCAAGTAGTGGTGTTCGTTCGGCCACCACCACCCACAAACCCAAACAAAGGGCTGTGCAGTGTGCACGCACTAACGAAGGTATCGGAGGCTGCTATCCCCCACGACTCCGGCAGCGTTGCCGAGCCAGTAGCTGGATAACCGTCATGCCCGTCGCCGGACCAGGCGCCCGTTTGTTTTTTTCCGCGCCTGTCTGTTGTTGTTCGCCCCCCCCTGCTGGTGGGGTTCCTCCCCCCCTGCTGGTGGGGTTCCTCCCCCCTCCCCCCCAACAGCCTCCCCAATGCCAAAGCCCACGAGCCGCCACTGTATTTCACCCCATATTTTATAACTGATAGGGGTATGGATTGAAAGGGCATGTCATACCGGTCATTTTAAGACAATTTCCAGACCGTTAAAAACTCCTAGAGACCCTTTTTGGGACCCTCGTATATTACCAATTTGACAAATCTGCTCCCATTGTGCGACGTTCATGAGGGTGGGCTGGGTATTTCGCCCCATTTTTAATGAATGATAGGGGTATGGATTGAAAGGGTATGTCATACGCCTCATTTTAAATTAATTTTTAGACCGTTAAAAACTCCTAGAGACCCCTTTTTTGGGGCCCTCGTATATTACGAATTTGACCAATCTTCTCCCATTGTGCGACGTTCTTGAGGGTGGGCTGGGTATTTCACCCCATTTTTAATGACTGATAGGGGTATGGATTGAAAGGGCATGTCATACCGGTCATTTTAAGACAATTTCCAGATCGTTAAAAACTCCTAGAGACCCTTTTTTGGGGCCCTCGTATAGGACCCATCTGACCTCTTCTCCCATTGTGCGATGTTCATGAGGGTGGGCTGGGTATTTCACCCCATATTTTATGACTGATAGGGGTATGGATTGAAAGGGCATGTCATACCCGGGAATTTTAAAACAATTTCCAGACCGTTAAAAACTCCTAGAGACCCTTTTTGGGACCCTCGTATATTACCAATTTGACAAATCTGCTCCCATTGTGCGACGTTCATGAGGGTTGGCTGGGTATTTCTCCCCATTTTTAATGAATGATAGGGGTATGGATTGAAAGGGCATGTCATACGCCTCATTTTAAAACAATTTCCAGACCGTTAAAAACTCCGAGACCCTTTTTGGGACCCTCGTATAGGACCCCTCATACCAATCTTCTCCCATAGTGCGACGTTAAGAGGCAAAAAAAATTTAAAGTTGAAAAGATTAATCTGCCAGCAGTGGTCGGTAGTTGCCTTGTCGTTTGGGGGGGGGGGGGGGGGGGGGTAAAGGAACAGTGAGGTGGCCCCCTTAAAATATATTACCATTTAATGAAGCACAAAAAAAAAAAAAAACCTTGCAATTAGTGCTTGGTGGAATCTTGGGGGGGGGGGGGGGGGATGAATAATGAGGTGGACCCCTTAAAAAATGCTACCATAATACAAATAGAAAAAAAAAAAAAAAAAAAAAAAAAAAAAAAAAAATTGTCTTCAATGCATGGTGGTTGCCTTGGGGGGGGGGGGGGGGGGGGGGGGGCATGAATAATGAGGTGGGCCCGTTAAAAATGCTACCATAATACAACTAGAAAAAAAAAAAAAAAAAAAAAAAATTTTCTTCAAAGCATGGTGGTTGCCTTTTGGGGGGGGGGGGGGGGGTGGCATGAATAATGGGTGGGCCCGTTAAAAATGCTACCATAATACAACTAGAAAAAAAAAAAAAAAAAAAAATTGTCTTCAAAGCATGGTGGTTGCCTTGGGGGGGGGGGGGGGGGGGGGGTTGATAATTGGTTAAAAGTGCTCGAGTTCCAGAGGGTCGTATTGCGACAGCGGAGCGGTTGACGGCAACGCCGCGCCACGGCCGCTAAGCTGAGGAGCATGCAATATGAACACGCTGTATCTCGTAACTACTACCCGTTCCGAAAAAAATAAACCTCGTCCCCAGTGTGGTCGCTGGGAAGTGGTCGCTGGTTTGGTCTCTAACTTCACGCTGGTATATCAATGGCACTTCGTAGTTCAGACTTCCGCTGCTAGGTGTCACGCCTGTTTATGTCCACCGTTGAGCAAGACAGCACACATCGCCGAAGTTTCTGTCATCTGTGTCATCCCAACTTTTTTCACGGCTCTCTGCGTATCGTAAAAACCAAAAGATTGTCAAAAGTAAATCTTTCGTAACACAGTGTCAGCGTCCATTAGTTGGTAATGTCGATGCGGTCTTATGACATTTGTTGGGACATTATTTTCTTGATTATACATGTAGATGTTGTCACAACAAAAGTCAAGATGTTTAGGTCAACTCCTTAGAAAATTTTGAAAGTTTTTCTAAATATTGTTCTATCGTAATGTGTTCGAGCACCTATGCCTTTACTTTTCGTTGAATGGATATTTTTGCCTTCTCTCTCATCCCGCACAACTCTTTGCATAACCTCAAATGCTGGGTTTGCTATGTTTGGGTGAGTACTTTTGTAGTTAGAAATTAAATTAAATTTCAACAATACCACGAAGTTTCACCGCATTTGGATCCAATTTGGTCAGGAATTTTTCTAAAGTGATATGCTCATTGAAGAACATTTACTGCCCCGCTTTCTTTCCTTGCTCACAGGGACATCTCAAGTACGTCAACAACGCACTTCAAAAGAGTTGCGTCGAACGTTCGTCATTTTAAAATTAGTCTGCAATATTTACTCAGTTTACTTGATAGCAACCTCTGCCCATTGGAATCAAACAACCACAACAATGACTGTAACATACAAGAGCCAATCTTACAACTATCAAATGCCTACTAAACTGAAATAAGCTTTACCTAAGTATCGTGTTTTGATATGGAAGAGTATTGTAGTCCAAGCAATGCATCAAGGCTGGTAGATTTTACAACTATGTCCTCTACTACCTGTATAAGTACCTTATCAACTGTGACAACTTTGTTATGTTAAGGGCAATCTGTGACAAATGAGCAGGTACTTGAAGCAGATGAGAGAGATTGGGTGTCTTATTCAGCCAATGTTAGAATGTCTATTAGCTCTGCTGAATTTCACATTTGTTTCTTCTGTGTAGTTTTTATGAACTGAGCTTCTAATAGACCTATGACTTATACTTTCTATAGAACTTTTTTACACAGTTATTTATTAATTCACTCACTCACTCAATATTTAACACTGTTTCTATTTTTTTCCAGAAACTAAAATACTGACAATGCGCACTTCCTTATTTTTAATCTTTATCCTCACCATCATAGTTCTGGTCTCAGCTACTCAAAATGAAAACGAGGACAGTAAAAGTAAGAACCCAGATCAAATTGATCTAGACAGGCGAAAATCTGATACCGAGTATGCTGATATCCAAAAACGCTTCCGTGAGGCTCTGGAGCTGACTGAGCAAGCAGAAATGGACGGTGTGAGGCAGAGTGTGGATATCGCCTTAAATCTGTATAAATTTATCAAAGAAAATTCAGGGAAACTGTCACCACAGTCCGATGAGAAGAGCAAAATAGTTCTATCATCGTCAGAAGAAGAAAGACCAGATTACTCAAAATTTAACCATGAGAGCGATCTAGGTGTCAAAACTGATGATGATGATTTTGCCCAAGTTCAAACGGAATCAAACAAAGAAGATAGAATCGATCGTAAAATTATGGATGATGAATCAATTAATCAGCGATATAATCAGTTACTCCAAGGTCAAGCTGTCGCTAGAGAGCTGCTGGAAATGCTGAAGGAACAAAGGAAAAACCCAGATTCACATAGGTTAAATAGATTTATGAAAAACCTAGACCCCTTTAAAGTTGATTTACGAAAACCGATGCCCAAGATGGAGCCTGACCAGCTTAACGAAATCCTGAAATCTTTGACCAAAGACGGGAGAGGAGACAAATCTAAAGCAAACCACGAAAGTAGGTCGGATACAAGCAATCAAGACAGCGAAACCCAAGACAAAAAAAGGAAACCTCTGTTAGATATGGTGGATGTTCCTTTCGAAGATTATATGGCTGATGCGGGCAGCGAACCTCGGCTCGACAAGCTGCTAAAGAAGGCCTTTCAGAATTACCAGGAAATGGAGAATACAAAGGCTAAGCTACTACAAGATTTAGAAGGAGGGTCTTCGACTGCTAATATTAAGAAACCAAACGAAGAACTAAATAGTGTTGATTTCGATCATCTGCTAGCTAAAGAAGAAGAATTGCTTAGAGGAGATTTGTCCGAGGAGGAAAAATTAGGTAAGCCACATTACTTGATCTGCAAGTGTATCCTCAAGATCACTTATTATTTGCTTAAGTTTCTACTCAACTGAGGTTGTTCCTCTAAATCATTTTAATTTTATTTTACTTTTGTCAGAATTATGCATTCGAGTCCAAGTCAGTTATTCATATATTATAGAGTCTACTTAACCCCATGAGACCCTATGTACCCTTCTGAATAACAAGGAATCTGTTGGTATAAGTTAAATAAGTAAAAAAAGAAGTTACACACATAATTTTTTGCAAAAAAACTGTATTCGGATCAGCTATGATGACAAAAATTTGTTTCAGAGCTAAAACTATATTCAGATCTTAAAAGGTTGAGAGAAAGGAGTTTTGCAGGGATACTTTTCTTCAGCTTTTAGTAGTAGAAATACAAATTTAAACAAAAAATCGCTAATTTTTTTTTTAAAAAAAGTTGCTGCAATTTATTTTATTTTATTGTTTTTAGTAAAAATTACGATGCAGGCATGAAATGAAGCATGATTAAAATGAACTAAATTCATTTGGATGGTTTCATGACTGTGCATTGGTTTATTTGTTCTTGCAGAAACCATCCATATTTGCAATTCTACAATTTTTTCTTAAAAAATAGAACTTTCGTCCTGCCAATGTTTAGTGGAAAACGATAGTAAGACTAGGTGCATTTGAATTGTTTAAAAAAATGAACAAGCTGCTTACAGGTGAAAACATTGCAATTGATCCAGCCATTTTTGATTCTTCATGCCTCAAATACCTCTCAGAATCAACATGTTTCAGTAAAATTCAAGCTTTACTTCTCACTTTTCAACCAAGTGAATTTTAGGCTCAGTGCTCTTAAGCAATGCCCCAATGTCTTGACTGTAGTAAAAATAAAGACTGACACCTGACTTTGTTCACGGGCTGCTTTTGGGGATCAAAAATGGGGGGGGGGGGCTTGAAACTAATGGCCCTTTTTTTCTTCTTTATTTTTAGGGTCATCAGTCATGAATCAGAAGTGTGGTAGTATGTACATTAATTGCTCGCTTGCTTTTCACTAATTAAACCAAAAAATGTTAAGCCTCTACCTCGGACTGTTCAGGAGGGGTCAGCCCATCCCCCTCCTCAAAAGCCGTCTTTCGCTTTGTTTTTTTTACTTGCAAATGAGTTATATTGCAGAAAATTTAAATCTTCAATATCACTGCTGTGCCAAATATTTAGCTCTGTTCTGCGTCTGGAAGTTTATTTTTCCTTTTGGTCTCAGGTCAAGAAAATTATGAAAAAGCAAAATCTTTACTATCGGAGAGGAAACCTGACTATGCAGCCGCTTTCAACTTATTGGAAGTTGCAAGCACTTTAGGCAATGTCAACGCAAAGCTGCATATTGCATGGTGTAAATTATTTGGCACCCATTTGCAGCAGAACATTCCGGACGCTGTTGCAAGCTTCACAGAATTGGCGGATCAAAATGTTCCTGATGCTCAATTAGTAAGTTAACTTTTTGTTGCATAAATTGTTTTTCCACAGACTGTCTTCATTATTCTCAAAGTTAAATGTCTCTGAGTTTCAGTTCCTTCTGATGATAATATTCATCAAGATATCCGCCTTTTCAGGATGAATTTATTATTTATTAACTTAGTTTCAATTTATGCTCAACAATTCACAAGCAAACATTTTTCCAAAAAAATTAAAGATACAACAATTGAGTCATTTTTTGGAGAAACCACGCTTATGGGTATACATATGTGGTTTTACCGGTGAACCCAGATTGTGAATCCTCAAGCTCTAAGCTTCTCAGACATGCATAGTATGTAAGGGTTTTTGGGTAAAATGAGCCATTCATGATTTTTTTTTATCACCTATAATGGTGTGCTGAACAATTAATTTGGCAAGAAAGCATGAATTCTCGAAAGTAGGAGCTGCCACTAACACAATATTATAACAACAAACTTGATCTCTGAAGAAACCACGTATAAGTTTTAACTTATTGAGTTATTATTATTCTCCTGTGCTGTTCTCAATGGAGACTATTTTTACCCATTTGTATGATAATTTACAAGAGTATGCCCTTTTTAAATGACATTTAGTTTACAAATCGGAAAATCAGAATTAAAAAATTAAAAATACACGCAATCAAACTTTAAAATGCGTTTTTCTCAAAATAGGGGTTTTTGTTATACATGGTTTTTCCAAAGAATGATTTGATTAGCTTTGATCTACAAGTATAACAAATGATGTATTTAGTGGCTGGAATTTACTATTATTTCCCCTGCATTACTACTGCTACAATTGGTATGCCATGAGTTAGATACTTTACGAAACATACTTCAAATTTTTAGGCGAGACTCCAACAAATAAAATGATTGTCAATTTCCATGGAAATCAACTCCTCAACTTTCTAGACAAAAAGATCAGTTTATATTAAACATTAAACAATATATCTATTGACTTGTGTTCCCTTAGGCAATAGGATTTTTGCATTCATCAGGAATTGGCGTGAAAGCTGATCAAGGAAAAGCATTAGTTTACTATACCTTTGCAGCAATCAGTGGGAGCACATGGGCACGAATGGCTCTCGGATATCGATTTTTTTCTGGCGCCACGGTCCAGAATAGTTGTGAAAAAGCTTTAGATTTCTACCGTCTTGTTGCTAATGAAGGTAGTTATCTCTCTTCTTTTCTTTTCATGAGAAGTTTCTTTCTAGTTTCATAAATTTGTACAGAAACTGGAGATCAACAAGGATTAGCGGATAACAGCGGAAGTCCACTTTGACAACTTTACGTGAGGCGTTAAAATGACATTCCTCTCTCTTTTTGCCCTTCTCTCTCTCTTTGGCCATTTGAATGCATGTGTTAGAAAAGGATAGAAGAGGGGTTGAATATCACGTGACTGCCTCTAATCTGTCCTTTTCTAACACAGGCGTTTTAATGGGAGCAGAGAGACAGGGATAGATTCCTGGATGTGCCTGTCGAAAGATTAAATAATGCCAGTCGACTCCTTAAATTTTGGCAAGGTAGGCCATCTGCAATACTGCAATTCACTGTGTTAAGTATTGCAGGTTGCCTACCTAAACCAAAATCTAAGGAGTCAACTGAAATTATTTAATTCGTTGACTGCATCTGAATGGGCAACTGGAAAAAGGACACAAGCGTATTTTTTTCGATTTTGAGTCTACACTCTTTTCACCACTTTGTTTTAGGCACAGAAATTGAGTTATCTCAAAAATTCTCTTTAGGCATTTTTTCTGATCCTATTAATGAGCACTGAAATCAATTTTTTCGCATTTAAATAATGCTCCCTGTAAAGGTAGCTTAGTTGTTTGTCTCTCTCGATTTGCATATTTCCTCAGAACATTTTGATATCTAGCATAATACGATATCTAGCATAATACAAATAGAATAATTCAAAAAGTAAGCCAACTCAGTCTTACCTAAAGTGGGCTTTAGCCTCCTCATCCCAAACTACGTTTGTACCTGGTAACCTCCAAAAATGCCATACAGTTTCAGCTTTCAATGTGCAGAACTATTTTTTTTTTTTTTTTTTTTTTTTTTTTTTTTTTTTTTTTTTTTTAGAAAAATTGAAAAATTAGGACTAAACATCATGAAACTTGTTTATTATTTTCTATTATTGCATGGCAGGGGGAAGGATGCAATTTGGCAAAGTTTCACCTTATCTATTCAAACACATGAAAAAGATGGAACTACTAGCTGGGTAGCAAACATCTTCGAATACAACCTTTTACTTGGGTTTAAATGGACAGAATGTAATGTTAACCATTGCCAAATTGCACGATTTCCCATTAGAGGTTGTGAAAATGATAATGAGCCAATATAACATCATTTTACTGCCCTGTATAAGAGGAAGCTGAAGCATGTCATAAGAAGTAGCTGCAAGAAAATCATCGATCTCGCGATAGTACGATCGGACTCTAGGTAAAATTGTGGACACGGCCTGAAAGAAAATTAGTTTTTTTTTTTTTTTTCTTCATCCTTTGGCCAACCAAATAATGTTAATTGGGTTAATCCAACGCGCTAATCCAAGCTGAATTTCAAATAAGTGTGCTATTCCAAGCTAAATTTTGAGCAAGCGCGCTGTTTTGAGCCAAAATTTTTGCTAGCGCTTAAATATAAGCAAAAACAATAGTCATCAAAAAGTGTGGACACCGTCCTGTGTGCGTGTGAAAATTGTGGAGGCAAAGAAGATTCTGCACCCATGCTACAAAGATTATACATTTGTAGTCAATTAGCTGCTCAAAACTAATATCTGACCTCAACATCGATCATGGACCTGAGAGCTTGGTGGTTAGATTCACATTTTTGATGATAAGTGATGTGCTTGTCAACGTTCTGTATCACAAAACATGTTTTGATAGGCTGAGATCTCTCCAAAACTTGTTTCACTCTTTTATGTAACTCTTGTTTCTAATTGATTGCTCTAGTGGCAAAAGATGTTTCTTTGTCTGGTGGTCCGATGGTACAACGCATTCGGCTTTTAGAAGAAGCTGAAAATAGTGGTTACAATACTGGAATTATCGAAAATGATTTGGTTGAGTATTATCAGTTGCTCGCTGAGAAAGGAGATGTTAAAGCACAGGTAAGAATTATTCCGTACATACTTTCACTTCTACGAAGTTCTACTTTAACCCTTTCCCTACCAAGTTACTGATACAAATGAATGCTTGACTGCTTAAAGCAGTGCTGCCGCTTTGGTTGGGACGAAAAGTCTGCAAAAAGTCCGCTAAATTTTCCAAATGTCCAAAAGAAAATCCGCATCGATTTTTCCCAAAAAGTCTGCTAAATTTTACGCGAAAAAGGAAAAGTCCGCAAGTTTTGAAGAACTTTTCTGGTGTTTCGCGTTTTTTGATCTGCTGCTTTAAGTTTTTTGCTCTATCATTAGGAGCAACTTCCCAAAAATTATGGAGTAAAACATTGGCATGAAACCATCAAAAAATTCGGATATTTCGAGAAAATTGTAGAAAAATCCGCAAAATGTCTAAAAAACCTCCGGAAATCGCAATAACGGCATTCACGTACGTCGGCAACCAAGCTCTAAAACCTTCAAAAAGTCCGATTGCAGAAAAAAGTCCACAAAACGGCAGCACTGGCTTAATGTGAGTGGGTAGCTATTTATTCCTACACCATGGTGTTAATTTTGCCTATCCATCCAGTTGAAGGCACTCGAAGACACTTTATTTTGGAAACGATGACAGTTCATAGTTGTTTTTCTTGTCAGTGAGAAATTGAAATTTTGTGAGACGGATCCAGTTAAGAGTGCGAATATACTCGGATGTAGTCTTGAAAGGGTTAATTATCTTCCTCATCAAATATCAAAGGGTCAAAAAGATTGTCTTTTTGAAAAGAGTAGATTAAGCAATGATCAACAAGATAAAATCAGTGTTTTGAAATTTCTCTCTGCCGCAGAGGAAGGAGAAGTTGAAAGATCAAGCTGTTTGAAACTATTGTTGCAGCATGCTAGAAAGAAAGGCTTATTCTCAACCACTATCCACTACCTCTCATCTCATAGCAATTTTAGCGTGTTCCCTGTTAATAGTGTTACTTAATAACTTCATCCCTTAACTGTTTCAATTCTGAGGAGACAAGCTTTAAAAAACAGATGGTAAGGGCCAGTCATCATTTCTTGGAGCTTTTGCTAAAAACTCGATTTGGCTCTACTCGAGGGCAAAATTCAATACTCGCCCAGCACTAGTATTAATAAAAACTTTCTCTTTCAACTTCCCTATAAAATTACCAAACCAAAGCTAATTGCACAAGCATTTACATAATAAATAAAATTTAAAATGCCAAGTCAATTTGTCTTTTACCAACAAGATACATATTATTGACTAAATTTTAGGGAAGTTAAGATAATTTTTTGCTAGCTTTAGTCATTATCAACTAACATTGTAACATATTCATGAAAATTGATGTGGAGTAATGAGTGAAAAATATTTATGTAGAAAAAAAAAAAATGACTTTTCCAGGTTGGGCTGGGTCAGTTGCATTATCAAGGTGGCCGAGGAGTTCCTCTCGATGTTCAGAAAGCGCTTCAATATTTTATTCCTGCGGCAGATGCTGGAAACCCAATTGCAATGGCTTTTCTGGGCAAGGTATGTAAAGTAACATTCAATTTGTAAAAAAAAAATCCGTTTCTGTCAACGATTTAAAACTATATTTTGGGTCTTTATATTACACTTATCCCTGAAAAGATGGTGACGAAAAATGTTATATGTTCCTTCGCTATTAAATTTTGCCTCTTTTTCTTAAACACAATAATTTTGCTGTGATAAGGAACCCAATGGTCTTTAGCGGAAGAACTACTTTACAAAAAATGACACAAAAAACATACATGATGACTTTAAAAAAGGATCCATCTAGAATTTCTCCAATTAAAAAAAAAATACAGTTTTTGTAGCAAACAAGAGTGAATAATCTACGACTGATTTTTTACTTTAAATTAGCGACCATCAGGCACTTTTAGGCCTTTAATAAAGATCTTTAGGCTATCCGGTTAAAAAAGTATGAGTTTTTAAAAATGGGACTGACTCTTTGGGTGGGTCCTTTTTTTATAGTCACCCTGTATAAATAGCGCAAACAGTAAACAAAAGCGGAATGCAAGAATTTGGATTTAACCTGTATTTTGTTTATTTTTTTTTTTAAATCAAAACAGGGCGGGTTGTAAGTGCGGCATGTAGTCATAGTGGAGTGCGGTAGTTTTCTCTTTTATTCATTGTGTGCATCGGGGAGGGAGGGATAGAAGGTGAAGTGAAAACCTTATCTTTTGTCCTTTTTTCCCTGCGGCAGGTTGTGGAGATGGAGGATGCCACCACACACCACTGTGTAGTTAGAGCACCTGTTTCGTGTTAGTAGTCGTAGTTGTTGGTATATTAGTTGGTGTTGGGTAATGATAAGAAATTGGTGGTGGCTTGCGAGGGAAGGTATAAGCAGGTAATTGCTCATGATGCTGTCACTGATGGGGACCTTCTCGTGTGTCTCATCGCCGGAGGCCGGTCCCGCCTGAGTATTGGGTCTTTATGAGAGATGAAAGTAGACCCTTTAGCCAAAACCCATTCGCGTCTTTAGGTTTTTCGGGTATTCGGTCATCGGTTTTTTGGTTTTTCGGTTTTTAATTTCTTGGTTTCTCCACGTTTCTTCAAGAGAAGAGTAAGTTTCTTTTCTCTTCCGTACTAATAGAGGACCTGAAGTGTAAACATATGAAGAGGAGAATGTTGTGATCTTGGCTTGATGAGCTCATAAGAGGATAGGCATTCAAGTGTATTCAGATTTTAGGGTGAGTGAAACACTCCAAATTGCTCTTGAGGGTAGAGGTCATTAATGTAGCTTCAGTGGAAATGAGAGGAAAAGGAATAAAATGTAGCTAAATTGTCTGGTATGGGTCTACCTACATCTCCCTGAAGGCAAGCAGTCTCTTGACCCCCTCTCCCCCCAACATAACAGCAGTGAGGAATACCAAGGAAATATTGATGTGTGGGACCAGGGATGTTATAAAAGTGCCCTGGCATGTTGTTTCGTGTATCAGTTATGTCCCTTTCCCTCCCGTCTCCCGGCTAGGAAACATGCGTTCTTCAACGTCCATAGGGCCAGGGGTAAGGGTAATAAAACCTGTCACACTCGTCACTCGCGGGTCGTTTTTTGCCTCGGTTTCTGGGTCTTCTGTGAAAACGAGAAGGGAGCGGTCTCTTCGGAAGAAGGGGCGTCTCGACACTCCTCAAGGTCGTATCGTGCGTACTTCACTCCCCCGCCCCCACCCTTCGCGTCTCCTGGTGAACGGTTGTTGGTAATGCCTCGCCGCTAGCAAGATGCTCGGAGTATCACGCCGCATCTCGCCGCCCGAGATGTGCAATAAAAACTGTCAAACTTGTCATTAGCGCTTGGCTTGTTGATCTAATTTCTAGCAGGATAGACGATCGTGTTATCGGACCCTACAACTTCCCGCAATCCCGACGCAGTCTACAATGTTTTACCACTTCTTCATTTCAGCGTTTCTGTTTTAACGGCGTCTTACGAACTATACCGCCGCGTCATAAGTCATAACCATCATCAAATGTGAGGGTGACTTCACGGGGCTTCGATGAGCGTGAGAATAAAGACAGTGTTGTCATATTGTGGTAAAGGAGCCGTTACTACTACCACTATATTTCAATATTGTTTAAATGATTAAATGAGAGAGTGAATTATCTCCTGTAAAACATAGAGAAAAAAGTTGAACAGTTCTAATAAAGTGAGTTGAAGAAGAAGAATGAAGACAAGAATTGCACAGCTGAAAAGAGAGTTGAGAGAGGAGAGGAGATGGAGAGGAAAAGATCCTTCCGCAGTTTTTGCGGTTATACTTAGCAGAGTTGCCAGAGTTATACTCCTTTATAAAAATAAAAAAAATAAAAAAAAAAAAAATAAAAAAAAAATTACACAAGAAATGAAGCAAAATAGAGATAAATAGAGAGTTGAGGAATATTTGAGAGAAAAAAAAAAAGACAAAAACAAAAAAAAAAAACAATTAAATATATTTAGAGCACTTTACCTCCTTGAGTGCTCTAGGTATTTCCTTCCCAAACTTGAGAGTCCCTGGCAGGTCGCCGTTACTCTCCTCTTTCCTATCCTTTGTTTTGAGAATACTTTGATTGTCTTTCCTACCCCTTCTTTTTTTATGCAGTCCAGTCGTTCGCTGTGAAATATCAGCATAACGAGCCACGTGTTTGGGCGGCTGGACTTTACTACTACTACTACTTTTTTTTTTAAATCAAAACACTGAACAAACTGCACCCAACGGAGAGTAACCGGTTCAATCCTGTTCTGTGCATGAAAAAATTAACCTTATTTCTATAAGAATGGTTGACTTTTCCTTTCACGGACGTCTTCATCCCACCTTCAAAGATTTTTCATATGCTGTTTTAGATGCATGGTTAAGGTGCAATGCAAAAATGCAGTGAGTTTATTAACCTGTAACCGTACTGATTGAATTATTGGGTACTTGTTCTAATTCTACTATAATACCTTTCATGTATCAATCTTTTTGTACAAAAATCGACTTGAATTTTAGCCTTGTCTTGAGGCTCCATGTACCAAATTTATAAATTAAAAAATAAAATAAATAAAAAAAAAAGGTAAAGAGTATGTATGCAAATAAATAAAGACAGTTATCGATTAATTTTATTAAAAAAAAATTCTTTTTTTAATTTATTATTTAATCAGATCTACTTGGAAGGTTATGGAAGTGCCATTAAGCAAGACAATCAGACTGCTTATAAATACTTCAAAAAAGCTGCCGATTTGAATAATCCAGTTGGACAAGCTGGCCTAGGTCTAATGTATCTTGAAGGTCGAGGCGTGGAAAAAGATTACGGGAAAGCTCACAGATACTTCTCACAAGCTGCGGATCAAGGATGGGTTGATGGACAGCTACAACTTGGCGTCATGTATTTTAGTAAGTATGGAGATCTTACTGGTATTAGTGAGAAGAGGCTCATTTCTTTACTCAAAGATTCTGATAAGAATTGAGGATTTTAAAGTGGCTTAAAATACTTGTCTATCCTTAAGGCACAAGCAGAGCCATTAGTCCTGTGTCGACGATTCGACGCAACCCGCACTACACCTAGCCCGAACCTCGCACGGCCTTGAGAGAACAAAAGAAAATAAAGACAAGAGAGCATTATTTGTACTGTGTAATGCGAGTTGCATCCTAACGCAACTCGCATAATCGACGCAGGACATATGGCTCTGCTTGTACATGCCCATGCAAATTGATACAACCATTTCCGGACGACTTCCAGAAATTTTCCAGAAGAAGGACCCATAGTCAATGGCTTTTTTCTATAGATACCATAGGTATGGGCTATTCTTCCGGAAAGAAGATTAAAGTACTCGCTGTCTTAATCATTCTTTGTTCTGCTATCTAAATTCTTTCATTAAATTTTGCTCCACGTGCTCTCAATCTGACTTCACTTATTACAGTCAGTCCAGTGGTTTAGTGATGTCAATACAAAACCGGTTTATTTTAAGCTAAGACTACAACTTCGTTTTATCTCTTTGATTTCAGATGGTCTCGGCACTCGTCGTGATTATAAATTAGCCAACAAATATTTCAGCCATGCATCACAGTCTGGCCATGTGTTGGCTTTCTATAACTTAGCTCAAATGCACGCAACTGGCACTGGAGTGATGCGATCTTGTTCAACAGCTGTAGAGGTGTGTATGCCGAAAGAAAAAGTTATCAAATTCAAATATTTACAATTGACATTGAATTTCACTAATGAGATCGATTTTCGTTTTATTGGTAGAAAATTTTCTTTACAGTTTTATGTCTTGAATTTTGTATTGACTGAAAAATTTTAATTTCTATTTTCAGCTTTACAAAAATGTGGCTGAAAGGGGAAAGTGGGGTGAAAAACTAATGATTGCTCATACACTATATCGAGAGGGCTACATCAATGAAGCATATGTTATCTACGCATTTATGGCGGAACTTGGCTACGAAGTTGCGCAAAGCAATGCTGCATTTTTACTAGACAAACGTAAGTTCTAGTTGAATCATTCAGGAGAGCACTAGTGAAACCAGAAAAATTAGCAAGTTTTGACCTTTTCCAAACTTTGTAACTACAATTGTGGACTTTTTTATCCTTATATTGTTTCTTTTCCATCATTACTGCAGCGCTAACAAAATTTGTTGTAAAGTGAATGGAAGTCCAGTGCTTGCACGATTCTTCTCTTCCTTTAAAAAAAGGGGGAGGGAAAAAAAAAGGGGGGGGAGAAAATTGTATGACATTAAGATGATATCAAGAAATTCCAAAATTACCACGGATGTATTTATTTGCCAAACACCCTACCATGTAACTTTTAGAAATGGAACCAATTTTTTAAAAAAGAAAGAAACGTTCATACAAACCTATGATGACTTTTACAAAGTTTTTGCTCAATAAGTGGTGAAGCATAAGCTAGCTTCTGTGTTTGATCAAAATTTTTAATCGTTTTGACTGTCCAACTATAACGAAATGTTTCAATGGTGTCTAAGTTTTGATCAATCAGTTGTTCAAAACCTCAGACAAATTTTGATCGATTAAAAAATATTGAATTTTTTATTGTATTTTTGACGGTAGAATCAATATTTGAGAATAAAAAAAATATAGCTGTAATTAATTTTTTTTCTCAATTTTCTCCCGAAAAAGAGTTGTGCATTTATGGTTCTTTTCTGTGTGCAAAAAACTACAACATTGAAAATGTGAATTATTGTGTTATTCTTATTACTAATTACTTTCTGTTTGATTTTTTTAGAAGAAGTAACACTTTGGGAAGATGAAAAGAACATCTACGTTAGAGCGCTCATGTATTGGGGAAGAGCTGCCGGGCAGGGATATTCTGCTGCTCTAGTAAAATTAGGAGACTACTACTATTACGGTCTAGGCACATCGGTCGACTACGAAGTGGCTGCAATGCACTACAGACTGGCCTCGGACCAGCAGCACAATGCGCAAGCCATGTTTAATTTAGGATATATGCATGAGCAAGGTCTAGGAATGACAAAGGTAAACCAAATGCTAATTTTGAAACTGTTTTTGATTTACCTAGCTATTTTCCTCTCTTCTAGTGGCCTCTGTTTGAACTGAGCGTTTGCTCGAATTCGTAAAAAAATTGTCACCTTAGCGAAGTTGGGGGCAAAATGAGTATTAGAAGACTTCTGGAGGCGGAGCTCAACCTGAGATCTTTGTTATTTTCTAACGCTATTTCTTATATTGCGTGATGGAATTGAATAAAAATTAATCTGAAAGCTGTGGCTTTTTCATAAGGAATGCTTTAAATTCATAACGTCAAAGCAAGTTTTGTTTTGATTCGAAGGAATGAAAATTGAAAATTTGCCAAAGATTATAGGTTGTACTCTGCTTCCACATTTGAAAGGAGCACTAGAGTGCTTGCAATACTTATCGTAATGAATTAGATTCATTACGATAAGTATTGCATAATAATGATTATAATTATTGATAATAATAATTATGATAATAATAATTATTGCATAATAATTCCGTAATGAATTAGATTCATTACCTTGCCATTTTAATTTTTTATTTTTAAATTATTGTTGTTTTTTTTTTTTATTTTCTTTAATTTTTTTTTATTTTTTATGATGAATTAGCATAGCTCTTGGTTCAACATAATATCATCAGTGGCGTAACGTGCAATTTGGCAACGTTGCATTGTGTCCATTTAAACCCGTGTATAAGGTCGAATGCGAAGGTGTTCACCGAACACCCAATCATTCGACCTTTTTCATGGGCTTAAATGGACGAACGGCAAAGGGTCAAAGATTGCGGGTGGCCTACCTAAGCCAAAATCTAAGGAGTTGCCTGACAAAAATATCTAAAAAATGATCACTTGTAAGTTGTAACCTCTTAAAACTCTTCTTTGTCATCTAAAGACCTCACAGGCAGCTGAAAAGTTTTATGGTTTTAGTTCTTAGCTTTATATTTAAGATCATGTCTTTCTTTGATTTTTAGGATATCTATCTAGCTAAACGTTGTTATGATACAGCAGCTGAGACAAGTACAGATGCGAAAATCCCTGTCGCCTTAGCACTAGCAAAGCTGTCAATACTTTTTAGTCTGAAATATTTTGAAGATGTGAGTCAATTTTTCTTACCTTTTTTCCCTATCACTAGATTTTAGTAATTCAAGTTTATGGAGGGTGAAATTCCTGTCAATTTCGCTCTCTTTGTTTCACTCATGAAGGAAATTTTCCTCTCAGTTCCTACGATATTATCTGTCTTGATGTCATTCCTGAAGAACATCATTGTTAATTGTATTTTCTTCCATAGTAATTACATAAGAACTATACCGCAAAGGAAAAATGCTGTCAAAGCCAAAAATGAAAAAATTTAGTCAGACACGAAAACTTACTATTTTCGGCATGCACTTTCACGCGCTAAAATCGGAATTCACTTCTCTTCATCAGTTTCTGAGATGTAAGGGATGAGCGTGCTGTAAGTGTACCAAAATCAGTGCCTTTATTCTGGAGAAACGCCGTAAGAGCTAGGTACACAGGCAGAATGCTGGATATATCCAGCCAAGCCGAGCAACGGTTCTACCTTTGTATCAGGCGCTTCCTCGGTGAACCCTCGCATAACAATGCATGCTCCGCCAGACAGGGAAAAGCCATATGTGCAACCTTTTTTTGATCTTTTGTTATTTGGAGCAAAAATACTTGACTTGGCACCATAAATCAATTGGAGGGTAATACATACAATAGATTTTTGCACTAAAACGTGCCAAAATGGAAACCGGTTGGGAAGGCCATACGTTCAACTTTGAACATGTTTTACTCAATTCCATGTGCAGTGGGATACAGCGTTCTTCCTTAGCGCGGCAGTATAGCTTGGTAATTTCTTGCAGGTGTGAGTTGAAGCAAAATTTGTTAAACAATTGTTTGACATTCAAATCCTGCTAGGACTATCAGTATCAGTCATGGTCCTTTGGCTTTAATATGCAAAGTGAAATAGCACAAAATCCTCATTCGGACATACCAGCGAAATCATGCTCACTGCACAAAATAACAGCAAAAATCCATAGAAATCTGTACAAATTCAATTCAAATTCAATTCATTAATATTGCTGTGAAACCGTCCGTTCGGCAAAATTTGGCAAAGTAGCAAGTCAAAACGGCTTCTTCTCCCTGAAAAATGCACCTTCGTCATCTTTTACAGATGCATCGTTAAAAGTTCAAATTTCATTCAGTCAAAGTGCAAATTCATATGGAATGTGCTTTAAAATTAGTAAAGATCCAAACATTGCCGCGAAAAAAATAGTAAGCTAATGTTAACTTCGAAAAATGCAAAAAGGGCATCAAAAAGTAACCTCAAAATCATTTTGGAAAAAATAATGTCAACATTTTCCAAGCTCTGCCAGTAAAATCGGTATAAATTTTGCTGCATTGATTAAATCTCAGCTACAAATATGTGATTATGGGACCTCATTAATCCTGTCAATTTTTATTTTTCAGTTCAAATGGCTCAACTGGGTGTTTGTTTTTGACTTACATAATGTGTTTGGACCTTACTGGGACATTTATCTGGGCACATTCTTAATAGGTTTATTAGGTATCATTTTCTATTACAGGCGTTTTCTACCTCACTAAAAGGTTAGTTTCAATTTTCTTTGATTCAGAATTTTTGCTTTTAAACTTTGAGTGTCTTTTGTGTTTTTCCAAAGTTTTCCCCACTCTCAGGGCTTGAGATTTTGAAATAATTAGTGATTTTCAAAGCTGATATCATGATCGATTGCCGATGGAGCATTAAGAACTATGCAAAACCAAGCCAAATCTGTTTTCTGAAGGTTTTCCTTCCAATTTTGAGCACTAATTTAGTACAAGTATACCCACTGTATCCAAAGTTTTAGCCCCTAAAAAATTTCCTGAGCCACTGTGCAGTTATATCATGGCTTTAAAAACAGAACACAAAAAAATCTCATAAAAATTGATTACTTGACAACAGAAAGCGTTATCAACTTGCTGTTTGCAGCAAAATTTTTGTATTATTAAGTTCTTCAGATAGCTTTGTAAAAATACGATAAACAATGTATTTTTTTCCAGGGGACTGGCAATAATCAAAGTTATTTCTAGTATAGTGCAATTTCAATAAATATTCAAAAATTTGCTTAGTACAATATGTACTTATACTTACATTATTTTTCTAGTTTTTTGTGTGTTTTTGTTTTCTGTTTCACCTCAATTTTAATGCATTGATTTCACTTGTTTGTTTCACTTTTCCTTTTCACTTTTTCACTTTTTCCACTTTCACTTTGTTTCACTTGTTTTTGTTGGCAATAATCAAAGTTATTTCTAGTATAGTGCAATTTCAATAAATATTCAAAAATTTGCTTAGTACAATATGTACTTATACTTACATGATTTTTCTAGTTTTTTGTGTGTTTTTGTTTTCTGTTTCACCTCAATTTTAATGCATTGATTTCACTTGTTTGTTTCAGTCAAGTTCAACTGTTATACTATGAGAAAAGCTTATTCTTCTGGTGTGAAAAGAAGTTCTCCTCTGTCTTTCTCTCTCCTTGATATCTCTCTTGTTTTCTGTGATCAGTTTCATTTTTATGTTCATGTAAATAGACATTAAATGATGTTGTTTTCTTTTTATGTTTGAAATTTTATTGTCTCATACTGTAAAAAAATTAATAAATAAATAAAAATTGTCATAGTTAGGTTTGTAAATATAGATATGTTTTTTATCATATTTATTGTAAGTACTTTTCATTTCTCAAATCACACAACTGACATAACCCGGTTTAAAAAAAGTAGCTGAAACATCATGACATCATGAGAAATCAGTGTACATAATTCCTATTGTTCCGCATGAATTCTGAGCGTGGTCATTTACGTATGTAATGCTTACAAAGAGGGCCCAATTTTTCTACTGATAAAAAAAAAAATCCCCTGAACCGGATTGCAAACTCACATACATATTTTCAAAGCTATGGAGGTTCTCTGTAATAAATTTACCAGACAGGAATTTTACATTTATTGTTTTGATAGAGTGTTGATTAGTTGATAAAGAGTAGTTTTTTTAAAAGTGAGCTTATATGTATTCTACTTCTTAAGTGATATCAACAAATTTTGTTGAGCCTTTTCCCAAAAATACTTCACAAACAAGCTGTGAACAATTTAAACAATTACCAAACTCACCATATGCACCGGGAAAGTCATAAATAGTACATATTTGCTGGAGTACTATATTTTAGGAAAACACCGAAATTAGATGAAACGAATCATGTTCTTTCATTTCCGCCACTTACCTGAGCCTGACCTGTTTGCTGTTTTGCCCCTAGCCATAGTGACTTTCACAGGATTTCGATGGGGAGCATGTAGTGTTGGTTTTTTGTGTGAATTTATTAAATTATTTGTTTATTTATTTTCCTAATAAGTAGTACATTAGCACCCGAATTTAGGGTTGGTACTCGTCATCAATAGCTGAAATTTTAAAATTTACATTGTATTACTAAAATTAAAAAGAATGAAAAAAATTAAAAAGAGACTTACTTACTGAATTTTTAGAGAATAAATTAAATACTTGTAACTCATATTTTCTGGACTATTGTGCTTGTAAATCAATAGGTACACGACAAAATCTTGTTACTTACAATAAGTAAATTTTAGTGTTTTTGAGTTAAGTTCTTTGCGTATTTTGAAAAATATGAAGGGAAGTCATAAAAAAGAATAAAACGGGAATATTTCCAGTCATGAATTTTTTCGGCGGCATATGGCTAGGGGCAAGAGGGTATTCTTGCCACAGGTAGCAAAATCAGGATAAACCAGCAAATGAGAAAAAAATGAAGGGTTTTCTTCAAAAGTTTGCTTCGAAGCTAGGCGTCAAAATTAGGGTGGACAAGCCACACAAAAATTGCGATCTTGCCGTCCCCTCCCGAGACGTCGACGCACACAGCCCTGCCTTTCCCCCTCCCTTTCCTCTTTCATCGCGTGATAAGATAAGAGCAATCGCCGCTCCATCAAGCCATCAAAAGCGCGACGGCTCTTTCATGAATACCTCGTTAGTTTTCAGAGTCTGCCACTAGATAGAAGCACATTAAATGCACTAGAATGTAGAAACCAACGAACTACTTAGATGGTAGAAACCAGTTATTTTTTCCCTCTGACCGTCTATCTTCGTCATCAATCTCATTCGATCGGATCCAAGGTCCGTACACACCAGAGTCAGTCCGGTGGCGCAGTAGGTAATATTTGCTTCCGAATCGTGGGTAAATATTAATAAGTGGGGGTCTAATCAAAGTTTGTCGTTTGGTTCCCGTTGTTCGCGCTTTTACCAATTTTGCTTAGGTAAGTTATTAATAGTAAGTACCTACGTTTCGCCGTAACGCTCCGTTCAGCGCGTGCCGCTACCGGCACCGGAAGCGGACTAACCTGGTGCAAACCAGAGTTGCCAATAGTGGCTAGATTCGACCACACGTGGACTATTTTGATGAGAATTTAGCCACGTCTCTCCCTCTTTCCGTGTCGGATCCTCGTGTATCTCCATCCGGGATCCACAGCGTGGCTAGTAACCAACTCGAAAACTGTCCACGCGTGGCTATTCTACCCCGTCCAAACCTGGCAACACTGGTGCAAACGGACCTTGGATCAGATCAGTGAGACACCCCTCCGTCAATGAACGACTGATGAACGAGACAAAAGGTTCGACAGCTTCGACTGTCGACTCATCGAGACCAAGTTACAAAGATGAAAAATAAACATCGCATCATTTCCTTGCCTTATTATCATTCGATAACTTCAGTCTTCAAGGTTGACTGGACAAGAGGCCCGCGTTTGAGAGTGTGTTGGTCTTCTGATTGGCTGATTGGTACCCCAGATATTTAAGATCAAGATCAAAGGTTGGAGACGCGCTCTGCGATCGCGCCGGCGAGGCCCGACGCAGTGTTTCCCGTCTGTGTTTAGTTTCACACGCGTCGAACTTTATCATCAGCGGCACTGATAGCGAGAACTGCCGCGCTTTGGGTAGGGTATGCAATGATTCGAGCTTTTGCGAGAAAACAAGTTTTATCAATGTGTTGATTGTCTACGAAAAGGTGTAAAATACATCGGTGAAAAAACTCAAAACGACCGCATAAAAAGGTAGGTGTGTACCTCTAGATACATTTACCCATGTTAAAAATTCACAGTGATTTGCATTACCCCAGTTATATCCAAATGGTGCGTTTTCGTACCTTCAAATTATTTTAGAGCAAACTTTCAAGGGATTAAAGCCGACTCAAAAATTGTTTGGGGACGTTTTTACACCTTTTGTAAGTATTTAGTCGATACCTACTTTTGAAAAAAAAAATCAAAGTTTTCGTTGTCATTTCTCACATTTGAAAACGGATTTGAATGATTTTGGTAAAAAAAAAAAAAAAAAAAAAAAAAAAATTGAAAATTTCAAACGCAATTCTGGGCATTAGTAGAAGTATGAAGTAATGCACACTTGGTATTTACTATTGATGAAGAAAAGTAAGTAAGAAAGTAAGTTCGTGTAGCTGGTACTTACTTATCTAAATTTTCACGGGTTGCTCATCAGGAGCTATAAGAGGTTCATGATGACTTAACACTTATTTGGTAGGTACAGGGTAGTACTTAGGTTGCAGTGAGTCTTGATTAATAATAATTTGCCACGCAGCCCTAGCCCTAAACTTTGCGATCTTATGTATGGCTTGGATTGCCGATTTATTACGACAGAATCCAAACTGTCTGTGGTCAAGTAAGTTATTAGTTTCACAATGTGTACTTAGTTGCTTTGTATAACAAGCTCAAAAACTTTTGCTGGAGTAGGTAGGATGGTTATAGGACGATAATTAACTAAGAGATATTTGTTTCCTTTTTTTGGATTTTCCTTTTCATTTATTTATTTATTTATTTATTTATCCATTCATTTTATCTATTTGTCTATCTATCTATCAATTTATTTACCTATTTATTTTATTTATTTATTAAGTTATTTTTTTATTTAATTAATTTATAAATTAATTTAAACAATAGATTAAGTACAGATTTAATTATTCATAAAAAAACACTCTCTTCAAAGAGTGCCAACTTTGGTAGCAGCAAACCTAAAATACGACCAGAGAGGATAATGGATTCAAGCAAATATGAGCAAATAAATATGAAAAGTCGTTGCAAATCATTGAGCCATTTAATAGATATGATTAATTTAATGGTTTTTAATTGCTTCATACTTCTATGATTACTTAGTTCTGTTTCATTGACTCAGTTAAATTTATTTTCAGCCTGGAATTTCCTAATTAATTTTGAAAATGGGTACTAGATCCTGGTTGTTGGTGATGCTGCTATCAGTTGCTAGCTCCATTGCACTAGCGAACGCTGCAACAACAGCAAGCTATTCAGATCTAATTGATAGAATACCAGTTTGGAGGCCAATAGAACCAATAGACAATATAACAACAGCATCTCCAACAACAACAGCCCGTACAACGACAACAGCCCGTACAACGACACAATGGACCACGACAGCAGTACCTACAAGTACCACCCCAGGTCACATCACATTACCGCCTGTAGATGATATAGCAAAAATGGCAAGATTTGTCGTACATTTTTCAAGTAATTATCAACAACTTCTATTATCAGTATACAAGAAAGACTATGAAACATGATGAATTGACCTTAAAGGTGGATATTAAATAAATGTAGGTACGTAAGATAAAGCTGCGGCAAGGTAGAGGCTGCTTCAGATAGCTTCGGTTCTGACAGTTCTTTCTTTACACGCGCTGAAAGACGATATCAATTCTTTAATCATGCTTTAATGTTATTATTCTCTATTTAGGATAGTTAACCGAGTCTATTTTGTGGCAAAAAGTTCTAATGATTCACGCAGTGAAAGGCGTCAACGTTTTTACTCATGTAAACAAAGAGCTGTCAGAACCGAAGTTATCTGAAATGGCCTCTAAGTTGGTGGAATCTGGAAAGAAAAGTAGTTCTGAAGAAAATCAGTTGACGTTTGGAAGTTGCCTTAGTAAGACATTTGACGTTAGCGACATGTTTTCAAATGATAACTGCTTTGAGCTAATTGCAAGGATTTAGTCCCTGCACTCACAAAAGTTGAACATGATTGAATCAATGATTTTAGAAACGTTCCAACTCTGTTTGAGGTCAGTAGGTCACATAGTTTGCCTTACATTAGGTATTGACAGTACAAAGATAGATGATATATTGGTATTGTAATCAATTTTTAGGAGCTTATATACAAGGCTTTTATAAAAAACTGCTTGAGGATATACTCCGAATCCTGCTTTTACTACTCAAAAATGTAAGAGAACGCTAAGTAGGTACCTAACCAAAAAAAATTTAGCTTCTTTCCAAAATTGCATTGATTCAATTGCAAATCTTGATTCGTTTACAACCACCCCACTTAGTTTACCACAGCTCTGACTAGACATATCCAACTTGATGTTGGGGGGGGGGGGGGAGAGCAGCTGCCTGGCTGAGTTTAAAAAAGGTGATAGGGATGTGTGCCTTGTAGCCAAACTTTACTGCTGTTTACTTATTGATGGATATTTTGATAGTTTGACTATAATGGCTCAAAAACCTTGAACTTTTTTTTTTTTTTTTTTTTTTTTTTTTTTTTTTTTTTTTTTATTACTATTATTATTGCATGGAGATGATGGTGATGAAAGCACCTTAAACAATAAAACCACCCGATAAAAAAAATTGCTGAAATTTTCCAAAAACTCAAGAGAGGCGTGAGACAATAATATCAATTTGAGAATTAGTGATAATCATCACTCAACAAAATTGTTAAATCGCTGCACTAAATCAATGAATTAATATTTATTAAACTGAAAAATGAGTTTTATCTAATAAAATTTATGATTTTTATTTTTCCTAATGTTATTTTCTAATATCGATGAGTTATTGGGCTTCTGCCAGTTAAATTATATAGATAAATAAATAATTAAATATGTTGAGTACTGGCACAATTGTATTTCTAAATAATCTTAGAGTTTGTTTAATTTTTTTGAGATTGGGGTTCCATCGCCTATTCCGCCCAGCAGTCACCCATCGAAGGCTTTCCTTCAGCAAGGGTTTGGTCTATCAGTGATGGATACCCATACGGAGGTACTGGTATTCCGTACTTCATGATCTCGCCGTTGGATTTGACCTATCAAGCTTTGAAATCGAACGATAAATGCTCGCTCATTGTTTCATTATCGCAGACATCTTACTGCCAAACTCAAAGCTGGGACCCTGAGGACCCTCGATGTGTTCAAGTAATCCTTACTGGTCGCTTCAAAGAGGTAATAAGTTTTGTCAATCAACTATTCAAGAGGCAATAACCTCAAAACTTTTATTTGTTTTTAATATTGCTGAAAAAATTAAAACCGTGTCAGAGAAAATTGTAGGGGTAAATTTCATGACATTTCAAAAGAAATTGAAAAGTAAGAGAAGTGTTACCGCTGTGAAAATATGAGGTAGCAGTGTGATCATTCAACAAAGAAACATTGGTTGTTTTACAAAAGAGCTATGGACTTGGAAAAATTCCGGGAAATTAAGGGTACCTAAATAAGGAAAAAATTAATGGAAAGTCAGAAATAGTCAGAAATTGGAAAAAAATGGCAACCTGGATGTTTTCCGAGAATTTAGAATTGCAAATAACAAGCTGATTTAATTTCGGTACAAAAACCTTCACTTTTGAAGGGAAGGTTAATCAGTACGTAAGTAAATACTTACTTAATGAGCCAAAAGATAAAAACAACTGCCGCTTCAATACCTCTGAGATGACCAACAGAGTGTGTTTTAGTGAAAACTAAAACTTAAGAACAAAGTTTGTTTTACAGAAGAAGTGACAACTTTTCTTTCCTATTCTTATTTAATTGAAATTGTTTCTTTCTGTTTGTTGATTGTAATGTTATCAAAGTAAAAATGGGATGGAAGAGGGAGGGGATGGCATCAAGGGTAGAGTTTATTGAAGTGTACGCGTAGCTCACCGGTTATCTTTTGTGAATTTTCAATTTTCATTCCTTCAAATCAAAACATAACTTGCCTAAGACTTTCAAGTTTTGGCTTTAAAACGTCTTTACTGAAAATCCAAAGCTCAAATTAATTTTCATCGCCCAATATGAAAAATGACAGAAAAATTCCAAAGATTATTGGTCAGGGTCCGTCTGCACTTTTGAAATGAACTCTGTAACACCTGATCTTCGAGCCCCTAACAATGTAAAAATCACAAAAAAGTTATAAGAGTCGCTAATGATTAAGAAATTGATAGTTAGTTGATTACTGCATCATTCAGATAGTAATTCACTCTTTGTTCATTTGACAGCTTGAACAAGATTCTCAAGAAATGCTGTTTGCCAGACAGGTTGTGTGGGACAGACATCCACCAATGATTGATTGGTTTGTCAATAAAAGGGGTAAGGAGTTTTTCATTTTCGCGCATGTTCCATTATCGCTTAATCAAAAAGCTTCAAATCTTTGAAGAAAAGAGTGAATTCATTACTTAGAGCAGCAAGAGACCGAAATTGATGCAAAATACTTGTTTTGGTCATGAGCTTTAGTTAATTATTGTATTGTAATGGTATTGAGTTGATGATCGAGTACGTGTTATTCTTCTGGATGGTATTATTATGATAGGTTTCATTCCAATAGAAACCCTCCTACCTCTGCAGAAATTTGCCTATGGCTCATGAGCTATTAGAGAATTTCTGCTGAGATGGGAGGGTTTCTATCGGAATGAAACCAACCGTAATGTGACCACCCATTAGAATAACATGTACTCAATCATCGACTCGATATCATTACAATACAATTTTTCATAATCAGCTTGCCGTCTGAGCCAACTAGCAATTATCAGTCTCTGCTGAATGCTCCACTGACACACAAAATATTTTGAAGAGTTTCCTCCGCTTCGACAGACCATCAGCTCCATAAGTCCCTTAATAACTCCCAATTTTGTTTGATAGTGTAGAGTCTAGGTTTAAAACTAATCACTGCCATGAACTAGTCTCTCAGGTATCGCAGAATTTCAGTTTACAAAGGATTCCAGAGCCCCATCAAGAATCCAGAAAATTCATGGATGAGAAGGGGGGGGAGGAATCCTGACGATCAATTTTTAATTAACGGCTTGATTGAGATATATTTACTATGGATCATGGTCTAATAGCTTTACAAATTACTGACTTTTGGCAATTTTTGTTTCTAGATCATGACTGGAGATTTGGAAAATTGTCGATAGAATTCATAACGATACTTGATACTTTTGGAGGTCGTAAGTACCCAGATGTATCAGCATATTTTGCTGCTGAAATACCGAAACCTTACAATGTGCTACAAGTTTGAAAATTATGAATAAAATGTGCATTATGAATAAAATGAGGAAATTCATGGTAGAAACGATTTCTATCCTATTCGAAAATACAAAAAAAAAGCCAATTGAAATTGACTATTCTTTTCAATTTGATTGATTACTAACTTGTCATGTTCGAGAAATAAAATATGTAAAAGTAGCTGTACAAACCAGCGGCCCTAATACAGAGAGTGTCCCAAAAGTATCAAGACTGATGCTTTTACTTCAGAATCAAACAAGCTAGCGATCTGATCTTGTTTGCGTTTGAAAGATCAACTCATTTGCCTCAGTCTAACCTCAAGATGATTAAATTTGATCAACAACTGACGAAATGAAAGTTTGAAAAGGGGGAAAAATTACCGCCTACGGTTTTTTAACAAATACTTTTTCGTAGCAAAAACGAAGCACTAAATTGCCCAATAAAATCTTTCACAGGACACACGCCTTGGCAACACCAAAAATACTATGTACTAGCACATTACTACAGTTGTCTTCCTCAAGATGAGACTGATAGCGCTCATTAACTGATTACAAAGTAGGCAAAGCTTAAAATTTGTAATTTTGATAAGAATAAAAAAAAAAAAAAAATTAATAAAAAATAAATTTTTCTTTTTGGGGTTAATTTTTTCCCCCTTTCCAAACTGTTACAACTTTGCCAATTGTTGACCAAATAAGATCATCTTTAGCTTAATCTAAAGCAAATGATTTAATCTTTCAAACATGACCAAGTTCAGATCTCTAGCTTGTTTAGTTTTGAAGTTAGAGCATCGGTTCCAGTTCTTTTAGGACACATCCTACGGTACTTTGGTTCACAATTAAAAAAAATGGAAACGAGAACCTGAGCTATGTTTGAAATCTTTGTTTGGTCAAATAAATTACTTTTGCATAGAAAACACAAATTAACAAAAAACAATGTTTATTTTAATTTACCTAAAATTACTAGCTATTTTACAATTAGAATAATTTACTAAAGACAATGTCTAGGAAGAAGGGGAATCGTGCATGAATTTGATGCAGATATGGGCTTGGTGGGCTCCAGTACTAGAGGGTCATTTTTTAAATTGTTATTCAAATTTAGAGAAGAGATAAGGGAATACCTAATTATTGAGTGGATTAACATTTCTGTCTTAGTGTTACTATACTTATGCATTTGAAAGAAGTTAGAGTAAAATTTTGATTCGGAAATATATCAGATAAAGTGTATAAAATTAGTCCCACAGTCTACAAAAAGCGGCATTCCTTCAAGAGAAACTCCTCTCTTATTCATGCCAGCTGCGACAATTCTAGGAAAGGATGTAATCAATCCTAAAGGTCTACACCCTTTACAGAGTACCACCTTAAAAATGTTCACTTCCATTGATTTGACAACATTTCTGAATTTCAGAATAACAACTTGTTAAGTACCTAGTAAAAATAAAACAAAAATTATTCAAAACTAACTTGCATAAAATACTTTTGAGCAGCATTTGGAAAGTTCAAAGTTTTTGCATCAAGTTTAGCCAAATTTGAGAAATTCAAGGTGAAAATAAATAATATTTTTAAGAAAGTAAACTTATCAGTATCATCAATATACGCCTAGTTTAAACTAAGACAAAGGAAGGACGGCGCATAATGAAACACATATACTACCTAACCAAAATAGACATGACGCTAGAATATTAATGAAGCCAATTTACACTGGCCCAAACTAAAGCCATTGTTAACAGAATTTTTTTTATCAAATATTTTTTTTTTTTTTTATTTTGGACAGAGACTAGAGGGCCTAATTTTTCTTATACATTTCAGTATTGAGCCCATTTCCGTTCAATGGGGCTCCTGCAAACTTTTGCTAAAAGTAAATGAGTCATAAAATCTGATGTAAAAACCAGCGAAAATCACAAAAATCTCACTAAAAAAATATAAATTTCAGTAATAAACTTAGAAAACAGTTGTAATAGCAAGATCTTAATGGCAGAGCAACACAGGTATCATGGTCGATTCCTGTCTAATTTGTCACTTACTCTACGAAAACACAGAGTTATATCTCAAATTAGATAGAAATCTCCCATAATACCTGCATTGCTCCGCCATTAAGCCCAATTCTGAGAGTGAATTTTTTTACTTTATGTACTCATCGTCATTTTTACAGGTTTTTATACACGAATCAACTCTTCAATCACTTGCAGCCAAATTTTACAAGAGCTCCACTGTCTACACAGTTGAAAAGAAAGTAGAAAAAAAGAAAATGATAAAATGGAAGAAGAGGGAAGATCAGGCAATAATCTACCAAATGTATTGTCTTGATTACATTAACATTAAAATTAATACAGGCCAAATCAGAAAGTCCAAATCTATAAGGTACATAGATGTATCCTTTCCAGAGAGCAAATAATGTTGCGGCTTAACGATCATCTCTGTAGACGGTTGGTGAGCACTTACAGGGGTAAACCTCAGGCAACTTACTTTTTGTGCTCACCGTCCATCGTCTTTCGGGGATCGCCTAGCAGCAGTATTATTTGGTCCCAGATTGAAGCAGCCAAGGTCATCAGCCAGTGGAGTATTTATTTGACCGCTGAAGATTTAATGTTTCCTTCTCTATTACAAAAAAATTATTAAACGATTAATTCTTGGTTCTCTGACGCAAGCGTAGCCGCTACGCATTTGCAATTAAATTAAAGTTATTCTACTTCTATTTTTAAAAGAGACCAAGTATTTTTGCCAAATGTGTTTAAATGCTTTAAGGTGATTCTATGGCAAACTCCCGAAAATGTTAATCCGATAGATGGCGTTACTTGTCGCTGGCTCCGAAAATAGCCGTTTTTTGACGGTTTTTGGCTGATTTCTCTGAACAGACGAATAAGAGACGAAAAATCGGAATGTTAGCACCTGCTTAATTTTTTGCTTGATTTTTTGAGCCATAAACGGGCCAAATTGGTTCTAAAATAAAGGCGAAAGTATGCAAAGAAAAAATCACGTGTTATTTGGAGTTGTATCAGTAAAGATTACAGGTTTCTGTTTCACCTGTAATCTTTACTGATACAACTCCAAATTACACAGGCTTTTTTCTTTGCATACTTTCACCTTTATTTTAGAACCAATTTGGCCCATTTATGGCTCAAAAAATCAAGCAAAAAATTAAGCAGGTGCTGACATTCCAATTTTTCGTCTCTTACTCGTGTGTTCAGAGAAAACAGCCGAAAACCGTCAAAAAACGGCTCTTTTCGGAGCCAGCGACAAGTGACGCCATCTATCGGATTAAAATTTTCGGGAGTTTGCCATAGAATCACCTTAAATGAACTTCAAGCAAGTGAGTGTTGAATAATTTTGATTTTAATATTTTTTTTTTTTTTTTTTTTTTTTTTTTGCAGTTCTCTGTTTAGTGTACAATCTCCATTTTATTCTTTTAAAACTACATAGATAAATCCTGGAGGCAGATTACTTAATATTTCTTTAAACTAATAACTGAGACTGTCTGTAATTACCGTCTGAAATATATCAGATAAAGTGTATAAAATTAGTCCCACAGTCTACAAAAAGCGGCATTCCTTCAAGAGAAACTCCTCTCTTATTCATGCCAGCTGCGACAATTCTAGGAAAGGATGTAATCAATCCTAAAGGTCTACACCCTTTACAGAGTACCACCTTAAAAATGTTCACTTCCATTGATTTGACAACATTTCTGAATTTCAGAATAACAACTTGTTAAGTACCTAGTAAAAATAAAACAAAAATTATTCAAAACTAACTTGCATAAAATACTTTTGAGCAGCATTTGGAAAGTTCAAAGTTTTTGCATCAAGTTTAGCCAAATTTGAGAAATTCAAGGTGAAAATAAATAATATTTTTAAGAAAGTAAACTTATCAGTATCATCAATATACGCCTAGTTTAAACTAAGACAAAGGAAGGACGGCGCATAATGAAACACATATACTACCTAACCAAAATAGACATGACGCTAGAATATTAATGAAGCCAATTTACACTGGCCCAAACTAAAGCCATTGTTAACAGAATTTTTTTTATCAAATATTTTTTTTTTTTTTTTTTTTGGACAGAGACTAGAGGGCCTAATTTTTCTTATACATTTCAGTATTGAGCCCATTTCCGTTCAATGGGGCTCCTGCAAACTTTTGCTAAAAGTAAATGAGTCATAAAATCTGATGTAAAAACCAGCGAAAATCACAAAAATCTCACTAAAAAAATATAAATTTCAGTAATAAACTTAGAAAACAGTTGTAATAGCAAGATCTTAATGGCAGAGCAACACAGGTATCATGGTCGATTCCTGTCTAATTTGTCACTTACTCTACGAAAACACAGAGTTATATCTCAAATTAGATAGAAATCTCCCATAATACCTGCATTGCTCCGCCATTAAGCCCAATTCTGAGAGTGAATTTTTTTACTTTATGTACTCATCGTCATTTTTACAGGTTTTTATACACGAATCAACTCTTCAATCACTTGCAGCCAAATTTTACAAGAGCTCCACTGTCTACACAGTTGAAAAGAAAGTAGAAAAAAAGAAAATGATAAAATGGAAGAAGAGGGAAGATCAGGCAATAATCTACCAAATGTATTGTCTTGATTACATTAACATTAAAATTAATACAGGCCAAATCAGAAAGTCCAAATCTATAAGGTACATAGATGTATCCTTTCCAGAGAGCAAATAATGTTGCGGCTTAACGATCATCTCTGTAGACGGTTGGTGAGCACTTACAGGGGTAAACCTCAGGCAACTTACTTTTTGTGCTCACCGTCCATCGTCTTTCGGGGATCGCCTAGCAGCAGTATTATTTGGTCCCAGATTGAAGCAGCCAAGGTCATCAGCCAGTGGAGTATTTATTTGACCGCTGAAGATTTAATGTTTCCTTCTCTATTACAAAAAAATTATTAAACGATTAATTCTTGGTTCTCTGACGCAAGCGTAGCCGCTACGCATTTGCAATTAAATTAAAGTTATTCTACTTCTATTTTTAAAAGAGACCAAGTATTTTTGCCAAATGTGTTTAAATGCTTTAAGGTGATTCTATGGCAAACTCCCGAAAATGTTAATCCGATAGATGGCGTTACTTGTCGCTGGCTCCGAAAATAGCCGTTTTTTGACGGTTTTTGGCTGATTTCTCTGAACAGACGAATAAGAGACGAAAAATCGGAATGTTAGCACCTGCTTAATTTTTTGCTTGATTTTTTGAGCCATAAACGGGCCAAATTGGTTCTAAAATAAAGGCGAAAGTATGCAAAGAAAAAATCACGTGTTATTTGGAGTTGTATCAGTAAAGATTACAGGTTTCTGTTTCACCTGTAATCTTTACTGATACAACTCCAAATTACACAGGCTTTTTTCTTTGCATACTTTCACCTTTATTTTAGAACCAATTTGGCCCATTTATGGCTCAAAAAATCAAGCAAAAAATTAAGCAGGTGCTGACATTCCAATTTTTCGTCTCTTACTCGTGTGTTCAGAGAAAACAGCCGAAAACCGTCAAAAAACGGCTCTTTTCGGAGCCAGCGACAAGTGACGCCATCTATCGGATTAAAATTTTCGGGAGTTTGCCATAGAATCACCTTAAATGAACTTCAAGCAAGTGAGTGTTGAATAATTTTGATTTTAATATTTTTTTTTTTTTTTTTTTTTTTTTTTTTGCAGTTCTCTGTTTAGTGTACAATCTCCATTTTATTCTTTTAAAACTACATAGATAAATCCTGGAGGCAGATTACTTAATATTTCTTTAAACTAATAACTGAGACTGTCTGTAAATGATGCGATTATTTTAGATTTGTAAGACTTGACAGATTCCATGGTAACCATCATAAAATTGCTTGTTTTTAATAGCTGCCAATGAGTAGCCTTTAAAAAAACTATAACTACAGGAAATAGCTATGGTTACCATAGCAACTGCCAAGTCGTGCAATGCTCGACCAATAATGTCACTCTTGACTATCACTTTTAAGGTAAAAGTAAAAGATCGGCCTGCAGATAATGATAACTCCGATGATATTCACAGGACCACTAAACAGAAAAACACAATCAAAACAGAAGTCTCTTTGCAGAGACTCACATGGGAGCAACAGGAAGTAGGATTCAGATATTGAGAGCACCGCCTGATTACTATGCAAATCTATATCCAAAATTGGTGACTGCTTTTTTGCAGATTGCATGAATTGAAAAATGTGATAAAGATGTGTTAAATGAGAAGGTGGCCGACTCTTAAACAAGGCCTTGAAACTCATTACAAGTTTCCATTTTGATTGTGTTATTCTGAGAATGCAGGACAGAATTTACAGCTAGCAATCATGTGATACCATAATAGGGTAGTTTGCTTGCCTCTCATCTTTTAACCTCAAAATTGAATCAGCAATCATCAACTACCAGAGACAACTTTCAGTGCAGAGCACAGAAAAAGATAAAGTAGATTTGAGACACATTTCAATTTAGCGGATTCAACAAAACAATAGTCAACACCTCCCTGATTCAGCCTGATGTTGAATGGTGATATTCAGTAAACGCAGAGCGAATAGGCTTGAGGTGAAGAGGAGAGTGTTCGCCATTCAACACGAGGCTAAATCAGAGTGCTGTTGACTGTTGATTTGTTGAATCCGCAAGAATAAAGTGAACCTCTTCTGAAGCTAACTGCCTCTATTAGTCTCTGAAGTTATCAGATGGAATTGAATGATCCTAGCGAACATAAGTTCCGTTTAAATTTCTTAAATTGGACATTTGGAGTAAAAGAGGTAAACTGGCTTTAGGCTAAAGGGACTTTGTTCATTGCATGTCCACATTATGGAAATAGCCTAAACAAACTCCAATTCTTGAGCAGAAATCAATCATTTCACGGGACATCATGTAAACACTGTACAATGGAGATAAAAGGATTTATTAGGGGGTTTTGACTAGTTTTTGACTCTGTACTTTGGAATGTTTTAAGGAATGTTCTCTTAAGTTCATCGGTTGCAAGACTGCGATAAAAATGGGAAGCACTAATACACAATAGTTTCCGGTCTTCGTACTCGAACCTACCTATGCGAGATTGCACATGAGGGAAGAGAGCGCGAAGCGACGGGTTGACACTTGCACTGATGAAGAAACAAGTTAAACACCAGGTAGCCATGGCAATTGAGAGACCGCGAGTAAGACTCGTTAAAGATGTCACAATCCAATCCTGTATTAGGGGTAACTGATCTTGTTCGCAGGCTTTCTCGAATACCTATCAGAAACAGAGTGAGACAAATAAGTTGACGCAAGAAACATTCTAAATTCAGAGATACAAAAAATTCCACCAATTGTACTGAATCCTTTAAAATGAAACAAATTTAGCTCGGATCTAAGTTAACCAAGAGGATCCCTCGAAATGAAAGGTTCTGGGCCCAAAAAATATTCAAGGCAGACAGTTTTCGTCCCAAAGTCTGCCCCCAGAACCTGGACAAGCATCGGTTAACATGCAATGGACCACATTGAAAAGTCAAAAATTGGCGGCACCAGAAATTAACGGGTCATTCCAGATTCACGGAGGTTACAGTCGTACACCTAAAAATCAAGTTTTAAGTACTTTCCTTTCACTAAATGCACGTTTTAATAGCATGAAACCAAGCAGGCAAGTGAGAGCAATTTTTTGCTTGTTTTCAAATCCAGGTTATTTTGTTTTCTCTTCATGAAAAACTCGATCAAAGTGTGTAACGGAGGTTACCTCAGATGGAAGTGGGTTTTGGATTCCAGTAATCAATTGCAAAACTCAGTTCTCTATGAAAAGATAGAGTTCTGAAAAAAATTAGGGTGAAACCCAACAATATGTGCTTTGACCTCACATACTTAGAATTCTGTAAAAACTTGAAACTTGGGCCAAAAAAATGATTTATTTTGTAACGGAGGTTACAACCATTTGTAACGGAGGTTACACAGTAAGCCTATACACTGGTTTCTCATTCCAAATCAAATTGTACCGACATTCCTTGCATGAATTATAACTTTAGCACGTCCCAGTAGCTGGGCATATACATTATCCATTAATATATTTTGTTTTTTAACTCAAAATGCAGGAAATAAAGGTTTTAATTGCATACGTCAACTCTGAAAGTTTTTTTTAAAAATTTACCCCCAAAATTGATTATTTTTACCCTAATTATTGATTATTATTTTATATTATTGATTATTTTGACCTCAAAATAAGTATTTCTAGAGGTAAACAAATGAATCACAGCACTTAGGGGAGTTGGAAGTAAACTATTATTGGGAGCGCTCCCAACATTCCCTATATTCCATTAAAGGAATGTGAGGTTCGATCTGACATATTAAGGTATAACCCAAACCCATCCACTCTGAACATTTTTTATGTCTGAATAGTTGAAAATTTTAGACCTTCAATTTGAGCCAGTAAGATTTGCTATGGTTAAATATTTTTTGTGAGCGTTACTTTGCCAGCAAAACTATGCAGTAAAATGTTGAGGGTGCACGTCAGAGTTGGGAAAATATTATTCAATGGAATATCTGTCTAATGTAGCAACGCAATAAAATCAGATTATTCGACAAATTATTATCATATACTAATAGTGTAACATCTCACGCATTAACTCCTTTGCCAGACTGATTTCATTATTTCTGATTATTTGGATGCCCAACTCAGGTGCACGTTATACGTGGGGCGTGTAGTGAGCGGGTAACTTTTTGGATACATACATTCTTTGCATCCGATACTATAACTTTTAGCTACTTTTCTTACCCTGAACAATGGTTATTTTTTTTGTCCAAAAGTTGAATGTGCCAGAAACCTGCCTGCCTAGATAGAAAAAATTGGCCAATCTCGTGCAATTCCAGCTTAATCACATTTTACAGTAAGTATTCTTTCTGAAGTCTCAAACGATTCTGGAAAAACTGGGAATCTAAAGAGATAGGAGCGCCTTAATCACTGTCAATGTAGAAAGTGTTCAAAAGCCCAATGGAGTTGTTGGAAGAGTCTAAATTTGGACGAGTTTTTTAAAAAAAAAATTGGAATTGCAAATTCAAACAGAAAATAAAAGTACATATTTTCAATAAGGTTTTATACATAGCAGTTGCAATGATACCATGTTGGGCCAAAATACATGATGATTACACATGGAAATCTAAGCCCTTATACTTCCTGAATAAAATTATTCAAAATACACATCCTTACAAAAATCCAATTGATGACTGTATTACTATAAAAGAAATAAGCTTTGCTAATATGTACCTGAAATACGATGTTTGCAATACAATGCGGATGAGGCTGATATGGAGACAAAAATTCACCGATAACTTTGGAAAGTAAATCAGAGGCCGGAAAGAAATCAATCAGAATCTTTGGTAATACGCTACAAATCACCTCTACCTCTTGTGAGCTAGATACTTTGATTCTGCAACAAACATTAAGGTTGATTATGAAAGCAAATAATTTTCAAGGCAAAATAAATAACGGAGATGAGAAGAGTCTTTAGAAGAAAACCGAGCAACATATTTCACACAGTTGTAATTTAAATGAGTCAAGCTAATAGAGTATAACTATGTACTCATAGAGCTACTGTATAACAAAATAGATTGAGAATTTTAAAAAGTTGTCAAATCTCATTTCCAGGAGAACAATACAAATGTATTCAATCCAGTAAAGGCTGGTAAAATTGGGCATAACACTTAAATTAGCACATGGTAAATGGGGCTGTTGCACACTTTTGCATTCAGCGTTTTCAGATGTACAAACCTGCAAAAATAACGATGGTACCACTAAAAACTCACAAAATCCACTATTAAATTTATAAAATGCATTTAAATGTGTGAGCGTAATGGTACTATTGGGCACTCATAAAGGGAGATTCCCTTCTAATAATACTGTAACTCCATCAAGGAATGACCAAAATGAGACAACTTCCTTTTGACACCAGTGTCACCAAGTGTTATGGTGCCTTTAATCAGATGTGGTGTGGATCACTAATCTGGTGCAGTGGCGTACGCAGGGGGGGGCTAAAGCCCCCCCCCCCCCAGACCTTCAATTTTCGGGGGTGGAGGGGAAGGGAGGGAACAATTTTCAGTCAAACGCTCATCAGTGCGAGCCCCTCCCAAGAAAAATCCTGCGTACGCTACTGATCTGGTGTCTAATTATTCTGTGAATCTTCCTTGTTATCATAGAAAAAGTGACAGAATTAAGATAGGAATCTTCCATTATTAGTGCTTAACGCTGCCATTAAGCTCACACATTTGAATGTGCACAGTTTCACTTGTTTATACTGATGTGTTTGGGGGCTCTATTTCTTTGTCTGATATTTTTATTTTTCCTTCAAGCATGAACTTGAAGTTTGTCTTTGAGCTGACAGAGATTTTCGTACAATTAGATTTGAGTTCTTCACAAATCAATTTATAAAATGCAAATTTTCTGAAATTTAACCCTTCGCGGTCTCATTTTTTTTTCCACTTGCACCCCCAACAGGTCATAATTAAAAACGAAAAAGAGTGGTTATTGTTTATTGTCACACCATGTCGCACTGTGCGCCGCTAGCGCAGTGGGCAACCTCAGCACTAAGTGAGAATGAAGTGCTAGAAGTTCCCGAGAAAACCCATAGAGCGCAGCACGCGCTGAAGTTGTCGGGGCTGGCCCGATACGGGACTCAGTAGAGCGAAACTTTTTTGTCGTGTTGGGTGAGCTCCGACATGCGACCGGAACGGGAATTTTACGAAGTCGGGCCTAACCCGACACACGACCGCAAAGGGTTAATCAATGGAGCAGTTGCAAGGGTTTAAATAAAATTTTATTATTTAAAAAGGAAATGGAAGTACTTGATGAGTTAAGACCAAAGGTGCCTTCGGTTTTTTCTTTAGTGTCACGGTTTTGTAGACTCCCTTGTGTGTAGAAGCAAAAAATTTTGCGTGTTGTGATGTCACAACATAGAAGTTTCATTTGAAACAATGTATTTTGGGTCACAATCGTATCTTTAGAATTATACATAAAACTTAGGTAGAAACTGAGGGCAACCTTGTTTTCAGCTCACTAAATAATTTCAGTTGCTTTCAAAAAACACCACAATTCAGACCCAAATAGGTACCCCTTTGGTTGATTGCCATGATCTAGGTAAAGATTGAGATTGATTAAGTTGGTTCATCACCAATAGTGCTGGGCGAGTAGAGCCAAGTCAAGTTTTTAACAAAAGCTCCGAGTTCGAGCCGAGCTCGAATAATCCCAATTCTTCATTTTCATAGCATTTTTCTATGAAAGAGAAAAACTACCGACAATAAAATTTAACTTCTTCCAAAGTTTACTTTTTCCTCTTCGTTTCTCCAATATCGGGCAGTAAATCAAATTTGTTGGGCTCTAGAGGGTTTTTTTACTTAGAGTAGAGCCTCTCGAGTATCTCAAAACTCGAGTTTCAAGCTTTTTTAGAGTACTCGCCCAGCACTAACCACCAAGATTGGATTGATTTGGTTTATCACCAAGACATACCTTTCAAAAAACGTTGATACATTCTCCATTTTGCTGACTAATAATTCCGAGTCTGAACCATTGGTCGGAGAATCTGCAGTTTCAGAACTGGTTAAAAGCCTCTGTGTGTAGAAGCATGATACAAAGAGCTGCAACGCAATTATGCTGCTGACGGTGTCGGAATGCGAAAATCGATCAATCGCAAGTCTCATTATTTGACCATGGATATTTTTGTTTCTCTGAGTCAAAATTAGCCGCTCAAATCCTTGCATGATAGCTTGATACATAGAATAGTGTTTCAAGTTGCTACTGATCTTACACAATTCCAACAAAATATTGATCAACGATTGAAACAGAGTTGGATTGATCTCGGCCAATTTAACATTTTCGATCACATACAAACTGATCGAGATTGTGCACAACTGAAACTCTTCGTTGTGTTGACCCATTAATGAAACATTAAGATTTTTTTCGATGAAGTCTAAGGCCACGCGTAGTACTGCTTGCGAATTTTCTAGATAATATTTTGAAGGTAACAATATTTCAACAACCGTGCTTTTTGAGTCCACCTCCGTCAGATCATTCGAATCTTTATCATCATCCGTTATATTTTTCAAGTCCGGAAAAATTGATTTGGATTCATATTTGACTATTTCTGAAGGCTGTGGTGAGTCTATTTCTTCGAAACTGTAATCCAACAGGACATAGCTTTCTAACAAATATAAAAGACTATGCATAGCTGCAATTTTTGAGGGAAGGAAACTAGTGTTCAACCCAACGTCTAGAACTTTAATCACTTTGTTCAAAATGTTAGGTTCAACATTCTGCAAGACTGCAGCCGACTTGCAAATAGCAACGATTAAGTACTGGTTCAAAATATCATCCTCGATTAAATGCGACTTGTAAAAAAGTAACGTTGCACCAAGCATCCACTGGAAATGAGCATTATCTTTGAATAAATCTGAAAGGATTACGGTTGATTTAACCACTTCGTAAAGTAATGGTAGATGTACTGGTTTTTGCGTCATCCATTGAGCATATAGATCAATCAAAAACTGGAGACAAGAACTTATATCCAACCCACTCCTTTTCAACGCATTCTCTAATTGAATGCAAGTCATATTCAGTCTTGGATTCTCCGAAGTTCCCGGGTCTGCATCATCTTTCACATCTTGGCTCGAAATGGATGTCCTTAAATAATCTAGTGATACTTGATTGTATCCATATCTCTTGTAATTGTGAATCCTTTCAGCGTTAACTGGATTCGAAAACTGACGCAATTGAACGGTGAACCTTAGAGAAGAATGAATGTTGTTTATTTTGTCGGACAGAAGGTTGTCGATTTTGATTAGCTGCTTCCCCCAATCTGTTGTGGACAAGAAGTCTAGGTTATACCGGGAAGAGTGAATTATTTGACTGTCGCAGTTATTCCCTGGATTTGGCAATTTTAACGTTCCTATGAGTAAAGTGGTAATCGCAGTGACACCGATGCTAATTGTCTGAAACATTCGAGAAAGATGATTGCAATGAGTATACCAACGAATTAAAAAGGATATTTCCGAAGAAAACAAAGCCGAAGAGATCTAAAAAATTAGAATGAATTAAATATCCTGCCAAAAGAAGGGTGTATAAAAAAATGTATGCTTTGTAGAAAGCGCGATTGAAAGTTTCAGAGTGGTTTCCCCATAGTTCAAAGTAGGAAATAGATAAAACATACCTTCATTTCATTTATTTCCTACTTTAAAGTACCTATCAAAAACTCACTTTCAAACTTTCAACCGCGCTTTCTCCAAAGCATACGTTTTTTTATACACCCTTCTCCCAGCGAGGTCTTTGATTAAAGTTGTTCAAATTTGAATCAAGCAAAACTATGAAAAAATCAAAGCGAGATAAAAACAAAAAACTGATAAAGATTGATTGACAATGAGAAAGAAGAGAATAGAAAAAGGCATTTTAATTTTATTAACTTTTTTTCTTCACTAGGTGCAAAATGGGGAACTGGTTTAATAATAGACAGTATCGATTTGATTCGATTGAAAACTGTTCCATCTTTATTTCCACTCTTTGCGGTACTTTGTTTAAAAAACATGAAATTTTTAGATACATATGTTAACTTATTCAAAACTGAATAAAAGTAGTGAGATAATTTGAACAGTATCATAAGTTCAAAGAACTCAAAAACTTTTTTTTTTTAGATCATTCAATAAGAACAGCATAATAGGGTAGTAGAAGTAGTAGTAGTAATAGTAGTAGTGGGTTAAAATGATACATAAATATCTATTAAAACCATTGGCAAACAGTACCAGAAAACAAGGCAGACAGTGCCCAACAATTTTCTGAATTTTTCACAATTACCAAGTAGGAACCTACTAATTTTCAATAATTTCTTGGTCTTTCAACTGAATGGGTCTGTTGCAAACTTTTGCTACAGCGCTATAGAGTGTGCAATCTAATGTAAAATCGCCTGAAAAGTCCAATGATGGCATCAGAAAACAATGAAATGCAATAATAAACTCACAAAATGTGTTAAATGAAATCCAAGATGGCGGCAAAATATCGAGCAATCTGTATGCATGCACCGCGAACATTCAAGGATAGCCAACCTCACAATATCCATCACAACCAATCACAACGTAAATAAACACATAACCTCTACCTGCAGTGAGGTTGTCAAAGTTGGCAATCCTTGGATGATCACGGTGCATACATTCAGATTCCTTGATATTTTGCCGCCATCTTGGATTTAAATAAACGCCTCTTGTGAGTTTAATATTGTATTTATTGACTTTATGATGCCACCAATGGACTTTTCAGGCGATTTTACATTGGAGTAAGCACTTTTTATCGCTGTAGCAAAAGTTTGCAACAGACCCATTCTGCATTTCATCAAGATATTTCTGAGTAAAGTCTCTGAACCCCTCACAATATGTACTGCCTAACTTAATTTCATAACCAATGCACGCCATTGATTAAAAATCACAGAAGAAGAGCACAGAAAGACGTATGAAAATTTGGGCTTCCTTCCCTCACAAACAAACTCGAATTATTAAATTGCATGGGAAACATAAGGCGCTATTTTCATTTTAAATAAGAACCACATATTTTGTATTTTGATTTTTGTTGCACATCATGTACAGAGTTCACTTGAAGAAAATGTTTTGCCTTCTTGTGGTTTGCATTAATGCAAACTTGCACAGAACCGAACTTGTTTGGTCACAGGTACAAACAGACCTTTGGATTTAAGAACCTTCCCACTCCTACCTCAAGCTTCCAGAAAAAGTTTGAAATTTCTTAGATTAAAGGGTCTGGAGACAGAGAGATTTGACATTTAGACCAACAAAAAAGACAAAAAAAAAGAAAATCATTTTAACCTGAACGACTGCCATGGTTTCCTCAGGCGGGGCATTGACCTCGAAAGGTGTATTGAGAACAGTCAGAATAAGCATCCAAGTTTCTTCAAACTGCAATCGATTACGCCAACCGAGAAGAGAAATTCTGTAGATGAGCTGATTTAAAATATCAATATCTTGGAGACAAAATGAGGGTAGAGCTGGTACTTTATTCAGCGATACCATGTCATCGTACCAACCCGAATGCTTCCAAGCATCAGGTGAAATGCGGAGGTAAGAATTGACAATACTAAGACGGCTGACGGTGATTATAAGATCTCTGCAAAAACAAACATTCATAAGATAAAAATGAATAGATTCAAAACAAGGATATACATTTTTATAACAGACCACATTTTTCTGTTTCAATGCACAAAAGTAGCTGGATGCTGGATGCGTAATAGGCCCAATTTCACGTTTTGTTGCAATTTGAATTTGAAATCGGGAAAAAGCAATCTTTACTCCTACTTGGGTTCTAGTCGTCTATCGCGTATATAAATTTTTTACCCGATTTTGTGGAAACAAAATTCTGGTGTCTCTACAGCGGCAGCTTTCCCCACGATGAATCACTTTTCTTAGCATAGAAAGTTGTGATTAGATGAGACTCCCACTTTGTGACCCGCTCATTCGACCGCTATTTTTGAATTTGTTAAACGCATTAATGGGGCTATTGCACACTTTTGCTATAAGCTATTTAACAGTCGATTGTGGCGTAAAAACCTTAAGAATTAACGATGGCGGCACTAAAAACTTCCAAAATCCACTCCTTAACTCAATAAACGCAGTTATTTGAGCGAGTGTAATGGTGGCCGAAGGCACTAACAATGGGAGATTCCCATCTAACAATTCTGAAACTCCATCAAGAAGTGACCAATAAGAGACTACTTTCATTTGACACCGGTGTCACTTGGTGTTGCGGTACCATTCATCGGATGTGGATCATCACTCTGATGACTAATTACTCTGTGAATCATCCTTGTCAGCATAGAAAGAGTGACGAAATTAAGATAGGAATCTCCCATTGTTAGTGCCTTCGGCCACCATTACGCTCGCACAAATAACTGCGTTTATTGAGTTTAGGAGTGGATTTTGGAAGTTTGTAGTGCCGCCATCGTTATTTTTTGAGGTTTTTACGCCAGAATCGACTATTAAATCGCTTATAGCAAAAGTGTGCAATAGCCCCATTGAATTTGTTAAACACATTTATTGAGTTTATGAATGAATTTTGGGACTTTTCAATGTTTCCGACATGATTTTCATGTCATTTGACATAGAAATTGACCCTCCATAATGCTGTAGCCAAAGTTTGCAACAGACCCATTGATAGTCCATTTGCTTACAGCAAATCAGCAAATCAATTTCAAGAGCTTTTTTCTGCCTTTTTTTTTTTTAATGGTTTACAAGCTATATTCATTAGACCGGTTTTGAAGAGTCATCAATAAATCATTATCGATTGCTCAGTGGAGAAACAGAAGGAAAACATATCTGCATGATCAAGAAAAAGAAAATTTAAAAAAAAAGCTCACTTAAGAGGTAAATAAATGAATGGTGGAATGCTTTGAGAGTTGGAAGATTTCTGGAGCCAATTGATAAGACTGGACATCTGATGGCATGAGTGAGCTATTGGTGCTGAGTCCGGATCATTGATCAATTTTGCTAGTCCAACGTTGGACAGAAGTTCCAGTGTTTCGTTAGTTAGACATTCAACAGACCGAACAAGAGCAGAGGAGATTGAACTGACATGTACATCGGAGACGTTTCTTTGGACTGCTTCAAATTTGAAAATCAAACAGTTGCAATACAAGATCATCTGCAAGCAGCTTGGTAGTGAATAAGTATGTTGGTTTTCTAGAGTAAGCATCCAATGTACTACCTGAAAAAGAAGAAAAACGCAATTGTTTTGATAAAATGGGTGTCCTACCAGAGGGTTGATTCTGCTCATTTCATGAGACGAGACGAGATGACTCCGAGTCGTCTCGTCCTATCTCTTTGCACGAGATAAAGTTGTCTATTTCATCTATCTCGTGTCGCCTCGTACGAGATAGACAGGGAGAATCAGCTTACAGGACTGATACTGTGATTTCAATACTAAACAAGCTAGCAATCTGATCAAGGGTGCAATTAAAAGTCACCTCATTTGCATTCAATTGAACTCAAGATGAGCATATTTGAGCAACAATTGAGAAAGTTATGACAGTTTGAAAAGAGAAAAGATGGCCCCCAACAGAGTTTTTAGCAAACATCTTCTCGTGGCAAAAAACAAAGCGCTCAATTGTCTGATTCATTGTTTCTTAGAACATGACTTGTCAACTACGAAAAAACAATTAAAAACTCTGGGAAAAAAGATTCATCATAGAAAAGGCTGCAACTAGGTGGAACTCCCCCATTGTGACTCGCTCAATGACAGCCATATTTGAATTTTGTTTAAACTCAGTTATTGAGTTTGAGAGTTAATTTTGGAATTTTCTACAGCTCTCGACATTATTTTTAAGTGATAATACACCAAAATTGACTATCTATATTGATGTAACAAAAATTTGCAACAGTTTTTACATCCAACAGTCCAATAGTAACAGTTAAGGTCACTTGGGATAACTTGGCTATACCAGAGAAACTTAAAAGTAACATGAAGATTCTTTTCTGACACCATTTTTCTCATGAAATCCTTTCTAAGATAAAAGCAAAGACTTTAATGTTTGCCATGGAAGCAGCTACCACATTCTCATGGTGGAACAAAAAATTGATGAAAGAATCAGTTTACTTATATAATCTAAAACGACTAAAACTTATGTTTTTCAAATGGAATTTTTCTGATTTGTGTCAGGAGAAGTTGGTAAAGCTTACCTCAATACAAAGAATGCCAAAGCGCAGGAAATCATCGACAGAATCTTCTTCCAGTTGATTATTAATCAATTTCAGGGAATCAAAGTACTTAGCAACCGCAGGAATCAACTGATGAAGTAATTCGCTGAATTCAAGATTATTGAACAGGTTGTCCATTTGTTCTGAATACTGTTCTTCTTTCGTCGTTCTAAACCTACCTAGTGGTTTGTAAACCTAGAAAAGCAGCAAATATTTTGCTTTAAGATTCTAACACGAGGACAATATTTGTCTACACACTCAATTCAGTATTATTTTACAAGAAATGTACCGTTCGAGTTACTTTATTTTTCCACAATCCTGGGCTGCTTATTATGGACTTAGAGAATAAATTAAGAAGAATCACTAAAAGCAAGCCCTATCTTGGAAAATTTTGTGGCAAAATTTTTAAAACAGTCACTAAGTAATCTAACCCTCAAAGGATTGCCGGTCATGATCATTTGGTTACAAACATGTAAATCAAAATAGGGCTTTTCTGGACTCCCAACAAAAATCATTGCTATCTGAGCAAAATGACAGCAAACATTGGTAAAAGTTTGCAAAAATCCATGAAAATGTGTGAAAATTACAGTGAAATCAACAATTTGTTGGAATGATCGAGGAACAAGCATTCGGCTGCTTTGCACTTCAAAAAAGAGGCAGAGGGCAAACTTTGGCAATTTAAATCTTTGGTAGGATTAAAAACATAAGACCTTGAAAGAGACTACCTACAAATCAAGTATTTTGCAGAGGAAAGAAAACGTAAACATTTCTTAGATTTTATCTACAGCTGTATTCTAGAACAAATTTAAAATGACTACCTGCTGCACTCGAGGTAAAAAACTTCTTAGATGATGAATGTGAGACAATAGAACTTTCTTAGCTGCCAGATACAGAGGCTGTGCCAGAACTGGAGACTCCTCTTCGCTCCTTCTGTTCGTGGATGGCGACAAACTGACATTGAAGCAGTGCTGAAGGATTGAATTGTTAAACTGTTGACATCGAAGGATTTCAATCACGTCTTCATATTCTAGATGACTCAGGAGATGGGCTGATTCTACAGGCGAGCAATCCACCCTACAACACCTTAGACAAAACAGAAAAAAATGGGAAATAATAAATAGAATAAATTGTTTTGCTCTCTGAAAAGTAAGTGTTTTCAAGATATAAGGTTTCATCTTATAACCAGGGAAATAATTCCTTAATAATCAATCATTACTGATTCCTGAATAAATCGATATAGATATTCACGTACAAGCGAGTACTGACAAACATTGCTCCACAAAAAAAAAATTATAAAAAAAAAACACTTACCGAGATCTCACTTGCGCATTCAACCAAAGTTTATCCACTGTGACAAGCCGCAAACTATCGATGTTAAGCGGCTTATTTTGCTCTCCCTCCAACTGCGGTAGTTCGTAACAAGTAAAAGCTAATTTGTTGATTAAACTGAACAGATTCGGATGCCGTCTCATCAGCTTTGGCGATGCAAACAGTTCTCTACGATAGGATACCAAAGCTTCTTCAGTGATTTGATGAATCACATCTTCTTTGGACAGGGTCAACAAATATTCTATTTTCCTGAATAAGAAAAAGAAAAATGTTTAGAGAAAAAGAGAATCAAAGTATACAGAAAGTAAAAGCTACAGTGAAATCCCTACCAAAATTTTATCCTGTTTCCAAGACTCAGAACTAAGAGTGTACAAATCGGTACATTTTGCATCAGGATGAGCATTGTTGGGCTCCAATTTGTTTGAAATTTGATCGCGTAACTTGCATTGTAGATCATGCTTTGCTTTTAATCATACTTTCAGTTTCATTTTTATAAAAACACAATTCCCATCCGACAACAATTTTGCTTGCTACCAAGTTATTTACCAAGCATTTTTCAGTAAGCCTTCGTTCATCGCCACCGTAGCAAACATTTAAAAATACTGCGAAGCAACTTTCAAATTTTAAAAAAATTGGTGAAACAGGTCGGAGTCAAAAAGTTTTAAATAACTTTTCACTCAAGGCGCCACGCTGGTTCCAAATAAATGCAAAAATGCAAGAATTGGAGGCCCGATGGTGTTGTGAGAGACGCTTTGTTTTGCCAAGTTTTTGCGCCAGGCTCATGAGCCCCATCAACAAAAAGGCATAATCGGGGGGCAAAAAATTATGATCACGAACGGAGAGGACAAACACACTGATTTTCTTTGCAACATTGAGATTTTCTCAAAGGACCAGGGTTTCACGATTTACAAATGAAAGTTTCAAATTATAAATGGAACAGTATGACTTTTCACAATTTTTTTTTTCAAGGGGGGGGGGGAGAGAAAAGAGTTTGCAGACAATAGACTAAGAACCACTTCTATAGTATAGACCCATTCATTCTACCAAGATTTCACAGCAATCAGTTTCCAATTTTTATCCTCTATTTGAGGAGAGGTGAAAGAGACTTGCTGAAATTAGAAAGGTACTCCGAGGAGAGAAGAGCTAACGGCTACTAATTTGCAATAAAATGGCTTCTATTTTGCATATAGCCCTTCAACTGACAAAAAGACAAGATGAAAGCAACGTTTTGCTTGGAAAATGATTCACTTACCTACAACTAAGCGATGCAACTTGTCTGGACGATGAAAGAGTTTGGTTTTGAAGGAAATTTGGGGTCGTCAGCAGAATAACCTCTCCACTAAGGTCTGGATGAGAAAACTCCAGACATTTTACTAAACGATTTATGAAGACAGGCTGAGAAAGAAAGAACAAATTTTAAATAATTTGATACAATTATTCTTTACAGTAAGTATTGTACATCTTCTAAATAATGGTATTTTTCTATTACTTACACAACCTACAACTTAATAAGTTGAGAAGATAAATTATGAATATTAAGATTTTTTTAGTTTTGAAAAGTTGAGAAGATAAATTACGAACATCAAGATTTTTTTAGTTTTGACTCTCTTACAGGGAGAATTTGGCTATTTTTTTAAGTTTAATTTTGACCCTCTTCTCTCTGTATAGTATGAGAAATAAAAAAAATTGCAGAAAATTAGAACGGATGGGCTCCGTTCAGACATAGCGTTCTCAAGCTTAATTGCTACAACTTATATTGACAATTAGTTGCCTAAATAGTTGCAAAGATGAATAAATAAAAAGTGAAAGAAGGATTTTAAATTAAGGTACATTTTTGAATTTTCCAATGTATAGTAAGTGATTTATTGCAAGTTGTCTTCTGAGTTGCTAGCAATTAACCCTTTGCGGTCATGTGTCGAGTCAGGCCCGACATTGTAAAATTCCCGTTCCAGTCGCATTTCGGGGCTCACTAGACATGACAAAAAAGTTTCGATCTGCTGAGTCTCGTATCGGGCCAGCCCCGACAACTTCAGTGCGTGCTGCGCTCTATGGGTCTTCTCGGGAACTTCTAGCACTTCATTCTCACATAGTGTGAAGGTTGCCCACAGCGCTAGGGGCGCGGCGTGACAATAAACAACAACCTCTCTTTTTCATTTTTAATTACAACCTGTTGGGAGTGCAAGTGGAAAAATAATGAGACCGCAAAAGTTTAATTACCTGAAAACACTCCGTGTAGACAGGACCTTGAGCTTTTTGATGTTTCTTCCAGTGACGGATCCACCGAAGTTACATCACCCTCCTCCCCAGCTTTAAATGTTGCCTTAAAATGTTTTACAACAGAAAAAAGCACGAGAATGCTACCTGCAACGCTTTGAATAGCAAATTTCTTAGGCATGCAACCCCCCCCCCCCCCCAAAACTTTCTGAATCTGTGACTGGTTCCTCCTTTTCTATTATTTGCTCTATAATTCTTTCTCAATAATTCCTCTTTACTTCTCTTTTTTTACTCTCTTGGCTCACTAGTTGAAAGCAGCTGCATTGGAAAGGCACAAAATGGATGCAGAGAATTTTTCAACAAATAGAAACATCAAATTGACTTACCGAGCGATGAATGGCACCTAGCTTTTTTAAATTTTCAATGAGCAGCAAACCAGTTTTTGAGTTTCGATTGAGGCCGGCAATTAGTTCCTTAATAGGAGGCTCATCAAAAGCCATTACAAGAGTGTACAAATGATGTTCTAACAACCATTTTAAACTGTCAAAATTGTCTTCAATATTCTCTAACAAATTATCACAGTAGAGGAGCAAACTTCCCAGCTTCAAAATTTGAAAATTGAAGCTTGAACAGGTATTGTTCAAAAAGAGGGAAGACCTGAAAAAAAAAAAACAAATTTGTTTATAAGCAAATTTAAAGAAAACAAAAGAAAAGTCAGGAGGCTTCAAAGCTGGACAACGAAACATACTTCAAAGGCATTCATTGATCGGTAAAAATTCATTCGTTGCATCAATATACAAATATACATCAATACACTTGTACTTTACAAGTGTAGTTTTAATTACAGACATTGTTCTAACAAACTATGGGTGCAATTCGGAGACTTTACTCAAGACCTCTTTGACTTGGCTAATGGCTCAGCTTGAGAGACATTCAAGCTGAGTCAAGTGAGAAAAGCAAAGCAATTCAAAGACGCTCACGGTAAATTAGCAATTTTCAAGAAATCTTGAGTTTAGTTCAAAGTACATAGCTTGCTAGCTAGATTAGCTAGATTTCAAAAATTATCTTCTTGAGAAATCTCTTGAGTGAATAACCGTGTATTTTCAAAGCGTCTCTGAATTGCAAATTTGTGTTGAAATCTTCCTTGGAAATCCCTGCCTTCCTAGAGAAATCTCACGGCTCAAAATAGGTTTCTGAATTGAAAATTTAATCTGCAGGACATTTTAAGTTTGAGTCAAGTGTCTCCATTTTGTTTTAGAAAACACAAGTGCTAGGAATTTACGACCAAGTAAATACAAGTGTTAAAATTCTTGTTATGAGCAGTATGCAATATCTTTTGTCACATCATAGGATTTGTTTCTTCTATAGGAACAAGAGCTACTTAAGCTATAAGGAAAATAGAAGGTACAAACTTGTTATCAGACGGTAAAGACACTGCGTCCTGCCAAAACTTATCATTTGTGAAATTCAAAACAGACAGCAAGTAAAACCATTGCAGACATAAATAAGGATAGTGAATTGAAATGTCTATAAAAACTGAGATTAGACAATGAATTGATTTCCCTTCATTACAATCGTTAATGATTTCCATTACGCCTAGCACAGTCTGAGGGAATAAACCTGGATACAAAGAGAAAATAAACAAATATTAAAGAAAATTTAAAATTTTGAGAGACTCAAGCTGAAAAAAAACCAAATTTCAAGAATTTTTCCGGGCAATTTTGAGGGCAGATGTCTCCAAACCACAGATTTGGTGGTTTCACTGGTTTCCTCCAAAAATACCCGATTTTGCGTTCTTTTGCATATCATTTTTGGAATCTAGAGATCAATGCATTAAGTTCTGGCCAGGTCCTACCACCCTAACATGATCCGAAAGAATTCTAAATTTTGCACAAATTGAGAACGCAAAATTCTGGTGGCTCTATTCATGGGACAAGCAGACTGATTCTGAGAACCAAGGGTACCGGAAAATCCAGGTCTAGAACGATGAGAATTTCATGCATGACCTTTTCTTTTGTTCTCATCTCAAGAGTGCTAGCAATATTTGACTACCAAAATTTACTTACAAAACTATCTGCCATCATTTTATACAGGAGAATGAAAAGGAGGCATTTTTTTTTCCAAGACGTGTAATTGAAAGCGAAATTTTCTAATTAATGATAGCTCTTATGATACTATCCACTATCCAGTATCCACACCTGTAGTACAACTGGAGATATTAGGAACAATAGCCGTATTTTCCTTTGTCATTAACAGCGGTTTGACAGCCATGAACAGCTACTGCCTGTATTTCGCTTTTCCAGAGGCCATCAGAGGGGGTGGAGCTTAATTTAATTTCAGAATGTGGCAACGCTGTACCATCGGGCGATGGCCATCAACCTAGATGAACTCTAGAGCTCGTCAACCGTTTCATCGCCATTGATGACGGATCGTTGCACAGTGGAGAGAGTCAATGGGAGGGGGAGGGGTCAGACATGGAATATATGACTGAAACTGCAAATTTGAATGTTTTTACAGTCAAAAAACAAACAATAAAGAGTGATTCTTGCAGGACATTTTACAATAAGACTAATGAAACCACTTTCAAACTTCTAAGTAGCACATTTACAAAGATATGCGCATTTAAAGATTCCATGCCATGTCTAGCTTCTCCCAAAGACTTACTTCACAAAGCATCGCCGATGACGGATCGTCCGCCGCTCACCAAGCAGTCATCATCGTAAAATTACTCAATTTTTAGCGCTTTTTTGTTATTGGATAGAAGAATATCATTACCAAAGACAAGGCAAAAGATGGTTCAATTAAAGCTTATTTTTACTGAAATTTTTCTGTATCATTTTATTGCCTTTCACCATTCTCCTTTGTTTTCGTTAGTTGCATTATTTCTTATTTTATTTCTGAAATTTACAATTTTTTTTTTTTTTTTTAATTTCTATTATTGATGTTCAGAAGGCTTCTGCCTGTTAAATTGTACGCATAAATAAATAAATATTTACCTGATTGAAATACTGATATGTAGGTCAACATCAGAGAAGAAGTAATTTGACTCAAAAACAAGCAATCAGAATTATTGGATGAACTAAATAAAAGTGAATGAAGCTTTGTTGAAACAGCTGCAATAACTCTGAGCAAAAACCTGAAAAAGAAAAGAAGAGAATGAATTTATTTATCTATTTATTTATTTAAACATTTTATACATAAATGACCCTTTCTGAGCTACGGCACAAGTCAAGTTTAAAGTTTACGGCTACAAAGATTTATTTTTATTTTGATATTTGATACATGAAAGCTTCCAGGAGCTATGGTACATGTCTAGAAAAGAGCAGAAATATTTGAGAAGAAGATAAGATGAATACAGAAGTTATAGGAGCAGTAAAGGAATAATAATGTAGACCAGGTAATCTACCCACCAATCAGTCCTTCCATGCTATAATACCCCTTCACCAACAGGTATTTGGATAAGCCGTTAAAGAACACACTGATTTCCCCCCTTTTGAATATGTTCTTAAGGTTCTCCGGTAGGGCATTATAGATTTTAATTGAGGCGTATCTCACGCTACGCTGAGTGATGGATAGTCTAGCTCGCAGGTTTATGAGTTTGAGTTATGCACTATGGGTCTTAATCTCAAGAGCACATAAGGACTGGTATGCTCTTGCATACTTTTTTTTTTTTTTTAGAAGAAAAAAAAGAGGAGCAAGAAAGCATAAAAATGGCAAACGTATCCAAGAGCTCACCTGGCTAAAACTTTATTTGGCGGTGCTTGAAATTGCATTGAAGCTGTGACATTCAATGGATCCGTAGTTTGAGATGAATTCTCTAAATTATCCAGTGGAAGACAGCAGAGCTCTAGTTCCTCAATTTGAGGTAAAATATCCGCCTCTTTGCTTGTTGAAACTAAAAGAAGCAACATCGACAGAGTGACACCTACCCACCTTTCTGTTTGATCTGAATCCTAAAAACAGAGACAACGTTTAATTGATAAAGAAGCATTCAATCAAGCAACTGATAAGTTCAAAGTGAAAATGGTTAAATCTAGGATGTATACCAACGTCGTTCTTTAACGGATAAAAAATTGACAATTTTTATTTCAACTGCTCTCTGATAAATCAAAATGTTGTTTCCAGAACACTTAAATTAATCTTTGGTAAAATATGAAAACTCATTTTGCTTTTCTGCTCCTTACTTTTACACTTTCCATTCTTGGAAAATATTTTAAAAAATTATTACAGTTACACAGATGTACCACACCCACCGTGAAAGGCATTTTTTTATGCTGCTACGGATCAGGAAAAGCCACAAAACAGTAACCCAAAAAATTCGATTTTGGAGTTTCAAAATTTGTTAAAGATTTTGGGGGTTCGGTACTCTTTTGTATGGAAGAATTCCTCCAATTTTGAATGGTTACCCTTATTTTTATTGCATGTTTTGATTGAGCCTAAAATTCTAAAGTTTTTTATTTAAAGTGCAGATAGATTTTGTTTTTTGTTTTTTTATGTTTTTTTTTTTTGCGCTCGACAAAGCAAAGATCAAAGTTTGATAATGCTCTATTTTTGAAAAATTGTAACTCCCTTAAAAAAGTCTAAATTTTAAGAATTTTAAGTGTAAGTTTTGCTACTAAACAAGCTTTTAAGAAAAATGTGTCTGTCCCCGAAATTTGGTAAAAAATTGATTTTAGATCCCAAAGATTTCATGATTATTTAAAAAAGTTTAAATCCCCAATTTTCACAAAAACTGTCAGAATATCGGAAAAGAACTGAATATTATCACTCTGACCACCATGATAGTTTCTGAACCCTGAAAATCCTCAACACTGTCATTTTAACTCAAATATCTGTGTATCTACTGATATAAAATTCCATGATCACCAAGAGCCTATTTTTTTTGGGTGTAAATGACACTTTTGAAATGTTTGAAGACTAAAACACAATCAATGAGATTTGAAGGCCAATTCAGTTCTTTTTCCCATATTCTGACTGTTTCCTGTAAAAATTGGTAATTAAAAAATTTTCAAAGAATCAACAAATTGTTAGGATTCAAAATTTGTGATTTTTTTTTTTAACACAAAATTGTGTGGACTGGTACATTTTAATGATACCATTTACATATTTTTACAATTTAAATACTCTTGTTTTGTATTTTCCCAGTGAGTTTTAAAAAATAAATAAATAATTTAATAAATTAAAGAATAGATACAATTAACTAAATTGACAGTTACAAATGAAGTCAGTGACAAATGTAGCAAGGTTTCTACCTGATTTTGAATATAGGAAGAGAAGAGAATTTTCAGAATATTATCTGGTGACGTAAATATTGACGGAGACAGAGAATTCAAAAGGTTCAAAAGCGTTTTCAGAGCATCAATGGAGTCTACTTTCACTTGACATGAAGGTAGAACTCTAACAAGTGTATCAAATACAAGTTGAGATCTCTGACTCCACGTGCCATCCTGATCATGACTGATGATGAGAGTTAAAAAATGCAATACTTCACGATAGTGAATGAGCCGCAGAAGCATCGAGAATAGTACTTCGCGCTGCGTTTTCAATTCTTTAAGATCCTCGGCAGAAGAAATTTGGCTGACTTTCAACAGGAACACATGTTCTACGATCGGGTACAAAGCAGGAATACCTGAAGAATAATAAGGGGAAAAAGAGAGTCAAAGCCTTTTTTTAAAATACGTCTATTGTGTTGTTATATTACAGCAATATGGCATATTAAATATTAATTCATTCTAATATGAAATTCTGCAAAAATATTGATGCACAAACATTTTGTACAAACGTTCTTTGAAAGTCTCAGTGCGTTCTTTATTTAGGTCTTTCTTTGCTTTTCTTATTTTGTAACTTTTTGAGCTTTTGAATGGATTGTCCTGCTTGTATGCTTTTTAACTTTCTGTTGTTTTTGTTTTGTTTCCTTAAATTTGTTTAATATGTACTGTTTAGTTTAAGCTTTAATTACTAATTACCTCCTTTTTTTCTGCTACTTGATATTTTTCTTCTCTTATTGTTATGATATTGTGTTTTTTTTTTTTTTTTTTTTTTTTTTTTTTTGCATTTTGCCAGTAATTTTTCAAAAAATATAAATACATAGATAAAATAAAACGTGTTTACGTACAAAGTTCCTCTGGAGGCTGACCACTGGCAATCAATCCATCGCAGAGCTGAATAACTTTTGGAATACTCATCACAGGTTTTGAATGATTTTTATCATTCGATAGATGAACCAAGAAATTGAAAATTTTCGGAACTAAAAACTCAGGATTATGGATTTGACCTCCCTCTAAATACTCAAAAAGGGTTAAAATGAACTTTATAAAGAATTGATTTGAATCTAGAAGCCAATAGTTTACTCCGACTAAAACCAATTCAGTCATGAATGCTATGACGGTTGCTTGCAACTTCACATTGCTGGTGATGATACATTGCTGGAACAAAGACCAAAGAAAAATTGTGAGTCGATTAGCCCGCTATTACTTGCGCATCAAAGCTTACACGAATACTCGCAGATGATCATTAAGAACCCATAGTCCCTTCTTCCACCATTTTTTCTTTTTTTTTCTTTTTTTAATTTTGCTATACACTCTCACGAACAGGATTAAGTAGGTTCTTTTAAAGCATTTCATTTCATAGTTGGGTTGAAAAAACAGTTACCATTACTTAATATCAATTCGACATGTATTTTGTTACAAAAACCCCAAAAAAAAATCCCTTTTTCCAGTTTTTATTTGAAGACTTGAAATAAACAAGATACATGCTATGAGAAAATACAGTGAGTTCTGTTTTTCTTAAAATCAAGACAACAAAAAAAAAAAAAAAACTTACATTTAGAGCCGTAATGATCATGGATTCTGATAATTTTATGTAGGAAGTTAATACTGCAGTATTTGTACTTTTTTCAGGTGCTTTCAGAATAAAACTTGAGGATTTCCGGTCCTTTACAGACTCAGAGCTACTATTTACATTAAATTGTCTGGAAAAAAAAATGCAAAAATCAATGAGTGATTGGAACACGGGCAATTCAAACTTTGCATCAAGTTCAAATTAAAGAAAACAATCCAACGATAATACAAAAGTAGGAAAAATTGAGTTGAATAATCGGACTATTGTGTCATTTAGGTGCTATTGTAATCTATAGGCTGTTTCAGAAAATATTGGACTTACATTTCTACAGGCTTTCAGTTTCATACTGTCAATAGCGCCACCCCTTCAGTGCGTAGCGCCACGAAGCTGATGTTTTCAAGAGACACGTGCGAATAAAATCCAATCTCTTCTAGAACACTCTATGTATATCAATCTTCAAGATTATTATTTTTTTCTTGTTTACATTAACAAACGCTTAGAAAAATTGTGATTTTGGAGAATTGTAGGGATGAAGAAATTAATGAAAATAAAAAAGTTAAATAAAATGGGATTTGGCGAGAAATTTCAAGTTTCTCTTGGAAAAAAAAAGAAAAAACCTTGAAAAAACTTTTTGAAACCAAAACAAGACCTGCTTAAAAAAACTTATCTTGCTTATAAATTAAAATTAATCTTGCCTCCCACCAAAACAGAAACTTTACAATTGAGAAGGATCCAAACAAGCTTAATGGCTGGTTTACTAACTCTTCACTGCACCCTTACAAGTCATCTTTTTAACAGGTATCTTTATGACAACCTGACATTTGGTTACGTAAAAAAAGACGGAGTCCCATTTTCATTTACTGAAAGTTGTGACAGTGTCTATAGCTTTGATTTCTAGGCCTTAAGCATTTAGAGACCCAGAGAAACGAGACAAATCTGATGCAAAAACTTTCAGGAATTCAACTTTTCAGTTTATTCATTTTTCTTTTTTTTTTCAAATCCTGAGCCTTTACAAATTCATACGATGAACAAACACAAAAAATAAAAAGATAGGGGTGACAAATAGAGGGAGTAAAAATGATAATCCCACAACTTACCTATCACTTGATTCGCCGGTTAGACCAGCATCTTTAGCTTGAATTCCTATGAAATCGGAAAATTTCTGGAACGGCGCTTGGAAGCAATGATGATTCAATGAATAAGAGCTGGCAGCAGAATTGCTCTGTTCCAAATCTGGCACCAACTTATTTATCTTCACATTTTCAGTAGAATATTTTGAAAATTGGTTGGTACTAAAAATACTTTGCAATAAGGATAGCACACATTTAATACTTTCCGCCGGTTTGAGCGGAAAAGTAAATTTTAAACAGAACAAAATTTCTTCAGCAATTCTTCCCGACTCTTCGATGGTCATGAATAATAAAACTTTGCACAAAGTGTTCAAATTCGTTTCTAGCAGGTTCAAAAACTTTTCTCCAGGCTCTGGAACAAGCGTTACTTTGTAATTGCTATACGTTGATTTCAACATTTCTTGCAGCTTCACGAATCTCGACGAATGCGAATAGTGTCCAAAAGACTTTGATTTCTCATCAGATTTTTTGTCATTCTCACCCTGCAATTTTGTTGGTGAAGTAGACCTGGTTTTACGCTTCATTGGTGAGATCGTCGGTGGAGCCAAAGCCCTCAAAGCCGGAGCAGTAATGCTTTGACTCGGTTGTGGCTCATTCAAAATATTCATGAATATATTAATTAATCTAAGCATGTATAAAAGTAGAGATTCGGCTAAACTTTCAAATCGCTTGTCTTGAAAAAAACTCCACAGATATTTAGTTTCCGATGGTTTTGGACTTGAAGGCAAATTTGATTTCACAAAGGCATCAGCGAGTCCAATGAACAAATTTCCAGCAAGAATGCAGAGCCAATTTTGCGCTTCTAAATCCATGCAATCTGCTGATGAGTTCATTAAAGATAAGACACTAGAGAATAAACCTATTGACAAAGCAGACTGACCTTTGGCGTTACAAGTTAACGGAGTGCACTGCCACGCTTTTCTGTAAACATAAGTTGGATATTTGATAGATAACATACAAAGTGCTTCGCAACAACCAAGAACGATATGTTTCGATGAGAACCCTAATAACTTTTGAGACAGTAAATCTAGAATTCTAGATAAAGCAGCATCAATTGATGGACAATATTCATAATTTTTACTGATTCCTTCAGTAACCGTTACCGCTCTGCTGAGTTGATCGGTGAAAACATTGACATCCAAGTTAAAAATTTCACACACTTCATCTTCAATTTTCTGACCACAGATAGCTATTTCATGCTCATAGTTGTGGTCGACAGGATAATATAAATATTGCACCAGACTACATAGACAGTCGGCCGCAGCTTTTCTCACGCGGTTATCGTTATCATTCAAAGAAGCTAATACCACATTATGAATTATGCTATTTTGATATTCCATGCTACCGGTTAAGTATTTGATATTGATGAAAGGAAGAGTGCTAATTGTTTCCAGTAGTTTGACCTTTACGAGCCAATAGGGATTTTTCGCTATCCTAAGTAGTGCAAATAAAATTTCTAGGCAAACTTTGCTGTTCGTTACAATTATAGAATTTAAACAAATAGAGATTCCTCCTAACGTGAGACGGGAACAAACTGAAGACTCATCAGATAATCCCTGAAAGGAAAGAATAAAATAGGTATTACTTATAGGATTTGGACAGTTATGATGCATTTGTCTTATCAAGTTTGAATTTGAAAAAGAGTAGTAATAATAGTAGTAAAGTTCAGCTGCCTAAACAAAGTTGCTTCATTTCACAGCAAATGACTGAACTGATTAGAAAAAAAAGAGAAAGGAAAGACAACCAATGTATTTTCCAAGTAGTAAGGGAAAAGAAGAGATATGACGACCTGCTGGCTGCCAGACACTCTCAAAAATGGGAAAAAAGCACCTAGAGCATACAAGGAGATAGGGTGCTCTAGGTGCACTCTGAAATTTTTTTATTTTCCCTCTTTTATGTAAAATATCATCGTGTTTCAGGATGTTACTCTACTCTCTATGATGTTCTTCAATTCTCTATACATCTATGTAACTTCACTATTTAAAATTAATTATAAAACTCATTCCCTAAACTACAAACTTTCCTTCATCAAAAATTGAAAAACTAGAGGAACCATCCAAAGAATCCAGGCATCGAGTTCAAAAACAAGCAAATTTATTGAGCTCTCTCATCTTGAAAACACAGTGGTTCATTACGCTGGTACATATTTGAAATCGAATAACTGGACTGGATGAAAAAAAAGACAGACAAAAGAATTTTTTCATACAAGGATAAGAAAAGAAGAGAGATACAGCAACCTGCCAGACACTCTCACAGAAGAAAGCATATAGAGCACACAAGGAGGTACGATGCATTTTTTTATTCTCCGGAGCGCGCACCGGTGCAGCTCCAGTGCACCGGAGTGCTTTTTAGTAACGGTGCGATACGCCTGGAGCTGCTCCCGTGCAAGCTCCAGTGTATCGGAGTTGAAGACCGATGCACTGGAGCTGGAGCTCCAGAGCTTCTGCACGTGACCGGTGCTGCGCCAGACAGCTTCGGAGCAGCTCCAAAAGCTCCGGGTTATTGCACCGGTGCGGATTCCGGAGAATAAAAAAACGCTTCAGTACGGTGCTCTTGATATTATTTTTTATTTTTTTTTTTTTTTTTTTTTGCTCCCTCTTTCTCTCTCATGTGAAATATTGTTATGTTATAATGTTATAGAATATTACTCAACTCGCAATGCTTTTCTTCAATTCTCTATACATCTATGTAACACCAATATATATATTTTTTCTCAACTCTATTGGCAACTGTGTAACTCCACTCTCTATAATTTACAATCCATAATTCACTATGTTATTAAGTCCTGTACAATTCTTACTTCTTTCTTTGAATAATTCATCATAACTTTAAAGACTACTCCTTCACCACAATGTGAGAATATAGTCAAAACTCAACCTTAGTGACTCTTGGAGTAACTCAATTGTTTACAAACAACAGTAAGTAAATTGAAAATGTTGGAAACATGGAAATCTCTGCCATATTCCAATTTCTGCAGATTCCTTATTTAATACACAGATTCAATTACTTGGTGATTTCACTTTTTCCTTGCAATTTTCAAGAATTGCATTTCTTGGTTTTTATCTTTTCCGTAGTTGATTGTCAATTAATACGGATCCGATAATTACCTGAATAAAGACTCTGGAGAATGCCTCCAGATTAATACCGCTATCGCCATTATGCTGCTTCAACCAAGCATCATAATCACCTTTCCCAACTTGCAAAACAGATTTGATAAACTGCCCAATCAAAACTCTCATCTGGCCCCTTAATTGTTGATCTGAATGAGAGGCATAGGATAAAGCAACATCAAGGATTGTACTGAAGCCCTCAAAACTCTGTACATTGGTGTTGTCGATGCTGAGTAGGCCGATTTTTGGCTCCAACCTTAGGACCTGGGTTAGACAACTGATTGCGAGGGCTTTTGTACTGACACGAACTTTGAATACACCAGATTGTTCTGTTAAAAGAAACCCTGTGATCAGGCGTCTTGCACAGTATACCAACGGCAAATTTCCATCAGTCGCAGAGCCAATTTCCCAAATCTGAAAACAAAAATGAAAATCATGGTTTATGAGTAAAAAAGGGTAGAAAGGTTGGAGTTGCTACTAATTGGCTTAAAAAGAATTGCTTAGTCTTTTTTGACCCCTGAAAAATTTTAAAAGACAGCATTTTTCCTTCAAAAGCTACCTTATGATAGATTTTTTTAATTCACCGATGATTCTACCAGTTAAGAAAAGATTACACAGTTCAGTTCAGTGTAAGACTGTAATGCACAAAAATACTTGCATAAGTAATATTTTATCAACCAGTGGAGTTTTCGATGATTTTAAAAAACTTGCAGATATTTTAATAATTTCACAGCGATTGCACCGATTGAGAAAAGATCACAGGCGCAAAATTTTCGTTCATTATAGTCATACAATACAAACTGAGCTGTGTAATCTTTTCTCAATCGGTGGTATCATGGGTGAATTAAAAAAGCGTCATTAAATATACACGAAAGGCAGCACTGCTCATCCAATCAAAGGAGAGGAGTAAGTAAAATAAGTAAATCAAACGAAATGAAAATTTAATTTTTTCAATATGCATTTTTGAGGACTAACCTGAGGTGCATCAGAGTGAGACGTTGATAGTTCACAACTTTTAGGTGGGGAAATTGTTGCAGGGACTTCAGACTCAGACGGATTCTCATCATAACTTTCAGTCTTATTGAAAATACTATTCCTTTTGGCTACTTCTTCCCCCTTCGGTGAACTATAATCTTTTTCACTTAATGAATCATCTGAAATGATAATCCAACATTGATTAAAAAGTGATGAATAGAAAAACTGTCAACTGCAAGAGGATTTGCTAATGACAAAGAAAAAATCAGGCTAGGTTAGGTTTGAAGGTTAGGTTTGAGGGTTTGAAATTGCTCTAAAAGATTCACGCTGACATGAATGAAAAAGTTCATCTCATTCACAATAAACAGTTTAAGTGATGACTGATGATGTCTTTTAGTGGAAAAGTTTGAAGAGCGTTCAAAACCATCTCTCTCCCTCTCACATGACTCTTACATACCATTATTTCACTCTCACAGCCAAATTCGTACACAGAGACATTTTTCATGAAAATGTTTGACAGAGATAAATTTTTGGAGTCAATTTAATGCAATTTTGAGAAGAAAATGCTTGAAAAACGTCCCTGCAAATAAAATTTGACACTCGCAAGAGATGGCTACACGTGGGGGTCACATGAGGGTGAGATCGATAGTTTTGAACGGTACACGAGTTCCATCACAGCTAATTGCAACCGATAAATGCCTTGCTTGCTGACTGTTAACTTCTGTAACGCATTTCTCAAACCTTTGCCTTTTTTTCTTTCATCATTCTGAATTTTTTTTTTTTTTTTAGTTTTCGTAGTTCCCCCAATTTTCTTTGAATTCTTGACTAATTGAAACCCTACCCTTGTGACATAACAAACTTTCCTTTGCTTTAACAACAACTTGGGTCAACTTTACTACATTGCACTAGGCTTTACCAGAGCCGGATTCAGGGGTGTGCCAAGTGTGCCTGGGCACATGGGGGCAGATTTTAAGCGGCGGCAAAATTTTGAGGTTTTTTTCTTCCTCGAGCGCGACGTTGGGAGCCGCTGCGTGTAATTTTCAACAAAAATGACGTCATGCGGGTGAAAACTTTTGATTGGCTGGTAGTGTGATTTTACCCGCAGGACATCATTGTTCTCTAAAAAGTTGTAAGCGCATGAAGCGGCTCAGGGCGGCTTGTTTTCATGTGACAGCGCAACTGCAAGGGGTGGACGGGGGTGGGGGGTGGGTTTTGCGGCGGCAACTGGTTTTCTGTACCTAGCGGCAAAAACCCCAAATCCGGCTTTGGGCTTTACAGTTGGAAAAATTTAGCGATGAAAGATAATTCAAGAGAGATTTAAAAATCATACCTCTTAAGGCACTTATTTGAACATTTGAGTAGTCCATTTGAAGAGGGGAAGCCAATTCGCGCTCAGCGATACTCGGTTGCGGTTCTGGAGAAGCACAGGAGTCAGTAGCATCAAGCCACTGTCTCAACCTAGCTCCAGTGTCTAATCGTTCTTCAAAGGTTTTTGAATCTTGTTCAGGATCTTGATCAAAATGTGACGCTACGAGCATTGGTCGAATATCCCCTTCCGATAGCTGAGACTCATCGATGACTGAAGAAGTTGCAACACTTGCTAGACCTGAAAAGAAATATGCATTGAGAGTTTGCCAGTGAAAGTCTGTAAACTTGAAAAGACTTACTGGATGATTGTAATAGAATGGCCCAAAGGTTGTTCTAAGGGAAAATTGTTCTAACCTAATCTTTCGGGCTCTGGTAAGTTTTTGAAAAGTACTGGCAGAATGGACAATGGTATAGGTTTAAAAAGTTAAAATCCTTTCCAACACCGTAGCTAGAATATAATATGATGTGCAAACTCCTGTTTGGAATAAATAACAAGAGGCACCTGTTTATCGTCAAGTTCATACTCCAAATTTTGTCAAGTTGAACTGGAGATTTCATCATAGAAAATGGGTATTTCGTCAAGCTCAACCTCAGAGTTTTTAGTTTTTTTTTGTCAGGGAGGAAACAAAATTTGGTTGTTTTCTTTACCAGTGACACAATAAGTGGCGGGTTTCACACCCTCTTAAGAAGTAGTAAAGGAGAAAAAAGGTATCAAGACGACAGAGATGCAAAAGAGGGCTTGAAATTTCAGTCAGCGCAATTTTTTCGATTATAACCCTCCCCAAGAATAAGGTTTTAACCCTGTTCTTCCTATTGTTAAATTCAACTGTTAAATACATTGGGAGATACATTCGCTTCAGATTGAAAGACATGTGACCGATTTTTTTGAACTTACGTAGTCGGAAAATTCGTCAACTTGCTAACTAGGAAAAATTTTGTGAAATCAGGAAAAAATAGGCCGATTTCGCGACAAATGCCGAAATTTGCGGGAAGAGTACAGATTTCATGTTTTGTCGCCCGGCATTTTTGAAATCAACGAAGCAACCTGAAGTACTTGGTGCAGGTTCAGACTCGCTGCGTTTTTAAAATTTTGCGCAAATCGCAGCCACGAAAAAAAGGTGCCTCTGTAAATAACCCAACAGTTGGAGTTCAACGTGGCAATCAAAGTGACCCGAGAACTCCAACTCTGATTAACTTCAAACGAAGAACAGAGTAGGTACTTAAAATCTTGGTTTGCGAGCGCCTTCGATAAACCAAGAAAATCACAGCACTGAGATAGAAATACCAGCAGGCTGATTCTCCCTGTTTGGACGAGACGAGACGAGATAGGAAGTAACGATGAACCCCATTGGTTTAAATGGCGTCACGTGACAGATTTGAAGTCATTGCGGCGCCATCGCGACTGCTCCGAGTCATGATTTTGAAATAAATGACTCGGAGCAGTCGCGATGGCGCCGCAATGACTTCAAATCTGTCACGTGACGCCATTTAAACCAATGGGATTCATCGTTACTTCCTATCTCGTCTCGTCTCGTCCAAACAGGGAGAATCAGCCTGCTGAGAAGGAATACTTACTGACAGATCGCTGCAATGAAAATTTAAACTGGGCATTACTTGCATGAATGCGACTCTTTGTTAGGCTATTTACAGACGTTAAAACAACTTTCAATTCTTTGGGTTCAGAGGAGAGCAACTGAAATAACGTTTCTAGAGAGGATGTAACTACATTACTGTCACTGTGGCTACTGTAATGTAAACATAGTTCATAGATCTGTAAACACAGGAAAAAAAGCCTTAAAATAAAACGATTTAAGTAAACACAATGATAAATGTTTTTCTAGTATTTAAATAAAACCCTGATGTAATGTTAAAAGTGTACAGACTCCACGCAGACTTCTCTTTACTGATGCTACCAACGCTCACTGACTTTCCGCATTTCTCACCTTCCCTGACTATCTAGGTACATCCCTTATTATGAATGTTCTTTTCAAATTTTGAACACAGACCCAAGTCAAAATTCAACTGAGAAGCACATTTATTTTCAGCTAAAATTATAATCAACAAATTATCCGAGAAAACGAATTTTTCTTAGAGAAAGCTCTTGCGCTAAAATTTACCAGATTTTTACAAAAAATTCGACAAGGGCGAAATTCCCATAAGTGGAACTTTCGTGGAGTCAAGTTGTTGTTACAAGAGTAACACTACTGCCATTTTAAGTATATGTATTTTGCTTCTTTGTAACAGGATGAATCCCGTTAGAAATAAATAAACTAATTCAAGCACTTTTGCATAAATTGAGCCTAAAGCAATCTGGCAATCTGACATGGAACAGAAATAGCAAATATGATGTCTTTAAAGAGTACCTGAATAAATCTATCAACAGAGATTATGGCAGAACTTGGAGAGAAAGTGGATGAAGATCTAGGTTTTAGTGAAAAATCAGTCTCTTCAGCTGCCTTGATGCTGACTAAGTGCGGTAACAAAAAACGAACGCAGGACAGAACTCCCAACAGCAAAGCTGAATTCTGATTAGGTTTTATTGGGACGACACAATCTAATAAGAAAAAAAAATACAAAAGGATTAAGATAAATCAAATTCAATTGATTTCAGTTCAAAATACACAGGGTAGGAAAACTTGGATACTTGATATTTTTAGAGTTAACAGAAGCATACAGATCCAATAAAACGTTCAAGTATTACTTTACCTTATCTTGAAATTTGATAAATGTGACTACAAAAACTTGGCAAGAAAGAGTTCTCCTGATGCATGAATCACTAGTGCAATGAGAAATTCTCTCACTCTTTCTCTCTCCTACATTGAGACACACTATTCAATAAACTTCCCTTGGCAATAAAGTATGTATTCATGGCCTTATTTCTCCACGCTTGAATCATTCTTACTTGCCAAAGCATACTGTCATTCAATGTCATTCTTTAATCAAGCTGTCTAAAAACCATATTTGAACATACCTACATTCGAAATTTTTAATTAATTTATTAAATTTATTTTTCTCATAGCTTATAAGTATTATATATTTTGTATCTTCTGACGTTTACCATAACCATACAGGCTCTGTCTATAAAAAATAAATAAATACATAAATATGTTAGATAAAAAAATTCATGGGGATAAAACCCCCTCTTTCTATCTTCTTTCCACTTCAACATTCAAAGGAAAAATCTGAGAAATTTAGGAGATCCTGGCTGCGCTTCTCCATGAATGCATACAGTTTACAAAAAAGAGAGATAACATTGAAATAGTCATGGTTAAGAGGGTTACCTAGCAAAGCATTTAAAACGTACGACAAAAACACTGAGGGCTTCCGGGAATGAATACAAACATCAACAATACTTGAAGCAGCTGTGCGACGAACTACCGTTTCATCACTGGTCAAATTTGTAAAAAAAGCTCGTAATAACATCTGGAAAAAACAAAATACTAATAAATACAAACTTAATGGGTAAATCTATAACTCATGGGATGGGAATGAAGTTAAATATACGCCAGCAAGCAAAGTTGAAACTTTGAATCAAGAAAGGTAAGATTCTTATGAAAAATTGTGCGTAAAAATCACTGAGCACACGCTCAGCGCTCATTCTCAATGTTCCAACTCCCCATGTTAACCCTTTTCTACTTTCTCGCTCCCCCCTAAGGTGAGAAAGTATTGCTATCATGAAAAAATTGGAAGTTGGCGTTTTTCCATTTCTTGGCATTTCATTCATCTATGTCTGAGCAATAATATTGCAAGGAAACATTGGCAACAGAGAGCAACGCCAAAATGTTCGACAGTTAATGCCGGTTGTTTTTTTTATATTTAGGGATTATAATTCAATATTTCAACTGACTATTCATAAAAAAAAAAAACCTGGCGCTATCATTATTGCTGAGCACGTTCCTTATTCTTTCGTGTCCGCAAGCACCAAATTAAATTTTTCCCTCCCAGTATTCAGCAACATAAGTTGCTGTGTCGTTCGCTGTAAAAATATCATCCATTGTGCAAGATGTGAGCAAATTTGGACAAATGAGAAAGTGGGCATGGTCCTGTACTGCCCCGCACTCGCATTGATAATTTTCGTCGAACCCTCACTTGAGTTGGTTCGATTTGCAGCAAGTTACTTTCGTTCACAGACGGTTTCGCGATCTCCACATGGGGAAGGGAAGCACGTTGACTAAATAATACTAATTCTGTAAATAAAGTGTACGAACAATTTACCTTCATAATTGATTTATAATCTTTTCAATAATTTAACTAGGACTTTTCATACTATAAAACTTCTTCGATCAAATACTCATTTTTAGTTTACAAAGAATAGAATATAATTTTCTTCTTTCAGTTGAATCATTTGACTCGGTTGCCATGTTGGGCTCCGAATCATATGATCCAACCATGTTGTGTTGGTTTTCGACAATTATCAAGGAATCTTTATCAGTAACTAGGTAACTGATAAGTGATTAATTTTCTCATTTTTCTGGATGGTTAAAAGTCTCCCTGCTCCGCTCTGGCGGCATGGCATGCTTTTTTGTATTTTTTGAGGAATCGTAGTTGAAGGAGCCTGCTGAAAAAAAAATTATTTTCACACCACTCATTGTAATTATGAAATAAACCGTTTTCATTGCCTAAATCCCCCCCCCCCCCCGCATGACATCAGACACCAGAGACCAACAATTCCCAGTTAACTGCTGAAATTCCCTATGTTTCCTGTGTTATTTGTCTGCTCCTTCAGATTCCCTGAGTTTTCTTGGATTTGCTGAAGTGTAAAAATCCTGCTGAAAATTCACAAAGCAACTCGTAATCAGAAAAAACAAAATTATAATTGCGGAATAACCTGCCAAAATGTCGATTAGCTTCTTTCTGGCAACAAATTCAATAATTTACATCCAATAGTAGTACCTTGATATCGTTATCCGTCGTGAATATTCCCAGAGCACTCAAAATTTTAGGTATGCTGCTAGCAAGGGTTTCCAATACAGCTTCCTCCCTCCTTTTGGCAATTTCTACTAAGCAAGACAATGTATTTTGTACATAAGTTCTTCCTTTCTGAGGCCTGTTTAGAGAAGAAGAACATTCAAATTACAAGAAATTAATTAATTTTGAGCGATTCAGTCAGTGTTAGTGTTATTAAATGAAGAAAGAAATAGTAATGGTAGTGGTACTACTTAAGTTGCCCTCACATTAGAAGTGTGTGTGCCTCTTCTCGAAAAGAGTTTTGAATAACCCAAAACAACACAACTCTATTCGTGATTGAGCGGCAGTACAGTATGAAATAAAACTTCGCATCATTAAAACAGAATGCAGAACTAAAAAAGCAGTATAACATTGTATACTTTGTCGAGATTTTCGGAAGTTGCAGGGGCCACTCACATGATTGTCCATCTAATCAGAATAAAAAATAGTAGTAGTAAAGTCCAGCCGCCCAAACACGTGGTTCGTTATGCTGATATTTCACAGCGAACGACTGGACTGCATGAAAAAAGAAGGGGTAGGAAAGACAATCAAAGTATTCTCAAGACAAAGGATAGGAAAGAGGAGAGTAACGGCGACCTGCTCGGGACTCTCAAGTTTGGGAAGGAAATACCTAGAGCACTCAAGGAGGTAAAGTGCTCTAAATATATATATTTTTTTTTCCCCTCTCAAACGAAATATTTCTCAACTCTCTATTTCTCTCTATTTTGCTTCATTTCTTGTGTAACTTTTTTTTTTTTTTTTTTTTTTTTTTTTTTTTTATTATTATTATTTAAAAAAAGGGGTATAGCTCTGGCAACTCTGCTAAGTATAACCGCAAAAACTGCGGAAGAATCTTTTCCTTTCCATCTCCTCTCTTCTCTCAACTCTCTTTTCAGCTGTGCAACTCTTGTCTCCCTAATCAGAATAAAAAATAGATAAATAAATAAATGAGTAGTAATAGTACTGAAGTCCAGTTGCTCAAACTTGGCGGTTCGTTGAGCTGGTGATCCGACTTGGTGTTTTAACTTGTTTGGGCTCAATTTAAATAGTGCCGACTACAGAGCTCATTTCAAACAGGGCTTAAACTTCACCGGGTGACAATGCTCACTTTACATGCTATGAAATGGAGCTTTGATAAATAATCAATGACTTAAATTCCAAAAATGGGTGTTTCGTATCCCTTTGCAGTCGTGCGTCAAGGCTGACCCGACATTTAAATAATCATGTTCCGATCGTCAGTCAGGGCTGAACTGACAATATTTAGATGTCTATTTCAAAAATTGCGTTCTGGTGGAAAGTCGAGGGTGACTTGACAATATTTAGATGTTTATTAGGATCGAAAGAAAAAAAAAAGATTGTTGCAAAAAATTTTGTTTTAGGTATGTCAATGGTCTCTGATTTGCATAAAAATCGCATAAATTAATTACCAACAACCTAGGAGGATGACAGGTAATAAAAATTCCGGCAGGAAAGAGTCAAATTCAAAAATAATACGCAATATAAATGAGAATTTGAGGTGAAACAAACCTAATATTGTGAGCAAGTTCAGCAAATCTCCACAAGGCAGCTCTAAGTGAATGCGGCTTTCCGTTTTTCTTAATTTCTTTATGGAGCTCAACCATGATTTTCATGCAATGAGTGTCCAACAAAGCCTATAAAATGATGAAAGTTATCAAAATGAGATTACTTACAAGGGAAGCACACAAACCCAGATCCTTGAAATTCGATCAAATTTTCAGGACCTGTCAGTAGTTCATAAAAAACCATTTGACACATGTTTTGCCATTTTTGAGAATGGTCCTTAAAAACAGAGAAACAAAATGGGCTCCGAGCGTGACCTCAAATAGCTGCTACTGGTTGCCCTCCTCATCAAGCAGTGTGGTGGAAAGTACAACGTCCTGACTACGGGTCAAAAGGTTGGTGGTTCAAGTTTAGCTCCAGCCATTGTTTTTGCACTACGTGTTTGCATTGACCTGTTTATTTCCTCTAACGTTTGGACTGTTTTGCAGAGAGCATAGCGTTGCTTTTTATTTTACAGTAAGAATTGAACAAGTGTCTAATAGTTTCTCATGAATCCTGAAAATTCCTGTTTCTGATCCTAAAAATTTGGTCAAATTTCGAGGGTCCAGGTTCATGCACGTCCCTTGTTAATCAAGTCTTATTTTCCATGAATCAATTTCTCATCCGTTGCAATGTTTCTCCAGAAAATTGTTTTGACTTTCGTCTCTTAAGAAGAACTAATTGATTGATGGTAGATAACTTACTGATTTAAAGAAAATTCTGCTGAAAAATCAAGCGTCACGTTTAAATAAGTACAAGTCCTCAAATGTTTCCTGGGTGAAATTTTGACAAAAACCTGAAGGGTGAGGCTGAAAGTACAAGTACAATGCAGTTCTTTGATATTCAAAAAAATCTCTTGTAGAACTTTCGAGCAGAATCTCCTGAAAATGACACCAGTGGTCAAATCTGATGTAAAAATCAGCATAAATCACAAAAATCACACTAAAATGGTCTAAAGTTCAGTAATAAACTCAGGAAACAGCTGTAAGTGCAAGATCGGAATGGAGGAGCTACGCAGACGTATCATGGGAGATTCCTGTTTAACTTGTCACTTTCTCTGGAAACACACAGCTATGTCTCAAATTAGATAAGAATCTCCCATAAGACATGCATGGCTCCGCCACTAAGTCCGATTCTGAGAGTGAATTTTGGGATTTTTAAAAGTCATCGTCGTTTTTACAGATTTTCATATTTAAGAATCAACTCTTCATTCACCTGTAGCAAAAGTTTGCAAGAGCCTCATTACCTGAATTTTTTAAATATGCTTTTTAACCAGGGAAAAACATCAGATGATGATATTTATGAAAAAACTGCTTCTTGAAACTTTACCAGGTATACTCACCCTAATTATTCGATTAAGACTCTCATCAGCGACGAGTCGCACGTGAGAGTCAACATCATCGCAAAGCTGGAAGAGTGCTTCAAAGGAATTGCTCAACAGGTTTCCAGATTTTGAAGAATCAAGATTGGAAGAATTCCTTATGTTTGATTGGCAAAGAGCGTCAGCAACTGCTACACAGGATGCAATTTTTTCTTTACGCCTGCAAAAAATGAGAGAGATAGAAGTTCAAGAGAAAAAGAAAAAGTGAGCTTAAGACTAGGAAAAAGCAATATGGGAACATTCTTGATTGGGAATACCTATACTCAACTGAGAGTATTTTCAAAAGAGAATATTCTCAACGGCTAAAACACTATAGTATTTACTTATAATCCCACAGCTTAATTTTTAGAGCAGATGAATTTGGAGTATTAGATTCTGACAAGTAGTAGTGCCAACCTCAAATAACGCATTAGCAAGCGTTTGGTTTGCAACAAGTCTAAACTCTCAGCTAACTTAAAGCTTTGTAAAATATTTCCAGCAGTACCTACAACACCACTTGTCAGAACCCGATATTTAAAGCTATATGCTTGCTCCATAATAACTTACGAGGAGTTGGATAGTTACTTCGCATTACTTAAATTAAAGATTCATTCAAATACTCAGCAGGTCAGAATTTCATTGTACATTCACAATGATTCCCTCACAAAGTGCTCATGAGGATGAGGATTTCCAAAGGATTACTTTCAAATTCTCATTCCATTACCAGCAGGTTGATTCTTTACAGTCACAAAGTCTTTCATGACTCCCTACAGTGTCGCTATTGCTTCTTCAAGTTATGTAATGCATGTCAAAACATACCAAAGCAGGAAGACGCAAAAACGAAAAGACGGTAAGACTGCACAGTAAAATGATAGCGTCTGAAACAAAACACCCTGCTAGGCATGGAGAGCAAAAAATTGATCAAGAGAAATCTCAATTACACGACTGCAGACTTGGATCATCTAGACAGGAGTCCATACAAATAAGGTCCATTCACTCAGACATCGAACTACATTATTTCAAACAGGATTCACAGAATTTCTCAGCATTTTGGGTTGCCGACCCCTGCTTCACGAGAGTAAAGTTTTTGATGAGACAAAGTTGACTGGGCCACTTGTCTTGCCCAGATAAACGTTGAAACGAACTCTCCATGCCCAGGAGGGCCAGCTAATCTTCCGGCAAGCACTCGTGGTCAGGATTCTGATTGGCAGCGATCCAAGATCAGAACCGCAAAGAGCTTCATTTATTTACCTCTCAAGGATCAATGGAATAAGGCTTGAGACAGTTTTGATAAACAAAATTTACCTGCTGACAGACTCATCTGGTTGGTTAGAGTGGATGATTTTTAAAGCTTCTACAGCTTTATTCAAAGCTTTTTCGATATTGGAGGACATGATGAGCTAGTACAAAATTAACTCAATTAAAAAACCTGAAACTATGTACACACTGATACCGAAAACAGTTTTTGATCACATTTTGATGGAGAAGAAATCAACTTTTTTGGAGATAACGAAAAATTGACAACATCTACTTAACCTCACATTTTTGTTTTGCGTTTTTTGTTGTTGGTGCGTATCCGTTGAAAAACAGGAAAACGGTTGACGGACGAAAGCTTTTATTTATTGAGGTTAAGTTTACCCCAAGCTTGTGAAAATTACCTCGCTTTTTGCAAATTATGGCTGAAACAAATAAAAAACTTTATTGGGGTGGAAAAACTGTTCATCAAAATAGTGACACATACTGGAACAAATATCCATTGAAACCTGGAGACGAAACTTTTGATGTAAGTCACATTTAATATACTTCAGACCGTTGGCTCATCTTTCTATTATCAATCTTCTTTCTACCCATTAGAGCAAAACAAAAATGGAGTGGCAAATGATTTACCATCTCGTTAAAATTACCACCTTAGAGGACTATTGTTCCCTTTATCAAATTCAGCGGAATTAGCACACACGTTATGAAGTAGCGTACCTACTACCTGAGCAGTTTGTTTCTGAAGCAGACGTAAGTCGAGTTTGAGGATGCAATAGGCAGCATCGTCCCTCTCCAACAATTCATTAGCGAGCATTTGACTAGCAAGGAGTTTAATCTTGGTGCGTGCTAACTAATTGCTAATCCATGTGTCTCGATGACTGTTGGTTTGTGAACACCTCTAGTGGAATCACATCACTCAACATGTGTCTTCCTGAGAAATTTGAATTTTGAAAGCACTCTTGGCTCTATGGAGAGCAGGGTTTGGCTCAAATTAGTTGTTGTCTGATTGTTTTAAATATTCGTGTGCAGTCCATGTTTAGTTGTGTAATTGTGAATTGAGTTTGATGTATAGAGACTCTTAGCGTGTCCAATGCGTCTAAACATTCAGAACTGTCACATGCCAATTAACTTGAACCAATCTCTGTCAAGAAGGACAGTTTGCTCAGAATATTAAATTTATTTATGTACCAATAAACCAAGGGCATCTTTGTTCGCAGCTCACCGAGAGCTTTCAACTTTCATAAGCGATAGAAAGCACCAAAATTCCTGCTTGTGCACGTGCCCTCTATTGCCTTCTAGTTATATTCAGTCGGAAATTATTTTGTTTTTGAAAAATTACCTCGTGAACTTATTTTCTGATGAAAAATGTCTGTTTCAGAGGAAGACTCCGCATGTCTATCGTTCGGAGGAGAAAGATGAAAGAAGAAAGAATAAGAAAAGGAAACATAGCTCTGAAGAGCCGAAACACAAGCGGAGTCACGAAGATAAAGACGATGATAGATACAGAGAAGAAGACGAAGTCGAAGAAAGAGATGATGACAGACACAAGCGGAAGAAGAAGAAAAGGAAGGAAAGCGCCGAAGAACCGAAACACAAAAAGAGCCACTCGGATAGAGACAATGATAAAGAGGATAAAAAGAATCGAGAGCGAATCAAAGATAAAGATAAAGGCAGAGATAGGACTAAAGATAGAGTTAAAGAAAGAGATAGAGATGTAGATAGATACGATGGCAGGTATGAAGATAGGTATGGAGATAGGTATGAAGATAGATATGATGAAGATAGGTATGATGATAGGTACAACGATAGATACGATGATGAAAGTAAAGATGTAGATAGTTATAAGAAAAAGAAGAAGAGGAAGAATCGCAGCAGTGAGGAACCGAGTGAAAAGAAACACGATAGGAGTCGTCCAGACAAAAGTAAAAGCGAAGACAAGGAGAAAGGAAAAGAAAAAGAAAGTAAGGAAACGAAAGAGAAGAAAACTCCCAAGGATGTCATAACCGCGGAAGAAAAGAAGACAGTTGATCTGTTGACCTCCAAAACAGGAGGAGCCTACATACCTCCGGCAAGGCTGAAGATGATGCAAGCTAGCATAACTGATAAGACCAGGTACGTTCGACATCTTTATTGAGATCATCATTTTTAGCAAAGCATTTTACAGTCAGAACAGGGGCCAAATAATGTTTGGACTTTTAGGCACGAACGAGCGGTCATCGATAGATGACTATAGTCTGTTCGTTCTAACTTGAGACCCGGAGATTCAGGTAGATTTGCCTTCTGTGGCAACGTAGGAGTGCTAACCCTCGTCAGCGGCCGAGGTGACAGGGCTGCTGCTTGACTCTCGGGCTATTACAACTTATTGAAGTGTTGCCATTCTCTATTTTCCGAAATTCATTTATCGCCCGCTCAGGTCTCAAGTTAGAACGAACAGACTATAGTGTTCGCTAACGAGAGGTTTGCTCCACGTAATAACCCCTCGTAAGTTCGCTTCACACATCTATGAGGAGAACTGTGATGTCCAATTATTATTTGGCCCCAGATACTCCCACACGAGCCCATGGAAACTTTTTTTGGGTCTCTCTTGGTGTCTGTTCAATATGGCAGACATACCTTTGCCGTTTGCATTGCTTTGCATGGGGACGGTTTGAATCGTTCTTAAATGGCAGACCAGAAAAAAATGCTTCAAGGTGAATCAAAGTTTCCATTCTGATTATTGTATTTTGCGTTTGTAGTGTTGCCTGTCTGATTACATGGTGGTGAATGGTGTGAACTAAGATCATGATTTTGAGTGAGTTGTCAATGCAAGTAGCAAAACAGCAAACCGATGTTGCTAAAAATATTTCTGAATGCTAATGTTAAGATATTTCTATGAAACGACTTTACATCTAACCGTACCTAATATTTTTAAATTTGTCTCTTTTTAGTGCTGCTTATCAAAGGATAGCATGGGAAGCTTTGAAGAAATCTATCCATGGTTTAATCAACAAAGCCAGTCCTCAAAACATTGTTACCATTGCTCGAGAAATCCTACGTGAAAATGTCATCCGCGGTAGAGGGTTGCTGTGCCGTTCGATACTTCAAGCTCAAGCTGCGTCAACTACTTTTACCAATGTTTTTGCTTCGCTGTTAGCAATCATCAACTCTAAGGTGAGTGGAAACCAGGAATGGTGAGCATGTAAGTTTAGTAATTAAAAGTGTCTGTATCTGATGACTCGTAAACCTGAAATTCGCAAATTGAACTGCAACTTTGCAGTTTCAGTCGAAAACCCCCTCAAATACATTTTGTTGCTTTCTATTTTTGGAACCAAGATACCTTCGTTCTAACATGTAAATCAGTTTTATCTCAATTCGAGGAGTTTTGATAAAAATGTAATGCCAATTGTGCCTATGATTTCTTCCAGTGGAGTCCTTGCTCATATTGCATCATTATAGGTGCCTAGTGTGGAATCATGTCGACATATTTAACTCATTTTCATCAATGGTAGAGTCAGACTTATTCAGATTTTAGATGCTGATCTGCCCGTAACTCAGCAGCGGAACAACCGCAATGCGACAATGCTGAAGAGCTTGCGGCGGTTTCTGATAGATAGCGTTACTCACTTCAATCAACTTTCGCAGTATTGCCGCTAGAAGCACAGAATGAATGCACAAGCGCTGTTACCAAGCAACTTTTCTCAAATTAATTATGATGCTAATGGGTTAAGACATAGGTACTTCTTTTTTTTTTTTTGGCCAATATTCTTTGTAAATAATGTGTTACGGCTGTTCTGGACATAATACCTAGGTTAAAAATGTCATACTCCTGTCAATTTTTTATGATACCCAGTTACTATTCGTAAATATTGTGCTTCTCTCTCAAATTTATCCTGATACCTTGCTCAATCAGCTCTCAAATTGGATATTAAGATTCTTTCAACCTTTCCAAAATCAATTTGTAATCCTAATTTTTTTGTTCTCTCTTTTAAGTTTCCAAATATTGGAGAATTACTGCTTAAGAGATGTATAATAAGGTTCAAGCAAGGATTCCGAAGAAACGACAAGCCTACATGCCTAGCTTCAGCAATATTCATAGCTCATCTGGTCAATCAGTGTGTGGTAAGGGCGTAACTCTAACTTTCATTTTTCTCCTTAAAAGCGCAGTGCTTTTTTATTTTCGTGAAAGTGTTCCTTAATTTTTCAGGTTTTGTTTGAAGACAAATTATTGAAGTTATTAAAAAAGTGAAATAAATTATGTGTACCTACCACAATTTTATTTTTGCTTTTTTCTCTTTAGAACGAGGCATGGAATGACCCTTCTGTAATTTCACCAAAAAGTTTGCTTTTCAGTTGTTGCAAAACACAATACTCAAGCGGAGTCGAGTGCCTATTGTTATTTCCTTCACCTCCTCTGCTCCCTTCTCATCTATACTTTTCCATTTTCAATTGTGATATTCAGGAAAACTACTCGGTCAATTTTTTGGACCCGAGAGAACCTTGGCTCAGAATGAAAAGAGAAATCCAACGATGTAAAATTGTTCAAAATCCTATAGATGCTATAGAGTGCCCATTTGCATAAGAACTGTGGGGGTGGGTTCATTTAGGTGAGTTAGATTTGCCCATTTAAATCGATGGACCCATACTGTCTACCAATTCTCAACCAAAAAATGTTAGTATCAAGACCCTCTTCCCGGAATTCTCTTTTTATCTAAAGGGTGTCTTGTATTGTTATCAGTTATATCCTTTCTCTTCTCCATCCTAATTTGGAGATTTCTGTTTCTTTCTGCTCCTTTCGTTCTTATTTCAGTCTTGTTGCTGGGTTTAAAGCAGATGCTTCGCAAGCCTCAATTTTTGAGTAGCCCTGAACTTAAATACTTCTGCTTCTACGACCACTACTTATTAATTATTATTACTCTCTCTAATTACTCTCGTAGTTTTGTTTATTTATTTTTTTTTTTTTAGGGGAAGGGGGCAAGTAGATTCAATGTTCTTTGCCATTTATTTTCATTTTTAATTTTCCAGGCCCATGAAATCATTGCCCTTGAAGTTTTGACGTTACTGCTTGAAACTCCGACCAATGATTCCGTTGAAGTAGCAATCGCTTTTCTCAAAGAGTGCGGCCAAAAACTCTCGACCGTTTGCAAAAGAGGATTAGATGACATTTTTGATTTACTACGTAATGTCTTGCACGAAGGCTCGCTTGAAAAGAGAGTAAGTTTTTCTTCTTTTTGTTTTCATTTTTTAAATTGATAGAAAATTTAATTTGTTCCTAACCAAAGTTCTTGATCAACATTATGTTTCTGAAATTTCATAATTGATTTTGTTGTTGAAAAAAAGTCTTGAAATAATGAAAGCTCACCTTATTTCTTCCCAGTTTTGCCGCAAAGAAACACTTGTCCAACAAAGGTAGCTCCTGCTTCTTCCAGTGAGTTTTAGTAAGTCACATTGCCGAGTGTTGGTGCTGGTAACGTTGTTTAACCTCAAGCAAGGACTAAGGATGAACTAACCACAAATGTTGAGTTGGCTAAAAATGAATCTCATTAAAAGAACATTTATCTCGCTTCCACCCATATTTCAAGAGAGGGAAGCTGTCTTAAGAAAACAAAAAATTACTTTGTCTTCCTCCAAAGTCCCATTATATTATAAAAATTTCATGGCTTCAATTACTATCACTAACTATCACTTATTATTATTTATTCACTTCAATTCTCCTAAAAAAAAAGAGGAATTAAACATTTTTGCTCTTGGAGTGCTTTTTAATAAATTTAGTGGAGCCCCCTCACCCTCGCTACCTTCCCTCTGCTTTCCCTGTGTCCCGGTCCATGATTCAAATCCGTTAAAATGCTTGGATAGTCAGGGACTTCTTGTAGGTTTATAAGAGAGTTTTTTCCTCGGATCCTAAATTAATTAGGTAAAGCTTGTTTTAGTAGTGGAGACGGAACTCAATTGGAATCTTCGAAAATCCTTAAAATTTTCATATTACTTGATGGAATTGAAGTAATATTAATTTGAGAGCTTCGGCTTTTCGTTTCAGAGTGCTTTAAAATCACTATTTCAAAGTATCAGGCAAGTTTAGCTTTAATTTGAAGGAATGAAAATTGAAAATTTACCACAGATTATCGGTGAGCTCCCCCGCCTTTTTTGAAACTAGCTCAAAAAAGAAGTGCTCCTCATAGGCCTTCATACACGCTCAAACTAGGATCGTCAAAATGGCATTGGTGAGCTGAAATCCACCACAAACGACAGGTGAGCCAACAGTTGCATGTTTGATTGTTGTTCTGTTTGTCAAACAACTGTACCATTTGACAGCCTGTCAATCTGCAGAGTTGTTTGACGATGGATGTTGTGTCATCTATTCACCAATCTTCAGTCAACAAAACCAATAAACCCATTTTGGAGGTGTTTCGGTCAAGGTCATGTTTGAATTTTAGAAATGTCAGGTTGGCAATTTTGCAGTTTGTTTGATCAAAGTCATGTGAGCGTGGACAAAGGCTTTATGATCAGATCTACTCTGTGCTTTTTCAACCTCCCATTTTTCACAGCCTCAGCTCTTGGCCTTACAGTTTTTGGTTCGAATTTTTGCCAACAGGTTCAGTACATGATTGAAGTTATGTTTCAAGTCAGGAAGGATGGTTTCAAAGATCATCCCTCAGTGCCTCAAGAACTGGATCTAGTAGAAGAAGAAGATCAGTTTACCCATGTCATCAGTTTAACCGAAGATAAACTAGAATCACAAGATATTTTGAGTAAGAGCCTAGATTTTAGAGTTTACTTTAATACTTTCAAACTCTCAACATTTTTATCTACTGTGCTCCAATGAGCTATAACTTTAGAGTGGCAGCGGGCTGGTCCACCTTGTGCCACACAAGGAAGGAATCCTGGGAAAAAGCGGAATTTGGACGGCAGATTTCAAGGTTTGAGGTTAACTTTTGTAGGTCGTTTCCGGCGATGCCCGAGTTAGTTCACGGAACAACCGGAAATGACCTACAAAATTTAACCTCAAAATCGATTTTTACGGCAAGATGGCGGCGCCCTAGGTGACAACAATGAACCAGCGGAACGTTCCTTGATGTGCCACTCTAAAGTTATAGCTCATTGCTGTGCTCGTGCAGTCATACACTCATACAGTTAATAATTTAAATTTAAAAATTCTTACAATTTTCCCTTAAATTTTTTTTGGAGAAAACATTTAAAAGCTCAGTACATCTCCTGAACCAATCTTTTAAGTAAAAACAAGGAAAAACTTGGCGCCCCCGTATGAGTCAAAATTTTGAGCCCCTTCTTTTTATCTCCTCTTTTCTCTTACCCCTCTCTCCCGATTTTCGATTTTTCTCAATCAAATTGTGCCCTTAAAGACCTTGCGCCTCCCCGCAGTTGCTGCTTCGCTACCCTCTAGTTACGCCACTGAGTAAAAAAACTAATTCACTAACGAACTTCCCACCGACAATAGTTTACCAGTCAGGAATCTAGTTAATTATGATTTTGTAGGAGAATTAGCAAAACATGGAGCAGCAATGGATCTATAATCTCAAATTTCAACCTGTCTTCTTCAAATTTTCTGATCATTGATTTATTCTATCTGGGATTTTTGTTCTCTGTTACTACTCCGTTTTGCAAAAATTTCTCAAAAGTGTTCTTAGGTTTTTTGTGACTGCGTTTTTATCAACATTTTGTTTTACTTTACTTTTTCAGATGTTTTCAAATTCGATCCCGATTATGAAGAAAATGAAAAGAAGTATGAAAATCTAAAGAAAGAATTTTTCGGATCCAATGATGAATCTGAAGGAGAATCGGGCAGTGAAGACGAGAGTGGAACAGATGAGTCTGTGGATTCTGAAGCTGGTAAGACTCAATTTGCTGCTTAAAAGGTTAAATGCCCCTGTTGTTCTTGTGATGAATCATCAATTGTTATGTATTTATCTATTATTTAAAGCAAGTCATCATTAAAAAAATTATAGTTATTCGGAGGGGAAGGGAGGAAAAATGGGTGTTTAAAATGAATGAGGAAGGTCAATTCTTAGTTAAAACAGCTGAATGGTATAAAAATTAATGAAAACAAAATTGAAACAATCATTGACTGTCATTCTCAAGTATTTTATGAAGGTCTTGTTTAAAACAGCAACCCAGTGTGTGCTCCTAATCCTTAACCCTTTAACTGCTACGAACGAGTAAACTTGCAGTGGAGAAACCTCTTCTCTTAGAGCTACGGACGAGTATACTCGCAATTGTGACTGGATTCTTCAAAACTCTTTAAAAAAAATAAATAAAAAAATAAAAAAAAATTAAAAAAGAACAAAACAAAAAACCATAAAAATTCGTAAATTTGCACGGTTTCCCATTCACACCCTAGCTGTACCTGCATTCCTAACCTAGCAGTCCAAGGGTTATAGACGGTTTTAGTGCGAAGTCAACAGTTAGCCAACAACCACAACAATGCACTCAGTAGTCGAAATCGGTTGTGATAAAACTTGCGTTGCGTTCCAAACTATCTCACTCACTCTCCCGTGACCCCGATGCATACCTACCCATCTCTTTCTAGTTTCAAAATTCGTATATAGGGCCTTGTTTTATGACATATCATCAAAATTGCATTAAAATGCCTCGAGGTATTCATTTCTGCCAAAAAATTTCTCCAAAGATGTCTCTATTTACGATGTTTGAAATTAAACCGAGATGGCAGTACATGGGGGTTACGTGAGAGCAAGAGAGACACTTTGTCTTTATTTGGAACGCTCATGGCTGTATGACGTCATTACCAAGTCATCACTAAAACCCTCTATACTTTCTTAAATACTCATACCTGCAGTTTGCTGTGAAAAATGGGCACAATAGCTTTCTGATAGCTGAAGCTGCAGGTTTATCTAATAATTCTAATATTTACTAATCTTAGTTCTAAACTTGATCTGATTGGCAATGATCCTAAGTAGCAGACTTTCTAGCTTTGAGTGCATCTTATTTTTGTTAGATTTATAACAGTATCAATAACCAATAACTACACTAGCTATTGATATGCATTTAAAAGTTTTAAAGCAAATGGAGTGTCAGTCAAAAAATTGAAAAGAAAAATATAGAAACTTCAGGTCAAAACTTATTTTTACTTTATTTTTGTATCTTATTTTGATATTTGATACATGAAAGCCTCCAGGAGCTACGGTACATGGCAAGAAAAGAGCAGAAATATTTGAGAAGAAGATAAGATAAATACAGAAGTTACAGGAGCATTAAAGAAGTATGTAATAATGTAGACCAGGTAAATCTACCTGCCAATATTGACCAATAGTGAAAATCGTGACCTCTTCAGTTTTTTCTCTGGATGTATCTTAATTTTCTTTAGTTCCATTTTACATCTCGTCCCTTTCATTTTTCAGAGGCCGAAAAGAAGCAACTCATCATTGATAATACAGAAACCAATCTAGTTGCTCTTCGTAGAACAATTTATCTAACCATCAATTCGTCACTTCATTTCGAAGAATGTGCTCACAAACTCCTGCGAATGGAATTGAAGCCAGGACAAGAGATGGAAATGTGTAATATGTTCCTTGATTGTTGTGCAGAACAGCGTACTTATGAGAAATTTTTTGGATTGCTTGCTCAGGTAAGATTGAATTTTTTTACCCCTCTCTTCATAAATCTCATACTTTCCTGCTTAAAGCCATGTTTAAAGCCATTAGAAGTGTGTTTGTGTACGAAGCACAAATTATCAGTCATAAAATTAGTCTGAAAGCAAATCGATATAATCCCAGTTTTGAAGTTTGATTGTCTTCTGTTCTCTCAAATAATGAATAAATAAGTTTATGTTCTACAATCTGATGTTCCTCTTGATTTCTGTATGCCGTGGCAAAAAGGACAGAGACTGATCTTTTCTATCGGGTCTAATAATAGAGCAATGAAAAAAAATTCTGCAAGGTCTCGTAAGTCAAGCTTAAATATGAACATTTTTTTAAGAGTGTTTTATTGAAGTGTAGGGGTTTTATCCAATATTTCTTGACTCTTGACTCTAACTCAAACCTCAAAAATGTGGGTCTTATCCAACCAGACTTAACCTTAACATTTGCTACTCGTGGACCTCTATGTTGAAGAAAACTAAAAAATTAAAAACTCAAAAGTTATTTCTTTGATAAATCTCTTTGTGGTTTCTCTTGGGAAAAAAATTTCAGGACTCAATTAGGTCTCCTCCAGCTCTAACCCTGATATTTTCTTCTTAGATATGTTTTTAACTTCTCTCTCATCTGATTTTTTTCTGTCAAGGATTTAAAAATTACCCTATTATTAGTCCATCACAACATCATATTATTTAAAGTCCTGAATCCTGTAGGGCCAAAACTTTTTTTGTTTGTCAAAATCACTTAATCAGAGATGTTAAACTTTCTAGTTTGAGTAGAATCAAAACATTTACGTAATATGCCTTTTTTTAAAAAAAAGAAAGCATCTTTAGCAGTAGCTAATTATTATTGATATTTTGCAAACGGCTGACAATTTTGCTTACAGACGGATTTAGATTCATTTTTCTGCCTAAAATTTTGAAGAAAATTATTTGTAAAGTTTGTCGGATTTTTTTTATTATTATCTTTTTTCTGCTTCCTATCCTCATGTACATATTGATTTTTCTTTTGTTTTGTTTGTTTGTTTTAGCGATTTTGCCAAATAAACCAAATATACATTGCCCCATTTGAGCAGATTTTTGTTGATAGTTATGCCATTGTACATCGTTTTGCAACAAACAAATTAAGAAACGTTGCCAAATTTTTTGCTCACCTTTTATTCACTGACGCAATATCTTGGAACGTTTTATCCACTATTCATCTCAACGAAGAGGAAACTAGCTCATCTAGTCGTATTTTCATTAAAATCCTGTTTCAAGAACTTTCAGAATTCATGACCCTAGCGAAATTAAATGAACGAGTCAAGGATCCGTAAGTACTTCTCATTCTTCTAGGCTATTTCCCTTGAAATCGATCTAGTGATCATGTTGCGTTTATTTATCAATATCACTGTTTACTGTGCTCATCGGTACCTACCGACCACCCCCTCCCTTAAATAACCCTCAAAGTATGGTTTTGGGGGTTGAAAATATTTCTCCTTTATTCTTTAAATTTTATATGTAGAGACACTGTATCTTGGTATTTTTCCTGATTGTGTGGTTATTTTTTCCCAATTTTAATGTTATTTAATGTGGTTTTATCAAGGGTATTAATTTTTTTCAGAAAGTTATCTCACCTTATCAATATCACGTCTTTCTGAGAACTTAACTCTTTCAGAAAATTTGCAAGAAGCTGTTAAAAGATGCTTTTCCGAAAATGTAAACAGAAAAAATGCCAACTGAAATCTTTGCTGTGTGCAGTTTCCAATCGGAAGTGTGAGAAAAGCAGCAAATTTCAGTTTTCTGGACATTTTGCGTTTTTCGCGGATATGGGAAATTTATCTCGTGATTTCATGTCATGTCATGAGGTAGACTTCGTGTTATTTGCGTGAAAAGCCGGATCTCGTGCTTTGCAGCATGTTGAATTTGAAATCAGGAGAATGGAGAGTGCTATCTTTACTCTTACCTGGGTCCCAGCCATCTAACCTGTATACAAAGTGTTTTGTGATTTCATGGAATCAAAATTCTGTTGTATCTAGTTATACATGTCTCTCCAAATTTTTGTATTTGCCTTTGTTTCGCTGCAATAGAAGCATGCCAAGTTGTCTAATACACCCTGTGTATTCATCAGTTACAAAGCAAATTTTTGAAAGGTTAAAGATTTGCTTTTCAACAATAAGGTTTTCTTGACCAATAATACACTGCCCCGCAAAAAAACCGGCGCACCTGGCGCGCTGGATCATTCCGCTCGAAAATGCGAAAAAATTACAAAATTTAAAATCGTCATAACTTTTGAACAAAGAGAGCTAAAAATATTTCAAGGCCAGTGTCGGATTTCTCATACTTTCTAGTTTTTTATACATAAGCTTAAATTTTCTTTTGGTCATTTTTTCGCCCGTATGAAGAGTTTTTCCAAACCCTCGCGAAAACTGTGTTTTTGGAGCACATCTGTAAAAAGTTACTCAAACTTCTCACATCTCTTTGGGATAAAGTAGCATAGATAGACAAAATCTGAGACATGCAGTAGATTCCTCAGAGTCAGGGCTATCGACCTGGTTACCTCAATTTTGTCTACAAAATTTTTTTAAGGTCGGAAAATGCACTTTTCCGAGACCATGTAAAAACCGCTTCTGAACACACAGTTTACACATGCGAAAAGATGTTAAAAGTTCAAATCGTCATAACTTTTAAACTAAGAGAGCTAAGAATATTTCAAGGCCAGAATCGGATTCCTCATACTCTCTAATTTTTTATGCATAAGCTCAAATTTTCTTTCCGTCATCTTTACGCCCGGATGAAGAGTTTTTCCAAACCCTTGCGAAAACTGTTTTTTTGGAGCACATCTCTAAAAAGTACTCAAACTTTCCACATCTCTTCGGGCAAAAGTAGCATAGATAGACAAAATCTGAGACATGCATCAGATTCCTCAGAGTCAGGACTATCGACCTGGTTACGTCAATTTTGTCTACAAAATTTTTTTAAGGTCGGAAAATACACTTTTCCGAGACCACGTACAGACCGCTTCTGAACACACAGTTTACACATCCGCTCGAACATGCGAAAAGATGATAAAAGTTTAAATCGTCCTAACTTTTGAACTAAAAGAGTTAAAAATATTCCAAAGCCAAGGTCGGATTCCTCATACTCTCTGGTTTTTTATTCAGTAGCTCAAATTTTTTTTCGGTCATTTTTACGCCCGTGCGAAGAGTTTTTCTAAACGCTCGCCACATTTCTAATAATGTTCAGAACCGGTTTTTACATGGTCTCGGAAAAGTGCATTTTCCGACCGTAAAAAAATTTTTAAGACAAAATTGAGGTAACCAGGTCGATAGCTCTGACGGTGAGGAATCTGATGCAGGTTTCAGATTTAGTCTATCTATGCTATTTTTGCCCAAAGAGATGTGAGAAGTTTGAGTACCTTTTTAGAAATGTTCTCCAAAAAAACAGTTTTCGCGAGGGTTTGGAAAAATTGTTCATACGGGCGTAAAAATGACCGACAGAAAATTTTAGCTTAAGTTCAAAAAAAAAGAGAGTACGAGGAATCCGACCCTGGCCTTGAAATATTATTAGCTTTCTTAGTTCAAAAGTTATGATGATTTGAACTTTTAACATATTTTCGCACGTTTGAGCGGGATGTGTAAACTGTGTGTTCAGAAGCGGTTTTTACATGGTCTCGGAAAAGTGTATTTTCCGACCTTAAAAAAATTTTGTAGACAAAATTGAGGTAACCAGGTCGATAGCCCTGACTCTGAGGAATCTGATGCATGTCTCAGATTTTGTCTATCTATGCTACTTTTGCCCGAAAAGATGTGGAAAGTTTGAGTACTTTTTAGAGATGTGCTCCAAAAAAACAGTTTTCGCGAGGGTTTGGAAAAACTCTTCATCCGGGCGTAAAGATGACGGAAAGAAAATTTGAGCTTATGCATAAAAAACTAGAGAGTATGAGGAATCCGATTCTGGCCTTGAAATATTCTTAGCTCTCTTAGTTCAAAAGTTATGACGATTTGAACTTTTAACATCTTTTCGCATGTGTAAACTGTGTGTTCAGAAGCGGTTTTTACATGGTCTGGGAAAAGTGCATTTTCCGACCTTAAAAAAATTTTGTAGACAAAATTGAGGTAACCAGGTCGATAGCCCTGACTCTGAGGAATCTACTGCATGTCTCAGATTTTGTCTATCTATGCTACTTTATCCCAAAGAGATGTGAGAAGTTTGAGTAACTTTTTACAGATGTGCTCCAAAAACACAGTTTTCGCGAGGGTTTGGAAAAACTCTTCATACGGGCGGAAAAATGACCAAAAGAAAATTTAAGCTTATGTATAGAAAACTAGAGAGTATGAAAAATCCGACACTGGCCTTGAAATATTTTTAGCTCTCTTAGTTCAAAAGTTACGACGATTTTAAATTTTGTAATTTTTTTGCATTTTCGAGCGGAATGATCCAGCGCGCCAGGTGCGCCGGTTTTTTTGCGGGGCAGTGTAGATTTTGGTGGAAAAAATTCTAATGATGGAAGTATTATTAATACGTTCTGATAGATACTCAGTTGAATGGTCAAAATTAATATATTTGCTGTATGAATGTTATTGAATGAGGAGAGTTCAAATTAAATTACAATTATCTCAATGCGTAGGTAAAAATATTCTTCGAATTCAACTGTCAAACTTTTTTCTTTTCTGTTTTAGAACAATGCATGTAGCGTTTGAAGGTCTCTTTCCTAGAGATAATCCTAAGAATACCCGATTTGCCATCAACTTCTTCACGTCCATTGGTTTAGGAGGACTTACGTAAGTATTTGACACAAAAACTTTCAAGCAAGCTTCTCTTACAAATTCCAAAAGGAAACTATAGAGTTAAACTGTCCTCAGGCTTTTTGCGAGCCATAAAAAAAGTATCAATGCCAGAGAATTTGTTGAGAAAATGAAAAGTATTCGAAGTACTTTTTTATCTTTTATTTTATTTTTATAATTGGTACGTCACACCAAAAGATATTTTGTTAATGTACAGGTCAGGCAGAATTACACCTGCAAAAAAGTTACATAATAGCAAGCATTTACGAAAGGAACTCATGGAAATACAAGTAGAAATGCTTGCTGCACCAGCTACTAGCCATTACTAGTTATTCTTTTGTTTCAAAGCAAATGACTGGAGCTTTGAGGGCAATGTTTGTGTCTAACCTTACATTTTGGAAAGCATTTTTAGGATAAAGGGTAAAGAGAGTGGTTCTGCAGACATTTGCGGTACCAAAACAAACATAAACTATAAAAATTGTCTCTAAAAAATCTTTGAAAATGTTGTCAGTTTGCTTCAATTTTGAACGCTGACATCGAATTTGATAGCTTTTGGAGAGAATTTTCATTAATTCCTCTTGAATCTGGCTTTCCTAGAACATAACCTCAAATTCATCAAAACACTAAGTTTTTTGGAAAAATTCACTACTAAGGCGGAAAAGTGAATGGAAAGAGGGCTTGCATAATAATTTTCAGAGCGTACGGTTGCAATGCCGCACTTTTAATGAAGCTTTTGAGACCTTTTATCTTGTTCAACTAATAGTGGCGCTCTACGGCTTAGGTAGCACAAATGTCTGCAGAACGTAAAATCCTAAAGGGATTGCATTTTACACAAATCAATACAATAATCATCTAGTATAATAATATAGAAATATGTACCTACTATAAATAAACTTACCTTTTCATCGCTTTATTATTCTTTCAGGAATGAACTTCGGGAACACTTGAAGACACAACCGAAACAATCTAATGTCACTAAAATCATGGAAGCGCTGTCCACCTCCAGTTCCTCATCATCATCTTCCTCGGACTCCGATTCTGATTCTAGCTCGTCTTCAAGTTCATCATCATAATGAAGCTTCATAAACCTTTTGATTGAATTATAATGTATCAACTTCAAATTGAGGAATTGTTTGGTATAAGAGTGTATAAAACAGAGGTTGCGCTGCTCAAAAATCCTAATTGTAAAGCGTTATTTTGTGAGATTTTTTTCAGAAAAAATGGTTTTCCGTAACCATTTAACAATTATAGTGTCTTGTCTGACTATCAGATGATTAGAAAAACCTAATTCAACACTCACACAATTACTATCAAAAATCAGGTTTTTTGAGCAAGAGTACACCCTCTGTTTTATTAGCCTTTTCATGGAAGTGCTCTTCCATTTCTGCCTATGACTGAATAAGAATAATGTTCTCATCCTTCTTCAAATTATTTCAGGAACAGAATGTGTAGTTTCACTATTCTTCAAAAGAAAGAATATAATAGAAGTTGGATGGTTCACCGTAGAATAAATTTAAAATATGAAGGCAAATGGTTCAAATGGTCTCAGACTTGTTGATCCCAAATTGTTTTGAATTTTATTCATCCATCTACTTCTGAGAAGTTTATGGTCAGATGTTTGTTTATCCAGAATATATAATAGCGTAGCTTTAGCCAGGAATTTGTCTTTCTTTCTGTTTGCCCATTTAAACGCATGTGTTAGAAAAGGCCGAAAAGAGATGTCAGCCCATTTTTTTCGTCCTTTCCTAACGTTTGCAGTCAAATGGGTTAAGAGAGAAAGAAAAATTCCTAGCTATAGCTATGCATAGTATTGTTCTCTTTCCTCATCTAATATGTACCTACGTATAATATTTTATTAATTATTGTTTGAAACAAGGCAGTATTTCTTTGAAATGAGGTTTTTTTCTGCAAAAGTTTGAATTTTTATCACTTGTTTTCTTTCTGGCAAATGGAAACTGCGAAGCAAACTGAAATAGAGAGGTACCCAATCATTTTCTAGTTCATCGTTAATTCTACAGATCAGTGGTTTTAAAACTTTTTTATCCGCAGACCCCCTGATTTGACAGACCTTTTTTTTTTTTTTTGTTTTTTTTACGTGAATTTTGTATTCACTTTTCTTTGCCCTTTTTTTTAAACCGGAATAAATCTTTAAATATCTCAGTATTCAGTTTGTTTAGTATTTTTCATTTTTGAATGAAATAATTCTTAATTCAGACTCCTGCACCAACCTCATTTCAGCTTCTCTATCTGAAATGTTCATGGTCAAATGGATATAATGCTCTCTAACCCCCCTTAAAGCAAATGTAAGATTTCATGGTTATAAGAAACAAGGTTACCTATTTTTACTTTCTTGTTTTTGTGACCGAGTTGACCTCTTCATAAAAGTGTTTTGTCAAACACTTGTCTTGAATACATAATATGTTTCTGTTCCCTACAAGGCCAAATGAGACTATCAAAACTACCTAGAGAAACCATTATTATCTTGAATGTTCCAAGGATTTGAACAATCTGCCTTAAAGTGTTTTTATTTTTTAAAAAACTGTGATCCCTCTCCTTGATTGTGAATAGTTTAAGGAAACCACAATAATTGTGCTGTAAAGTTGTTTCAATTTTTCTTTTTTTCCCCTTTTTTTATCCAATTTGTAAATATTGTTTGAGCAACAACTTTAGTCTAAGGAGATGAAAGTGTACAATAAATTTATATTTTAAATTTGTAATCCTTTTTTCTAGACTTTTTCTTATTGCTTTACTCCATCCATGGACCATGGTTTATTCACCAGCGGGCGGCCCGATCCTTGAACTTCCCAACTTTTGAGTAGACTGGATAAGAATGGAAACCGATGATTGGTAGAAACAAGGCATGTGGTTGCCAAGTCCAATCAAAGTACGGAATTTATCTACATAATTGGTTATCAGATGCTCAAGACTGCCCAGTAACTAATTAGGTAAACTCCGTATTTTGATTAGACTTGGCAACCACTTGACTTGTCTCTACCAATCACCGGTTTACATTCTTTTCCAGTCTACCCATAAGTCAGGAATTTCAAGGATCGGTCTGCTGAAGGTCTTAGCATAACTTATTTTTTGTTGATTAAATAATTGAGATCCCATTGAAGAAGTCAAACTGAAAACCTGTATTGATGACTGAACCAGTTAAGAATTCTCGGGCTGCATAAGTGCTGTTTTGCCAGCTATACGGCTTTAGGCTGTATAATTCTCATGAGAATCAACTTAAAATATTTCGTTTTTAACCTCAAATCTGGCAACCAGTGGCATAGGGGGCTAAAACTCCCCCAACCTCTGATCTCTAGGGGTGTTGGGGAAGAAGGGACTTTGGCGAGCTCAGGGAGGGGGCAAAGGGGGCACCTCCCCCCTGTTTCACCGAAAAAGGGGGAAATAGGGAAGGAAGGGGGAAAGAAAGAGAGAAAATAGCAAAGGGGGTCAATGGAGGACCAAGATCCCTCCCCCATTCATGAGGGCTGAATGCGCCAATGAGAAGGGAATAATTTTTATACAGTTTTTGGACCTCAGGCCTCCCTTCGAATAATTCCTGGCTACGCTGCTGGCTCTTCGAAAGTTTCTGTTCCATCTGTAATATTCTAAGATTTAGATACCCATGCACATCATTCTCATAAAGTGATATCCATAAAAAAAGGTTTCCATCAAATCAAGAAAATTAAAACAAAACCAGAAGTGTGGAGGAAGAACAGGGGCGTAGCCCCGTACTTCCTTGATTGTAAAGTTTTCTTCAAGAAAAGATGATTAATTTGTTGCTTATTCCAGGGAATATTGAGGTGTATTAGACCAACCCTCCACCCGCCACAACTTTCAGTCTCTGAACTCCCCTCCCCCCCCTTAAAAAATAATTTCTGGTTTCACCACTGAGGAAAATAAAAATATAGAGGAATATAAATTGGTAAAGTTCTTTTCTTCACTCACTGTAATGTTCATTGAAACATAAATATAAAAATATAGTATAAACATAATATAAGATAAATAACAAAATTCGTAAGGAATGGAAGGAAAATGGATTGATTGAGGTAATCTATTATTGTATTCCAGTTACACCGAGCATCGGTGATGTCATGATACATACTTGCACACTGCACAGCAGGACTTTGGAGTCCAAAAATCCCGACTCCTGCTCCGGGAGCCTGGAGCTTTAAAAAAAAAGATTAGCTCCGGAGCCCGGAGCCGGAGCTCGGAGTCCAAAAATTCCGACTCCTGCTCCGGGAGCACGGAGCCGCCGAAACAAAAATATTAGCTCCGGCTCCAGGAGCAGGAGCCGGGAGCCCAGTATGGCTTCGGGCTCCGGGAGCTGGAGCTATTATTTTTTTTTTTTTTTTAGTTTTTTTTTTTAGTTTTTTTTTTTTTTTTTGCGGCTCCGGGCTCCCGGAGCAGGAGCCGCCAAACTCGCAGCGACAACTTCAGCTACGCTCCACTTCCAAGCCCTGCTGCACAGTTGCAAACTACTGCTCTTACCATAGTTCATTGCCAATGATCGACCTCATGAGATAACTATTCGTACATGCCCAACGTGGAATTGCGTTCGCAGAAAATGAAGGCGCACACTCGCCTACTCGTCGATCTCTTTGAGAGCATGTTCTATCCGTTTCGACTTCCGCAGTCAAACAAACCACCAGATGGCGTTTCTCACAACAGGCGCAAAATTATAAACTGAAAGGCTGGAAAATATTAGTAAGTATAGCTCTCTACAGCTTCATTTATTTGTTTGTTTATTTATTTATCTAACTATCTATTTTTTTTTTGTACGCAGCCCGCAAACACGACGCTTTATGCAGTTGGAGGGGGCCGAGGTTGACGAATTTGAAGATTAAATTAGACGGTGAATCTGCGGTGGACAGGCGGATTTGCTGGCATTCCCTAGTCTATTCCGATACCTTCCTCTTTTTCTATTTCCCCTCATCGATTCCTTTGCCTTTGAGCTTTCAATGTCTTCGACTCTTTTTCCCTCCATGAAATTCTAAAACCAATGACCAATCAGTATGCGTTGAGCTTGTGCGCGTCCATACAGCCTAAAAATAATTTCCATCAAAGGGACACTTTTTTTTTTTTTTTTTTTTTTTTTTTTTTTTTTTTTTTTTCACCGAAGGTTTACACGCATCAATAGTGGGGTAAAAACCAGCAATACAAAAAAAGAAAAAACCAAAAAAAAAAGATAAGGTAGTAGAATCTTATTACTTGTTCGCTTGTTTTTTGGGGATCGGCTTTGCCTTCGTAATAAAGGGCTATATTAAACGAGCTTACAGTGTAAAACCAACTAAACGCGCGAACGGAATGGCGGAGAAAAATATTGATCGGCTCACACGGATAAATTTTTCCGTCGATATGTCAACTCTCTTATCCTTGGGTATTTTTATTCACCGGAGTTGCACCGGCGCAGCTTCAATTTAAAGTAAATGGACTATGCTAAGAAATGAGAGTTTGAGGCAGCTACGGTGTGGCACCAGTCTGTTGTTCAGAGCTTCGTAGTCTGAATTCGAAGCTTTGGTGCCGCATCGGAGGAGCAACCCCCATCTCTCATTCCTTAGTAAAGTTCCATTTACTTTCTATTGCGGAACTACACCACTACACCGGTGAGTAGAAAAACGCACGGTATGCCATGCCACTATGCAGCTTTCCTAAATTCCATTATTCTCGGATTGTTTAAAGAAATAAAAACCAAGGTTCAGGTTATCTTCTTCTGCTTGTTTGGGCGAGGCGCGTGCCCTAGTAGAAAAAACCTCAGGCCCTCAGAAATCAGATTCCAACTAAAAAATTTCTTAGGGCACCCCTAAGATTTGTTGTGGTTCTGAGTGTAGTTGAAACATGATTATTGAGGACCTGAGGTTTTTTTCTACAAGCGTGAGGAATTATTCAGCCTGTGGTTTGGGTGGGGGGGGGGGGGGGGTCCAAGTTTGCGATAGTCCACTTTTGAATCGATAGAAACCTGAGAAATTTGATTTATGAAATTATTTAGGAAAATCGACTGATCATATGAGTAGTTCGTACTTCACATGCGTTTCATTATCGAGTCGATGAATTTTTAATGTAGCTCAATACAAATCTCGCGTCGATGAACAATAATTGAAAATGCGATTAATGTTTTTTCGTTTTTCTCGTCAAGGGCATATTTGTGGAGGGGGGGGGGTTCCAATAGTCTTTAAAAAAGCCGATTACAATAAAGAGAAAATAAAGTCGCTGAAGTGTCGAAAAATTGGCAAAAATTGAACCTCTCCCTCGCCACTCCGGCGAAACCCCTCCCCTAGAATTTGTTCTGGGTGTTTGCTGTGGAAAGGATCGAATCCGTTATATACCAGCAGGGGTGGCCAACGTGGTGGTCGTGAGAGAGCTTAGAGTTTAAGTTCGTATTGAGATGAACTAAATATATCTTGAAAAATTAACTTGATTATTCAGTCATAGAGAGATGGCCCCAACTAGCATTGCAACGTTAAATAAAACCTTTCATTCAGTATCGTTTAGCGTTCAATTTAGCATCATTGCAATTTTTCTATTTAAACCCATGAAAAAGATTGAACTATTGGGTTGCTTGGTGAACACCTTCGCTTTCGACCTGTTACATGGGTTCGAATGGACACAATTCAACGTTGCCAAATTGCACGCTACGCCACTGCTTTCATTCATTCATTCCTACATTAACTCATTCCTTCCATACGCATTTATTCATTCCTTCCATACATTCACTCATTCATTAACTTTGTGTATACAATGAAGACCTCTATAGTGCTATTAAAAATTGAAAACCATAACTGATAATGTCGCCGTTTACTTTTCCAAAAGTTGTTTTATAGCGACCCCACAACCGTCAGTTAAAGCTGCCAACTAATAAAAATAGTTCCATTCTCTATACGTACACGCTCCCGTTTAAGGCAGTCAATATATCGATTCATAGTTATGATAAGTACTGACTCATATAATCAATTAAAGAGTTCGTTATCAAAATTTCTATTGTGTTCCAGCTCTCACACTCTATTTGTGACTTAATCAATTTCAGGCATCTTGTTTTTGTCTTGAATCGGAACTTTGTTGTGCTTTTTATTTTTCCAAAATTCTTTGCTTCGCTCTCCATAATGGTTCAGTCATGTGTTTTCCTGCAACTCCAGCTATACGGTTCTAAGTTATTTTTGATACGTATCCATTTTCTGGTAAAATTGGAGGATGATTTGATTTAAAGCCTCCTTTCCGAATTGAGATAAAGTGATGGTTGTACCAAAGGTATCTGTTCAGGAAAAGTCAACAAAGTGCTGGAGTAATCATCCCGTTTCTTTAAGTACATGTAAGTACGCTCAATTTATCGCAAAAACCGCATAAAATCACTGTTTCTTAGGCAATTTTTTTTTTTTTTTTTACTCACAAGGGCCGAGAAAATATGTGGAAAGTGTTGGCTTGAATAAACTATCAGCCCCCCCCCCCCCAAAGTAAGTAGCCACTAATCATAAATTATTCACCTCATCTTTATTTTTAATACATAATTCATTCAAGATTCATCAAAAGTGTTCATCAAACGTTGAACATGTAACAAAAACTATCAAACCATAGATTCAGTTGACAATAGTTAGGGGGTCTGGAATATAACTGTAAAGAATCGATCAAAGCTAAGCTATGAACGTGTTCTTGGATCTCATTGTCAGAAAAATTGCGTGCAAATTAGCCACGCTGGGTCTCGTTCATTTAACCCCATTAAATAGGTCGATCTATTAAGGGTGCACTCCCTCGAATCAAAGATTTAAATGAGTTTGAATTAACAAGATGCAGCATTGTCTTGTTGTATGCGATGCCCTCACTTTCTTTCTTAATATGAAAATTATACAATACATAAAACAATCGTGCGGTGACACGTTATGATGCCTCCATAGTGGAGTCACGTACAGTCCAGTAACGCTGCATTCCACCATTCAAAATATCGATTAAATATACCAATGCTCCCTTTCTAATATAGATGGATATTTTTCATGGGTTTGAACGGTCCAAATGCGTCGCCCCCAATGAGCTATAACTTTAGAGTGGCACATCAAGGAACGTTCCGCTGGTTCATTGTTGTCACCTAGGGCGCCGCCATATTGCCGTAAAAATCGATTTTGAGGTTAAATTTTGTAGGTAGTTTCCGGTCGTTCCGTAAACAAACTCGGGCATCGCCGGAAACGACCTACAAAACTTAACCCCAAGCCTTGGAATCTATGCCGTCCAAATTCCGCTTTTTCCCGCGATTCCTTCTACCCTGTGTGGCGCAAGGTGGACCAATCCGCTGCCACTCAAAAGTTATAGCTCATTGGTCGTCTCGCCGTGCCAGCTGCACCGGATTGCAAGCAAAACAACCGGGTAATGCTAAAGATTCGAAACAACAAATAAACACAACGAAAAATAAAAAAGACACCGCCGAACGGCTTCGATGCTTCATATAGGCGATGATTTATCGAACAATTTTTAGATAACGGTCGTAAGACATAGGTACTCATTACTCAATCCATATACTCTTGAGACAGATGACGCTGACGGCTGACGTGACCGCGCGATGGGCGGGCGGCAGAAGTACAATGGGTCTGTTGCACACTTCGGCTACAGCGTTTTAAAGTATCAATTCCTATGTAAAAAGTCGAGAAAATAACCATGGCAGCATCAGAAGTCGGGAAAATAACCATGGCAGCATCAGAAAACAGTAAAATTCAGTAATAAACTCACAAATTGCGAAAAACACTAGACACTATTCACCCCTGTATCTTTCCACCACGTGTACGATATTTCGCGAAATTAGCGCGGCACATTCAAGTAATCACGGCCGACTGTCATCACCTAGCTGACTTCATAAACAAATAAACAGTAAACACTGACGGCGTCTGCTCGAATTCTTATGTTTCAATATCCTCAATTCCTCACAAAAGGTTGTGAAAGGTACGGAAACTGATATTTTGTGTCGAAAACTTATCAAAGTGAAACAATAACACACAGGAGTTTCAAGCATGATGATCGAAATTGGAATCATGCTTGAAACTCCGGTGTGTTATTGTTTCATTTTGATAAGTTTTCGACACAAATATCAGTTTCCGTACCTTTCACAACCTTTTGTGAGGAATTGAGGATATTGAAACGTAAGAATTCGAGCAGACGCCGTCAGTGTTTACTGTTTATTTGTTTATGAAGTCAGCTAGTTGATGACAGTCGGCCGTGATTACTTGAATGTGCCGCGCTAATTTCGCGAAATATCGTGCTCGTGGTGGAAAGATAAAGGGGTGAATAGTGTCTAGTGTTTTTCGCAATTTGTGAGTTTATTACTGAATTTGAGTGTTTTCTGATGCTGCCATTGTTATTTTCTCGACTTTTTACGTAGGAATTGATACTTTAAAACGCTGTAGCCGAAGTGTGCAACAGACCCATTGAGAATTATTTCAGCTGACGGCGCCTTCAATTAGCGGTGTAGGCAAAACCAACTCCGTAACGTACGAACAGTTGCTCGATTCGATTGTACCAAAGACTCGTTTCAAACGTTTGTTGAGATCTCTGGCTATCCTGGGCACCCGGACGGGTTGAGATTGGCTGAGCGCAAGTTGTGCGTCACCCTTCATTCTAAAATAATCTCTAAAAGTACGGCCACCATCTTGATAAACGAGCAGGCATGTTTGCCAGTTTGTGCTGATAAATTTCAAATCTTGTTTCTATTGGCTCTTGTTGGAGTTTCCTTTCCGATTATAGTATTCTGTTATACTACTACTCCTTCCCTCTCTTTTTCATTTCCAGAAATTTGAAAGGCAATACGCCCAGCAGTTCAGGCACCGTTTGAATTTGGGAAATGAGTGTCACGAATGGGAAGAACGATTCATGCGATGCAGCAGATACGGAGAACGAATTTCAAAGAAACCAACAAACCACCGGGTAATATAAATAGGTCCACAGTAAACAAATGAATGTGCTGCATTGCTGCAGGCTTATCAAAATCCTATTTAGTCGAATTTTAATGCAACTGCACCGGTGCGCAGTGGTGGCTCGAAGCCACCTGATTTCGTTTTACTCTCATTTAAACCTGCGCAAATATATCGATTTCTTAAGTGCTCAATTGTATCCAATGAGAATCGATTCTTTTCCATAAGTTTATATGACGCAGTCACCGACAGTGCTGCCGCTCGTGTGTATTTAACGCAATTCTTTTTAATTCACCAATGATTCCATCGGTTGGGAAAATATTACACAACTCAGTTCATTTTTTGACTGTAAAATGCACGAAAATAATCGCGTCTGTAATCTTTTCTCAATCGGGATAGTTGCCGTTAAATTATTTAAATATACGAAAGTTTTTTTTTTTAAAGTCATTGATATTGTTTCCGCTGGCTGAGAATATATTACAGACGCGAGTATTTTCGTATATCATATAGTTATACACTGAACTGTGTAATCTTTTCTCAACCGGTGAAATCATCGGTGAATTAAAAAATGACATTAAAAATATACGGAACGGCAGCTCTGGGCACGTAGCCGTCAAATGTTCTGTACTTTGCGAGTCACCACTGAATACCGTAGTGGCGTAGCGTACAATTTGGCAACGTTGCAGTTCGCCCATTTAAACCCATGAAAAGGATCGAAGTATTGGGTGTTCGGTGAACACCTTTGGATTCGACCTTTTATATTAGTTTAAATGGACAAAATTCAACGTTGCCAAATTGCAAGATACGCCACTGCTGAATACTGCACAAGCTTGATACAAAGCCTCCTAGTTAGATCATAACTTCAAAAATGCCGTGAGGCATATATTTTTCATTTGAAAATAAAGCTTTTTTTCTTTTTCTTTCTATAAGCCACCATAGGAACCTTTTTAATTAACGTGCGTCTACAGCACAGAGGGTATGATATACACAAATGCACTCTCCTTGACGTTTTTAAGATGATCAATCTAACTCAAAAGTTGTTGCTCTATAGCAGCTATGGAGTTGACAAAGTTATGAAGGTCATGTTCAACACGCGTCACGCGTATTACCACCGAAGGGTAGCTTTTAAGATTCCATCTAAATAAACCATTCTACGTGCGAATTTGAGTAAATTTCAGAATATCGTCTCCTTATCTCACTCTTAACCTCTTTTTCCCAGAAATTCTCTTGCGCTTTTGTGCATTCTTAAATAGCACATTATGAAGAAATCGTCAGTACAAATCGACATTTGCAATCTTCCAACAAATTTCCTAACATTTTTGACCAAATCTATAGCCTCTTGTTTTAACATTATAATATTGTTTTACCTACCTAAATTTCTCTTGTTGTAAGTTTTTTTATTTCTTTTTCAAGCCATTTTCATTCATAAATGTATGTTTTTGAATCTGTGGCTAATAGGTGTGACGGTGGATTGGTGCAGCTTCGAAACCCGTTCATCCACCAACTTGATGAAGATTTTCTGTACCATCTTAATTTAGATACAGCCAGCCACAACTTGCCAGCCTTGTTTGGGGATGTCAAGGTACTAACATGCATGATTATGCAACGCTGTTAAACGCCACAGAACTAACGATCGTCTAAGAGAAATTACCACACTTCAAACTCTGATTATTAATCGTAACTTATCGGTGGAGACGTTCTGATGAAAATGTAGGCACGGTCGGCGTATATTGCTTCTGCAGGCGCGCGCGCGTTTTAAATTGAAAATTTCAAAACTTCTCAAGATGCTATTTGCGATTGACGTGACGTCAGCTCAGCGTTGCCATTTGTAAATGACTTCTTGCACGCGTAAATAGATGTTTAAGATCCATGCAATAAACAAAGGGATTTTTTTTTTATTTTTTTTTACAACCCTGCTGGCTGATTATGAACGATTGTGTCGTAATGCTAGTCGAGTCGATAATCTAGTACACGTGTTATCTTATGGGTGGCTCCATTCCGACAGAAACCCTCCCATCTCTGCGGGAATTCTCCGATGGCTCAGGAGTCATCGGCGAATTTCCGCATAGATGGGAGGGTTTCTATGGGAATTAAACCTTTCGTAATGACACCGCCCATAAGAATAACAAGTAATCGATGATCGACTTGATAGCATTACGAGACGATTGTTCCTAATCAGCCTACAGGACTTTTGATGGTTGAAAAGTGGAGCTTTGACCTCATCAAAAATCTCCCAAGCTAACATAATTAGCAAATATTATTAAGTGCCTATGGGTTTGGTTACCTTGTTACAGTACAATCGAATGGGTGTCCATCCATCTTTTGGTTTTGAATTTCGTGACCTGGATAAGGTTTTTGAGACCTATTTCGCGAGATTGGTTTGGAATTTGTGGCATGGTTACGAAAATTTGTGACTAGATAAATTTTAATTCAATTGGTGAGATCGGAAACGACCCAACTAATTTTTTTTTTTTTTTTTTTCGAGTCTCACTTTTAAGTGGAAATCAGCCTTTAAGAGTAGACGCTCATATGTAGATTCAAAATGATTGTAACCTATTCAAATGCTTTTCAGCTACTTCTTTCTGGTCTCTTAAAATATGTTCCATTCATCCATACTTTTGGTTGTTACGTAGTTTTTAAAGTACCCAAAAAAATGTGGTTTTTTGAGCGGTCGTTTTCAAACTCACCGATTCACTTAGTATGTTATGATATTTATTTATTGTTAGACTGGTATTAACTGACGTTGCATAATATCAAATTACCTACAAAACAATAACTGGCAAATATTGTTCAAATAAGTAATCAAGCCCATCGCACTGTCACCAAGCGACGAAACTCAGTCCACTAAATCTTTGCACAGTGCATGGGTCGGTTGCAAACTTTTAGATCCTACAGGAATAAGTAAAGTCAATCTTAAAATAAAATCACTTTAATAACGTTAGGAGCGTAACAAAAGTTCAAAATGGACTCACAGACTCAGTAATTGCTTTTAAACAAAATGCCAATGTGGTCATCTTATAACATTTGAAATATATGTATAGGGAAGTCCCCCTAATTGCAGATTTTTCTAGGATGATCACTCAATCTCGATCATCATACTACCAAAAAATACATTGATTTTTATGTGAAAAAACACTGAAAAACAGCTATCGCATAAGATTTACCATAACTTGGTTTAAACTTTTGACAATCCAATGAAAATTATACATTTTACGTTTTCCAAGGTTTGAGTTCAAGACGGATTGGTTAAATTTTAACCATGGGGTCAAATTTTAACCAAGACATCTTGAACTCAAACTATGGAAAACGTAAAATTTATAATTTTCTTGGACTGTCGAAAATTGAAACCTAGGTATAGTAACTCTTACGATAGCTGTTTTTTCAGTGAATATATTTTGTTTTACATTACTTACCTATCCCTTTTGAAAACTATAAATTTCTTCCCCAATTGTAATTTTTCTTCCATTTTTGTCAGTTTGTTTGCATGGGTGGCTCGTCTAAGAGTGTTGAGCAGTTTTCAAAACTCGTAGCCCAAAAGCTAAAACTGGGTGATTATCAAGTGGTATGCGAGAACTACATCAGTGAACGATATTCAATGTACAAAGTGGGCCCAGTTCTTTCAGTTAGCGTAAGTCACAACCATTTTGAGTAAGTTTATACGTCTACATGTAGTTTTACTGAGTAATTTGATCCCAAGATTCTCACATTGATGCATATGATATGATTGGTATTTTCATTAATTGTGTTTGGGTATAAAACCTATTAACTAGAATTTACATAAATTTCATGCACTATGACTTAAAAAGAAGTCCTCTCATCAAAACTGCACTTCATAATGTTGTCCATTATTTATAATACAAAGTTGTTTAGATTTTTTGAGGCATACTTTCAAAAAGCAATTCTGTTAGGCACAGAAATAGGTACCTGAAAGGAGCAAAATTCTTCAAAATTGGTCTAGAAATGGAAGAATAAAAACGTCTATCAAGATTCTTCCTTTTAAAAGTCATATACATAGTAAAAATCAAGAGAAATTTGAGAAAATTACATGATGGATAAGTTTTAGTGTAAACGTAACACTAAGGTGAGAATAAGTGAAATCGTTTGTTAGAATTACGTAAAAAATACATCTTCTTCATGCAAAAATGGGGCTCTTGTGAATTTTTGCTACTCGGGATTGAAGAGTTGATTCTTGCATAAAAACCTGTAAAAATGACGATGAGTACACTTAAAAAATCACAAAATTCACTCCCAGAATCGAGCTTAATGGCGGTTCGACGCAGGTATCATGGGAGATTCCTATCTAAATTGAGACATACATCTGTGTTTCCAAAGAGAAAGTGGCATATTAGATAGGAATCTCCCAAGATACCTACGTCGAACTGCCATTACAATCTTGCCTTTATGTAGCTATGTAGGTTTATTACTGAATTTAAAACTTTCTCAGTGTGATTTTCGTGATTTTTGCTGATTTTTACATTATAATGGACTATTCATTTGCTCACAGCAGAAGTTCGCAAGAGCCCCATTAAGAGAAAGTTGACGCGAAACTTGTGGGAATCATGTGATAGATGTGGTACTGCAAACGTGATAGTTTGGTATAAATTAGGTAATACTAAGTACGTGATTTTTATCTAATGTTTGTCCTTTCCGTATCAACTATCTCTTAAATTTCAAATAAAGGCTCCTTGTAAGCGTGCCGTATATTATACAGGGTGTTTCAGGTTTAACGTCGGAAAATTTTTTGGCCGATTAATCAAGTCAAAATAAGACTTTTTTCCTACAAACATGGCCCTTAAAATGTTTCATTTTGGAGCTACGATTTTTCAAAGTTGTCCCAAAATTTCCGTTTTTTTCAATTGTGGTGAAAGTTCTCAATGAAATTGCACCAAATTTGGTCACTCGACGTAACTTTTGGTGCAAAATTCATTTTTCGTATTGAAAATTTTGTCGAATGGGTGCAAAGGGTGTTTTTGAGGGGGTGCTGATCTTAAATTTGAATTTTTTTTAATTTGACGTTATTTTTTTGGAAATCTAAATGCATATTCAAATAGCACAGACTAAAAGGAACAAAAAAGGTCCACTTTCATTTTTGTCCTAGGATGAATATTTTTAGGAGAAAAATGACTTTGAAGTTTTGGCCTCTGCGCGGGTATAACCTGCGCATTGAAGGCGCAACGTCTGACTGGGCGCGGCGGCCGCTGCTCCCAAACATTGTTCATCATCACGCGCTGTCGAGCTCGAAGCGCGTCACATTGGACCTGGCAGCGTGTGTTTCTTACTCTTTTACAACTTCTGTAGGATGTCAATAAGTGTATCATGCTCTTTCTGTATAAAAAGAATTTTTGATTAGATAAATTAGTGAGAAAATTAAAACAAGCAGGGAAGCTCCGATACATTGCATGTATTGGAAAAGCGTGCCTGTGAATTGTAAACATAAAAATCTGCGCATAAGTTGTTTCATTTGGTCTTCTGCTCTGCTGGGTTTTGCAGAAATAAGTTTTGCATAAAGGCTTACGCATACATGGTTTAAATATATTTATTATAATGTAGTTCATGGGAGAAGATTTGTCAATTTATTGTATATTATTTAAGGTACAGGAAGTGCTGTTGGAGCTTTGATTAAGAAAATATGTCAATGTATATGCATTTGAGACGTATATTTGAAAAAAATATTTTTGAGTCGTTGTTTTTGCAGTGACACATTACAATTGGTTCAGTGTTTTGTTCATTTGTGGATTACAGCTGTTTGAAATGCATCAGCAATTCTTAAGGAGACATTGTAGTATGTAACTAACATATGAATTGAATAAATAGATTTATAATATACATGAATGATTCAATAATGAAAATTTGGATGAAATCACTGATTATGGAGTATTTGAAGTTTAAATGATTCGATTCTGCGTTGAATGGATGTAAAAGATTCTATTTATAATTTAATAAAATGAGAAAGAAAAGATAGGTAGGCCATGGTTTTGTTGGTGGAATATGGTGATGAAAGGTAAAAGAAGGTAATTAATAAATGTCTACATATTGATAGAGACGAAATAGAGTCATTCTTTTCAATATCTGAATTTTTAGACACAGTATTGGCCGATTTGGATCTGAAAATTAAACAATTACAATTAATGTCAATAAAAGCAATTCCTGCTATGTTTTCATTAAAGGCTTTACTGTACAGAGAAACCTTATGGTGAATACTCAAGATAAAATTAGGCTGAATCATCTACTTGGAAAAAATGCTATGATTAGCATCCAGTAAAAACATTACAGACGTACATACTAATTGAAGTATTAATAATTTAAGCATCAACTTTGACAACTATAATTAGTGTAGTCCCCTACTTCATTGCGATGCGTCCCTTCAAGCAAACAGAGTTGCTTACCAGAGTTGCAGAGTTTCTAGCCTTTCATTCGATGACATTCTATCAATGAGAAGCAAAAAAAGTCACGTATATAAAAGCTTCCACCCCTCCCCCCTCTCCATACATGTGCTTATTTTACAAAATTGGCCGTATAGTGGTACCTTTGATGATTATATTTAATTTTTGGATTCTCTCAAAGAGAGCAAGTATAGTCTGGACTCAGCGCATGAGATTTCAATTATTTTACTCATCGGACAGTGATTAAATACCAGAGAACCTGAATATAATAAAAGAAGTCTACTACATTTTATATACAAAGTGAGCCAGAGCATCCGTTGCTGGCATTTTTCTCGAAAATTACTGAAACAAATGATTTAAAACAAAACAATCAGACAGAAAATTGACTCCAAATTTTTCATTTCTGATATTTTCATAAGCTCCTGACAACCTCTTAGGGTGTATTCTGGGGGGTTCTTTTCTCGAAAAAACCCCCAATGCAGATGTAAAAATTCATTTATAATCTAAAAGTAGAGAAAACAATTCGTTTTATAAGTTTGAAAAATAGGCGCAACGTAGGAATCTGAACAAAAACCTTCTGTGAAGAAAATTGATTTTATAAGCTTTCAGATGGCGCAAACCGCGGTGCCGAAAAACATTTCGTTCAAGAGTTATGACCGCGCAAAGTTTCAAATCTAGGCCAAAAATAGGGTTCCGACTTTCGATTCTACAAAAAAATGTGTTGCTCCACCAATGATCGATGAAATTCATTGAAACTTGGTGGAAGCGGGTTTTTTGGGTCGCTGAATTTATTTTTGACATAAGTTTTTCAAAATTCTCAAATCATATATGGCCGCCATAGTTTTTCGTTTAGATTCCTTCATTGCGCCGATTTTTCAAACTCAAAAAAACGGATTTTTGGAAACTTCAAAAGTAAAACAAAATGCAAAAAAAGGGTCAAATATTTTTGAACTAAACACTGTAGCACATCAATCGAAAGATCTTTAAAATACGCACCTTTTGGTGCAAAGTTCTCGTCAATATCTATTTTCGTTCAAAAGTTATGGAGCATTGGAGGTTTTGACTTTGACCCCCTGCACCCCCGCTCCCAGTTGACCAAATTCAAAAAACTGCAGATATTCTGAAAGATGATGCTTAGCTCTATCATCCCTGAAAGTTTCATCCATTTTTGAGGGGGGGCACTCCTAACGGTAGCTGGATGGACCCCTTTTCATCAAAACAAATACCATTAATTGAGCCTGTCTCGTCCTCTAAAAAAATAATACAAAAACCATAACTTCGCTTACACTTTCGAAGAGGCGTCAATGTTGTAACAATTCCCGAAACTAAGAAATTAAAAGAATACTGATCTAATTTGTTTATTTTAATGAGATCCATTTTCAACCCATAAAAGATTGAATGTTAAAAATTGCGCTAAAAAAAAAAAAAAAAAAAAAAAAAAATCATTTATCAGCTGATCAAATAAAGGAAAGAAACGTGACTACTTATTCATTCCGCGCTGTCTAGCGGGTTCTTCTTACAGCTTTACTTTTGTGAGAAGGTATCCTATAAGTAAAACCATGATCTGTATCGGTTTTATTTCGCGCCTTCTATTCGAAAATATCAGCTGACTCTAGACATTCACAGAGAAAGATTATCAAATTAGTGAACAGGTGAGCCGCAGTGCAGCCAATGCAGCCAAACAATCACCGGCTGCAAAACAATAATAAATAAAAAAAAAAAACATCACACAACGACTCGTTATCGGCCGCCCGTACGAAAAAACCCCGAATGTACTTTAAAATCAATTATATATTCAATAAACGTAATAAAATAACCCAAAAACAATGTCCAACATAACAAATTAATCATAAAAACAAACAAAAATTTATTCATCGTAAAACCAACGCAGCAGAGTAAAATTACAACAAAGTTGGCAACATAACACGCAAAATATTACCTCACCGCACTCCACTTACCCCTCAAAAGTGGTGAGTCCGTCGTTTAATTGGAATTATAAAAAAACTAAAGCATTAAAATGAATCCAACTATTTTTGCTGCAAACTTTAGAAGGTACGATTTCATAATTGTACCATTGCAATCCTCAAAACGCAACACACACGACAGGAAAAAATCACAAAATTCAAAAACAGCCGATTTTCAACTTTAGGCCACTCAGCATAGGAATACACGTGGAAAGCATAGGCTGCCTTATTACATTGTATACATTGTATTATATTGTTAGCAGCAAAACGATCGGAATAAGCGTGCCATGTTCCATGGGCACGCTTAAAAGAAAGAATGCAATGTGAGAACAGTAAACATACCCTTAGTTCCCCTTCACCCTCAAGCTCAAAATCATAAAGTCGCATTTAAAGTTACAATTTTTATTTATTTATTCAATTTTGCTTTTTGTTTTTTTTTTTTGTTTTGTTTTTGTTTTTTTTTGTTTTTTGTTTTTATTTTTGTTTTTTTTTAACACATAAATAAGCAATAATTTATAACACTTGTTCAAAATGGAAACCCCGTTGGCGGACACACTAATTTTACATCTTTGGCGGATACACCAATTTTACATCTGTCAATGACGGAGGCAGTCGCATCTCTACACTGCGTTCGCGTTATCGCTCTGCATTCCTCGACAGGGCGGCGATGTAACGTTGCCTCGCTAGGAACGGGCGTCGCGTAAACTTTTTGTTAAAAAAAAAAAAAAAAAAAAAAAAAAAAAAAAAAAAAAAAAAAATTGTAACTTTTAATGCGACTTTATGATTTTGAGCTTAAGGGTGAAGGGGAACTAAGGGTATGTTTACTGTTCTCATTGCATTGTTTCTTTTTTTAATTCTCTCACTAATTTATCTAATCAAAAATTCATTTTATACAGAAAGAGCATGATACACTTATTGGCATCATACAGTAGTTGTAAAAGAGTAAGAAACACACGCTGCCAGGTCCAACGTGACGTGCCTCGACAGCGCGTGATGATGAACAATGTTTGGGAGCAGCGGCCGCCGCGCCCGGTCAGAAGTTGCGCCTTCAATATGCAGGTTATACCCGCGCAGAGGCCAAAACTTCAAAGTCATTTTTCTCCTAAAAATATTCATCTTAGGACAAAAATGAAAGTGGACCTTTTTTGTTCCTTTTAGTCTGCGCTATTTGAATATGCATTTAGATTTCCAAAAAAAATAACGTCAAACTAAAAAAAATTCAAATTTAAGATCAGCACCCCCTCAAAAACACCCTTTGCACCCATTCGACAAAATTTTCAATACGAAAAATGAATTTTACACCAAAAGTTACGTCGAGTGACCAAAATTTGGTGCAATTTCATCGATAACTTTCACCACAATTGAAAAAAAAACGAAAATTTTTGGACAACTTTGAAAAATCGTAGCTCCAAAATGAAGCATTTTAAGGGCCATGTTTGTAGGAAAAAAAGTCTTATTTTGACTTGATTAACCGGCCAAAAATTTTTCCGACGTTAAACCTGAAACACCCTGTATATACGGTACGCCTATTGTTTTGTTTTCGTTTTCATATCTAATATATTATGTGTTGGCTGTCTTGCTTATGGCCATACCTTGGCGGGAAAGGTTTGAAAAATTAAAAACCCATTTTCTTAAAACTGGTTTCATTAATCAATAAGTTATTGCTGCGATCCTGGAGGTCGCGGCGTCTATTCTCTTAAAATTGTAAAATTTTTGGTATTCCTGTTAATGTCATTAAAATATTAAGCGTTAAACTTGAATTCCTTTGAACGGGAATCCTATACAGGTGCAGCACCCTAAGTCATTCGTGCCAACCTATGTGCCACAAATATTGATTTTTTTTTCGTCGCACCCAGGCTCGGACCCAAATTTTTGCTGGACAATTTTTTTTGAGATGGTCGGAAATTCGAAGGGTTTGTTTTAAGATTGTCCGTAGTCGTTCTACACCCCCCCCCCCCCCACTCGCCGCACACAGATTCGGACCCGAACTTTTGCTGGACAAATTTTTTAAGATGGTGGGAAATTCGAAGGGATTGTTCTAAGATTGCCCGTAGTGGTCCCAACCCCCCCCCCCCCCCCCACTCGCCGCACCCAGGTTCGACATTGAACTTTTTCTGGACAATTTTTTTTGAGGTTGTGGGAAATTCGAAGGGTTTGTTTTAAAATTGTCCGTAGTGGTCCTACTCTCCCTCCTACCCACCGCACACAGGTTCGAACTTGGACTTTTGCCGGACAATTTTTTGAGAGGGTGGAAAATTCGAATGGTTTGTTCTAAGATTGCCCGTAGTGGTCCTCCCCCCTCACCGCACGCAGGTTCGCACCCGAACTTTTGCTGGACAAATTTGTCTTGGAATGGTGGAAAATTCGAAGGGTTTGTTCTATAAGATTGTCCGTAGTGGTTCTCTCCCCCCTCCCTCTCCGCGCATAGGTTCGGACCCGAACTTTTGCTGGAAATTCTTTTTTAGAGATGGTGGAATATTCGGAGGGTTTGTCCTTAGATCGTACGTATGGTGGTCCTAACCCCTACCCACTCTCCGCACCCAGGTTCGGATTTTTGCTGGACACATTTTTTTTTGAGATGATGGAAAATTCTGGGGGTCTAATGGAGTGTATCTTTGGAGTCAACATATAAGATTTTATTTTCCTACATGAAAATGTGCTCCAAATGTTTCTTCTCTGAGCTAGATCCCTCCAAAGTTTGAATTAAACAACTCCTTTGACACATTATCTTATATAGATACATCTGATCTATTTTTTTTTTTTTTTCATAATTTCTCACCAAACAAGCTCAATTGGACAGCATTAGTCACAAAAGAACCTAGTGAAATTTTTTGTAAAACCGAGTTATTCGTTGATGGAGCTAGCAATACTGAATCTCGAAGCAACAAGTGCTTCTTCTAACAACAATTATTTCCCGTCGAAATTCTACGTAAAAGTGGAGCTGGTGAGCTTCGTTGATGTCATTGTCCATATGATGCAATCAAATGAGAACTTGGTTCCTTTTTCCGATTAGGTTTGACCTTAATCCGAGTCACGTAAGGAACCAACTCCAACTTGGTTCCTTTTATATAATTTGGAACGGACTCAAAATAATCAACAGTGTGAACCAACTGCCTCTTGGTTTCTTTTAGAGATTCGTTTTTCGTGATTAAACGCTAAAAATTAAATACCTTTCGTGCATGGGAAATTCCACTTTGCCGGTGTTAAAATGCAAAAACAAAACACTGTAATTGAATGAAATTATGACGTTCGTAATTCCAAGCTTTCTGTCTAAAAGCTAGCTCTTCAACTTTGGACTCAATTTTCTCGAGAGCAGCTTCATGTCACTTGGTTCTTTTCTGATCAATGGTGTCTAAACTAAATATCATTGCTTGCAAAAACATTAAAACAGTTAAGTCTTTAGTGGCACACTTTTCCAACACCTGCTTCTTGGAATTTTCTCTGCTTGTTTTTTTTTTTTTTTTTTTTTTTTTTTACTGTCGCAAAAATGATGATGAAAACGAAAAAGAAAAAATGGTTATTTTTGCGCGTTTGGTCAAATAAGGTTGGTGTCACAAAGGAAAATGAAACGCTATTAAAAAAATTAAAACAAAAATAAGGAATTTTAACATTTTACGGTCCCATAAAATTTTTACATGCAAGTTTAGTTGTAAGGTGACAAAGAGTAGATATTTTTTACCGTGGATCTCATCAAACACTTCTAAGCAATAGCTCCATGATAAAAACGAGACAACTTGAAAATAGGCCACATGTTAGAATCATAAAACCGGATCCCAAATCATCAATTGAGAAAGGTCTAAGTTTAGTTTTTTTATCAGAGTAAAGGGAATCGAGAAAACTTGATAAAGTTTTCTTGTGGTCTTTGATCTCTGTATTCAGTAAATTTACAACGTGACCATAATCAACTAACTTAAGGATTAGATCATTAATTTTGTTAGCAAAAACAGAATACTTTAGGAATGCAAAAGAGAATGGGAAACTCATGACATTCTCGTGAAGAAAGTGTTGTTCATACTCCTCGGGTGGTCCATCGTCAGGATAAGAGTATAAGTTCAAAATGTCGTTTTTTGAGCTTTGATCGATCTGAACAGGAAAAATGCACAAAAAAGCGTCAGTTTGAATGATTTGTTCCTGGCGCTTTGTCACTTTTTCACTCAGCTGTTCGAGGGGTTTCATAATTTCGTATATTGTTGTATTTGGAACCGATCTGCCTTTAGATGATGAGTAAACAAGGTTCCCTATTTCGTTCCTTACTTTACTCAAATAGACATAACTATCGATAAGTCTTTTGTTAATTGATCGATAGTGAAGATCGGTGCCAAATAATCGTCGATCTCTCACCAAGTCGATCGATTGTATTTTCAAGTCCGATCCTTCTAGGTCTTCAATAGTATCAATATCGGAGTATCGCACTCGCCTGCTAACCAAAGTTATCATCTCGCCTTGGAGGAGGGTAGCCAAAATCAATTTTGAGAACACAATGGTCAAGAAAAGAAGTTTGCCGCTAAGCAAACCACCGAAGAATAATTTATGCTGACTGGCACATATAAAATAGCAGTAGACACTCCAACAAGGAGAGAAATGTTCGTAGCTCATCAGCTCGCTTTCAGTAAAGAAGGATCGAATGGACTTTAGCGCCAACCGTTTGAATATATGATGTATTAAAATACAAAACGCAGACGCAACTAAGAGCATCGTCCACACTGAGGGAGGGAAACTTTTGAACACAACTAAGTGTTGCGGCCAGTAACCGCTACGGGGCGCCACAAACACCAGCGAGCTCGTATCTACCGCTGCCGAAAAATCATAATGCCAGGGCTCGGGAACTCTTGCGCCGTCTTCGAACACAATTAGATCAACATCTACACTCAAGCCTTTTGAGACGAGAGCTGAACGGAGCTCAGCTTCTTCAGACATCAGTTTTTCAGTGAAAATAAAAGTATAATTCAAAGAACAATTTAAATATTGTGGGATATAATCTTTGAGAATTCTTTCAAAGATCGTTAGTTGCAGTTTAAAATCTAAAAGGAAATTATATTGTGTAGAATCAGGAAGGACATATAACACGGACAAACTTTTATTCTCCATGGAGAACCTAGAATTACCAAAAAAATAAGCTCCTCTTTTGCCAGTGTATTGCATAATATTTTCAGAAAAAGGATTATAACTGTAGCAGATCTTCTCGCCTGGACAAATAAGCACTCCAAAACCTCGGAAATTTTGCCAAATGGACTTGAAAATCAATGGGACGTCACAAATCAAAGCTTTTTCAAAGAGATCTTTATCCGGTTGACTATTCGCCAGCTTATTTTCTAGATTTGTCAAAACACTGCTCGTGTTGGCTGCATCTTTCTTGTAAACGTAGAAAATCATATTATTTTCACCGTTAAAAATACGACTGATGAACAAAGATCGGACTCGATGAACCGATTCGCTGGAGTTTACTATGGAATCGTCATTGTTCAGAGAATAATGACAATCACAGGAATCATTGCAGTAATTAATCGGACAATTTCCAGATGGACCTAACCTATTGTCTTTTTGTTTTTCTAATGAGGGTAACGGGATTTTTTGATGAAGATCACTTGTGTTTAAAACTGTTTTGTTTTTTGTGTTTTCGTCGTCAGAGAAGTCTCGAATCAGAATTCTGATATCCTGACAATCGTTCAAAATGATCAGTATGTTCTTGACACGCTTTTCGTTCGCGCTTTCTTTCAAAAAAGTGTGGTGATCGATCAGTACTGTTGAAATCAAACTTTCGTGCAGTAATTGAATCAACGGAAACATCGGGAAATGTTGGTTCCAATTCCAAATATAGAGAAGTGACGAGTCAGAGAATTTCAAAGTGTCATTGCAAATTTTGAATATGAAGTCAAGATTCTCCGTTGAGGGAAGAGAGCTAGCTCGAATATTAACAGAGAGAAAAGCAAGGAAACAAACAGAGAAGGCCGGTTTATAACGAAGTTTGTCACCTCCGAACATTTTAGATTTTAAATGGATCACTAAACTGTAATTTAAAGGATTTTTCAAGGAAATGTTCTTGAATGGCCGATTCACTATACTTAAAGAGTTGCAAGGTTTCGTTTCCGTGAAAACGACAAAAACTTTTAAATTGATTGAATTCTTCCCTCACATACTTTTTCAACCATGTACATTAAATCGAAAATTCGTTGACACACGCGGATAGGCATGAGGGGACAATAAATAATAATAATTACAATAATAATAATAAAAAAAAACACCTGCGTCGCTCAGTATGAAAGAGCTAAGTATGAATACCTCCCTCTGATCCAGGTAATCACGACTAGCATAAAATCATGCTTGCACAACCTATGTGAAGTGTTTTTAATATCCATGACCCGAGGACAAAACCACCTAACTTTGAAGTATCGAGTTGAGAGAGTGAAAAAAGGTTATTGATTTACTCAATTTCCAGAAATAGGGCACATAAAACAAAGGATGCTCTCTTCCTGACAAATCGGCATGGTACTAATAGAGACATTTTGCCTGTCGAGCGCACTTTTCGTCTTTTGGGTGCTTTTTCCGGAAAAAGTCTCAATTCAACACGGACTCAAGAGAATGCAAAGCAGCGTTTCGTTGACATTTTCCTTGATTTTCCTTGTCAGCCAACTTTTGGCCTTGTACTATCGACAAATTAAATATTGTCGCGAGATTTTTGCGAGCTAAGTTTCGCCTTGGAACTTGACCCTTTTGTATACTTCCCCAAGTGACTGTCCAAAATGAAAAATTTAGGGTCATTCCCTATTGGACTATTTTGTTTCAAATCATTTGGTTCCGTAGTTTTCGAGGAGAATGCCGTAGTTGGGTGGTCTGGTACATCCTGTTCAATATTTCTATCAAGAGACCCTGAGCGACCATGGCCGCAGTTATGCGTGTGAGTGTGAGACTGATCTGCAACGGCTCTCCCACTCCAACCACACTGGCCCCTCGCCACGCCTACAAGGTGTGACGAGTACGAATATTGGTCGAATCGGAACCTTGAAGGCGAAACTTAGCTCATGAATATTGTGCGGACTTTGAATAGAAGATTATAAAAAATAAAAATAAAAAAAATCTAAATGAAAAAAAGAATGTTGCTTTCCGAGGGACCAGTCACAAAGTGACAGAATAAAGACTTTGAATGATTTGAATCTGTAGAAAAAATGAAGTTGAAAATACGTGTGTTTGATTGTATGTTAAATAATCGATTATCGAATGGTTTAGGAAAGAGAGTAAAGGTTCAGGAACTCAGATTGGTTCTGTTAACTCAGATCCCCCCTGGTTTCTCGTATAGATCAATCTGAGAGGAAAAGGAAGGAAAGAGTTTAAATAAATATAAAAAAATGATTAATACACGACGCGAGTTTATAAAGAAGTTTACTTGATTATTATTAGAGATGTGGCGGCCTCGCCCGCACGACCTCGCTAGCAGCGCCACTGCCGGCGCAACTTTGAACTTTCAAACATCAGCTCGCGCACTCCAGCGACTTCACTTTCTCTCGTCGCTGATTGGCGCGCGAGCTAGCAGCGGTTCCATACAAATAGCAGCGCCCGCTGCCCACTGATTCAGTATGCTACTCGGAATCAAGACCCGTCGGACAATTAGCCACGCTGCCCAGATTACGGAATCAACACGATCTACTTCCTCAGCTCACGTCCGGCGTGACGTCTCACCTTTAGAAAACGGCCCTTTTCAGGGCCACCACGATCTTTCCGAGCACCTACAATTGGTGACCTCGACGTGATCTGCTTTCCCCAGGATATGATCCATTCGCCAGTCAAGCAGAACAGAAGATTAACAAGAGCATCAACCATGCCAGCAGATGATACCGCAAAAACCGTCGCCACACTGGAAGAGATGAAAAATGCTTTCAGTCACGTGAAGCAGCGCAACAAAGTTCTCGAGCAACAACTGATGGCTATGCAAGCCCAAGTGCAAAAGCTCGAGGATCAAAGCGCTAGCACAACTCAACTCACTGACCGTCAGCCAACCATTTCTAACTTCGACCATTCGAATAATATACAATTACCCTCTTTCATTTCTGACAGACCTGACTTGTGGTTTTCACAAATTGAGGCTCTTTTTTCCATTCATCGTATCGATTCCGAAATTGCCAAATATGGCCATGTTGTCGGTAAAATCGAAGGACGCTGGGCGCGAGAGATTGCAGACTTAATCTCTTCACCACCACCCACAGACCCTTATACTACTATTAAAAACGCACTTATCGAACGTTTGTCGGAAAGTGACGTTTCCAAAGTCCGACAACTGAATATGGAATTGCAGAAAGGGGTCATGTCCACGAAACCAAACTTTTCACTAGAGACGAAAAACGTTTCACGCTTCGAGGAATTGAGCTAAACGTTTGAAATTTGGCATGGACGTAGCTAATGTGGTGTAGTTATTTGTGAGATAAGCGGTTTATTTTTTAGGTTACTTATGGCGGCCACAGCGGCCATTTAACATTTTGGACATGTCCCCTTTCTGCAATGAACGGCGTAAAAACGTGATTTTCTCCATGAAGTTGTAGGTATTCTGTGAAATGAACTCTAGGATATGAAAGAAAAAGTCTATTTTCATACAAAAAGTCACATATAAACAGAAAAACTCAACACTTCAAGTAAAAAAATAAAAATTGGGGAAAAATACAACTTTTTGGTTCAAAATTAAACAAAAATTAACAAAAACAACTTTTAACTAAAAATAAAATTATTTTCACATGAAACAATTAATATATTTCATCGTCCTTTAATGGCTTACTTTTTACTCTATTTTGACTTTTTTTTTGTCCTGGACATGTCCATTTCTGCAATATATCAAAGCTAAATACCTCTAAAAAAGCGGGTAAAAGCTTGAATAAAATTCTGATTTTTACAGGACACACGCGCCTGTCAGTAAGGAAGAAGAAACCGTGGGTATCTCAATTTCGCCAAAATGTGGACATGACCCCTTTCTGCAATTCCATATTCAACTTTTGTCAGACGTTGACTTGGGCGATCAAACACCGTCCCAATTTTTGCGCCATTTACAAAGCCTTTCTGGTAAAGCTGCTGTACACGACAACCTAGTGAAAACACTATGGCTTCAACGGTTACCTAACCTAGTGCAGACTATACTGCAAGGTCAACCAGACACAGTTCCTATTATCCAACTTGCTAAAATAGCTGACCGGATCTTAGAAACCATGCTAGTACCATCTCATGCCAACCGCAATCCTTCCGCAGTTTATTCAACGGCATCTAACGGTCCACCCGAAGATCAGAACAATATGGCAAAAACTCTTGACATGATCTTAACTCGCTTAGAAAATTTAGAGAAACAGAATAATTACTTTCGTTCTAGATCTCGTAGCAAAACGCCTAACTCTCGTTTTAGAAACAGGTCAAATTCGCGATCATTCAACAATAATAATAACGGACTTTGTTACTACCATGACAAATTTGGCAACGAGGCGAGACGTTGTAGTCAGCCATGCAATTTCGCAAAAAATGCACAAGGCAGCCAGTAAAGGCGGCGACTAGCTGCCACAACCAAAAGTCAGACCGTCTATTCATAGTAGACAAAATCTTAGGTCAAAAATTTTTAATCGACACAGGCTCCGATATTTGTTGTTTTCCGCGCAAACTATTGCACGAAAAATTCAAGGCCACTAACTACCAGCTTAATGCGGCAAACGGCACAAGCATTCACACCTATGGGTTCCTACCTTTAACTCTAAATTTAGGACTCAGACGCGCTTTCACATGGCGATTCGTCATTGCTGATGTTGCCACGCCCATTATCGGCTCAGACTTTCTCGCAAAATTCCATTTATTGCCTGATTGTCGGAACAATTTGCTCATAGATGGCGTGACAAATCTCAAATCTGCCGGCCTAACAGCAAATACTGTGCAACCTAGTGTCACAGCGATTACTTTGTCGG